>CM048927.1:30453027-30903027 GCA_026686955.1 Epinephelus cyanopodus | reverse complement strand
GGTTTGTATCTCCACCACATGATCTGCTGTTTTTCACCTCCTCAGTAACAGGACGCTGGACGACACAGACGGACAGACTGATTGGACACCAGTTAAGATTGATTTACATAAATCATATTTCCTGCATTCAGTGTGCCAGTGCCAGTCAGATGATGCAGCATGACACAAGTGTTGTATCTTGATAACATGCAGCTCATCGTCTACTCAGCCAAGTGTGGCTGCGGCTTCTTTTCCTGCCCCACTCCAGCAATATTTAAAACCAGTTTACCAACAGGAAGCGCTGAGAAATGTAAAGATCCGTCCATCCATACTGAGTAAAGAAACATTTATCGCAAGAAAAGCAGAATAATGATTATATAAAAGACTTAAAGGTCCAGTGTGTAGGATTTAGAGGGATATATCAGCAGAAATAGAATAAAATAATCATGTTTTTTTTAAATGTATAATCACCTGAAATTCAAAATCATCACGTTTTCGTTACCCTAGTATTAGAACTTTCAATCGATTAAAATACTGAATCATGTTTAATCACATCATTAGTTAGTTAGTTTTGGTTTTAAATGTACCTTAAAGCACTGGTTCCAGACTGGTGGGTCGAAGTATGGTGAATTACTGGCACAGAGCTTTTATTTTGAAGTGCCGTTTCCTGTTGTAGAATGAGTGAGAGAACAGACAGCTACTTAACAGAGTCAGTAAACTAGCCTGACGACATGGCCAAACCCAAGTGCGCTGAATATATACGTGAATATATATACCTAATATGTAGTGTGTACATATTACACACTACAATGTAGTGTCCAACTCTACATTTGTAAAGGTTAACTTAACATCCCTGGTTATTCCAATGCCTGGTTCACACTACACGATATCAGCCCAATGCAGCGACGTACGATGTCAGCTCAGATCGTGATCGACAATGTGTCTCACAGTAGACAACAGTCAACGCCACATCTGAGACGCCTCATGACGTTCCAACAGAAAGTCTAGCATATTTGATTTTCAGTTGTAGCTCCTGTCATCTGGTGGCACTTTTATGTTACTACAACAACATTTCGGCTGACACATGAACACACACAGTGACTGAAATAATAGGAAAAGTAATAAAAGTAGAACAAGAATAACCCGATGACATCACACACGTTGTGGAAGAGGTCCGGGGATAATTGGTGAGTACTAGCGTGTAGCGTGTCATGTCTGTCGGCCAAGTCACATCAAGATTTTATCAGGCAAAAGCAGCTCACCAACACCGGTGGTAACTCAATTAACACTGACAGTAAATGCAAATTACATGCACTACATAGGAGGCGGGTCCTCCTTTATGGAGATCGCCATGGTGCACTGCTATGTTTCTACAGCAGCCCAGAACGGACAAACCAAACACTGGCTCTGGATACAGCCATTTGGGTTTCTGGCCACTGTAGTTAGCAGCGCCTCCACAACAAGAGCATCACAATAATGCTGGCTCAGTAATAGGAAACTGCTTTATTCAGTGTTTTTACTGGTTTAAATCACTGAGTGCGCTTGTTTTGGAGAGAAAGAAACCTCTGCGGATAATTTGGCGCCTAGTAAAAACTTCCTGAACGTCTGTATCAGAAATAAGGTGAGCACTTCAAGTTATACATTAGTTGCACATATTAGCAGGTGCTGGGCTGGCAGCCCATCTGTGACTTGCAGAACAGTGTTGAAAAACACCGATTTTGTAATGTGAATCGTCTTTATTCAGTGTTTTATCACCTGGTCTGTTTGTTTTCAAAGAAGAAGAGACCTCTGTGGATAATTCAGCTCCTGGTAAAAACCTCCTCAATGAACACTGCAGGAATCCTAACCTGGATGTCGCAGCTCAAGTTTCTTAGGTTATGTTTTTTAATTTCATTTCAGATCACTTCACTTCCTGCCTCTGTGTGTTTTCCCTCCCTTCTGATGACTTCACCGTTATCCTTCCCCTCACCACAGTATCTAGTGTGTGTCTTGTTTTCTCTCAGTGTGAGTTCGTCTTAGCTCCTTGTGTGTCTAGCGGTCCAGCCTTTTGTTTCCCTGCGTCCTTTCTTGGTTTCTGTAGGATTTAGCCTGTTGATTGACTCTGACTCTGCTTCATCCCTACAGTACTGGATGTGTTTGCCTCCACTGAAAGACTGTGTTATTTTACCTGAACTGTCTCCAGAGTTGTGCACTCTCATCTGGTTCATCAGTAGCTACACTGGAGAAGTTTAAACTGGTTGCAATCTGTAATCCTCACCTGGAGATGCCACTAAATCCCCCTACATCTTACACACTGTTCCTTCAAACAGCTCGGAAACACTGATATCACACATTTTAGGATGGAGCTGGAAACACGATCAGATGAAATGCCGATCAGTCGTCCTGTGTGATTTCACCGTGTTCAAATGAAAATCCTTAAGATTTAAGTCGGGCATGGTTTGCTGACACACATGGTTACCGTGGTAACAGCAAGTGTGGTTTGATACTACAGCAGACACTCAAACAGCAGCTGCTTTGTCAGAAATACAACAGAGGAGCAGCTGGTGTTTCTGTTTACAGTGCAGCCAAACAAACTCATGTTGGTTTAATAAAGAAGTCAGTAAATAGTTTTTCTTTTTCCATAATGCCACGAGCAGTATCAGTCTTACTTCATGCTATGCACAAGAACAGTTTTCCACACAGCAGGACACAAAGGAGTTAGTTAGCTTGCTGAGGAGTTGGAGTTCTGCAGTCTGTCCATAAAAGAAATGGACATGTTTTAATGTGATGCCACCGCAGAAGGAAATCTTGGGGCACCCTTTAACGCATCTGTGGGTGCTTTCAGACCTAGAGTTGTCTCCTTTGGTCTGAATCAGGGACTTATTTTGTTTCAAAGTTGTATAATTGCCTAGAGTTGGTTCATGTTCTCACAGCAGCATTTACAAGCGGGGGCAAACAACTTTGAACCGAGCCAAACAGGGCAGGTGTGAACGCACCCGATGTGATACACAGCTGAGACACATTTTAACGCATGGTTAATGTTGTGAAATAGTTGTGGTTAGCTTTAAACAACAAAAATACTTGGCTAGGTTTAAAAAAGGTTAATGTTTTGGGTTAAAACAAGCAGTTTTATTACATATAACATGACATAAGGTAAATACATGACGTGAGTGACAATTGTGAAACATTAAAAACCTTAGCCACCTTGGTTTTTGGATCACATCAGCAGCTTATAGAGCTCCAACATAAACCTCTAAAAAATATCTCAAATCAGCTTTTGCATAATTGTGTTCACGTTTACTTCCAGAAATGGACCCAGCTGCTTTTTATATAGAAGTTTACATCATGTCAAATTGAGTGTCCTCTCAGCACTGCCCACTCTCATCCTGTTTTGCCTTGTTTAGGTGTTTTCACATATAGACTTTGTGAATCTGCCAATGTGTGTACATGTGTGAACACGTGTCTGGATGTGTGTGTGTGTGTGTGTCTGCCGAGGTATTATGAGCGGCTCAGTGGATGCTGCTGTATTATCAGCAGATATGAGCCGAGCAGACCTGCTTGTTTGTTCAATCTGTGGCTCCACCGCTTCAAATCAAATCTCATGTAATTAGCTCTGTCATGTGTTCAAGTTCAGAGTGTTCTCAGTGGGCTGTGTGTGTGTGTGTGTGTGTGTGTGTGTGTGTGTGTGTGTGTGTGTGTGTGTATGGGTGAATGTGTAAACAGAATAACCATATTCATGTGGAGCTTGTCGCGGTCCAGCTCAGAGTGCAGTGCCTGTCTGAGTAGTATAGAGGAACACTGGTGTTAATGACTTGTGTGTGCAGAGATGTTCCTGTTATTCCTGCACTTATATCACATCCTCATAATGAGGGATGGAAGTTAAAATGACCAGCTCTGGCTGATGTGAGGATCCACATTTGTCTGCGTTTAATGCACCCGTGAATGACTTAGCGAGAAGTCACAACTACTGGATATTCCTAGTTGTAATTACGACCTGGGCGATGGCATGAGTGATATTTACAGGTCAGAAACTAGTAATTACCGTTACTCCGACACGAAGTGAACATAGCGTCAGTTCTTTCTGTAGCTCTGTAATACAGTGCTGCTGTTTTTAACAGTTATGACGTCTGTTCTATGTGAGGTCTCTAAAGACAGTTGCTGGTTTGGGTTCCTGCACAAGTGTCCAATCATCTTTGAAAAACAAAAACAGGACAAAACAATACTCATTAAAATCCCAGTTCGTTGTGTAGATTGCCTCCAGGTTCTCTACCTCTAATCTTCTCTACATGTTCATAGCCACAAGGCTTAAAGGTAAGCCTAAAGTCTTTGCTTCTTAGCCTCAATTTGCATTTGCCTGGAGATAATCTATATCTGTTCACATCTTCTTGCATCTTTCATTAAAAGGTATACTATGCAGGATTTTCTTTTAAAAAAGATTGTACAGACTCATACAACAGTAATCCCTCTCAATCATCACTAATGACCTGCTCGAAGTGTGCAGTGGTGTATTTATCTGCAAAGAACCTGCCCTCTGCCCATATTTTCTTATGTTCTTGTTTTGTTGCTGCGGTCAGGACGTTTCTGGGCTCAACATTTGGGTAGTGGTGTGTAGCCCCCACCAATAACAACGTGCATGTGAGGTCAGGACTTTATAAAAGTTTGCAACGAGGTGACCAAGTGGAACATAGGTCATACTGCTGAATAAATAACAAATATAGTGAGGGAAAACCCTGATAAGACAAAGCTAGTTCCACAGCAAGACTGAATCTGAGGTTAGCTTCACTTTCGCTTTCGCCTGTTGAGCACTGAAGGAGGAGACGAGGATGAAAAGTGAAGTTGGAGAGGAAGGTGCTGTGGGGGGACTGCCCATTGATCCGATGGCCCATAATCCCGAAGCCCCAATAATCTGAAAAATGCCCCGCTGAACTGAAAGCCCATTTGTACGACAGCCTGTTTTCCTGACAACAAACACCAACTCAGAAGTTTCTCCAATGGCACTCCGATAGAAGCAGATGTCTGATTATTTTGCAGAAGGTTATCGTTGGACCTTTCTACTATGACGAAGGCATGACTTGTCCTACTCTTCCTCTGACTGGCTGGTACTTGTTGCCTTTTGTTGGTTAGGTTGTTTATGTTTAGGAGTGAGATTGGTTAATGTTAGGGTAAGAATATCGAGGTGAGCCAAATAAAAAAAAAAGCTGAGACCCTAAAAAATTGGTTGGATCGTGGGAGCACCACCAGCTGGTCCAGGAGCTTCTCCTCCATGATGGCTGTTTCCAGGCATACATTAGGATGGCTCAGGGGCAGTTTGACAACCTGCTGTCCATTGTCGGGCCTATGAATACTAATTAAAGGGAGTCCATTGGTCCTGCTGAGCGACTGAGCACCACCAGTTTCTCCTCCATTGTTTACCAACTGTAAACTTGTTGTTGTGACCACCACAGAAGGCCCGCCTCTCAAATCATCCGACTGGATGATAGGGGAAAAGCAGAGATGACGTAGAGCGCTTCTCCGCTCTGAGCTGAAGTTTTTCCAATATGAGGAGTTCAGAGCACTCCGACGAAAACATGTGGCGCCTAGGGTGCAGGAATTTGAGGCACATAGCAACGTAAAAACAGTGTGCAAAAAGCTTCATTCTCATTAAAAACAATTACAAAAAGCTGTCTCCAGCTGCTAAAACGCTTTTTGTGTGAGTAGAGCTTAAGGCAAGTAATGCCTTTACCATAGCAGGAAGGTTCAGTGACATCATTTTGCATAATAATTAGCCAGGTGCGTCCGTTTGGAGCGTGGAGGGATTTTTTTTTTTTTTTTTTGAAAAATGGCCCTTCAGAGCAGGGCACATTTATTTTCAGGATAACTGTCGTACAAATGGGCTTCCAGGTCAATGGGACATTTTTCAGACTATTGAAGCTTTGGAATTATGGGCCATCAGAACAATGGCTTGGCATTGATTCTGGCGGTTAGTTGAATTAGCCTGCTAAAGTATGGGCTTTGCCATTACAACAAATGTAACATTTGGACAGTGGTGGCTTGCAGTGAACGTACAAGCAGTGTAGGGAGGAGTTTGACCAACAGCACAATAACCGACAATTCCTGCAGTGTATACTTTTAAACATGTAAGCAGTTGTTTTGCCTAAAATCTGCTTTGTGTTCACTCTGAACACTCCTCCACACTGCCAACACATGACAGAGCCTTTTGATTCTGCAAAGTAAAAATACTGTCAAGTGTTGCTGCTGTCCTTCACAATCCTGGGAGATGTTTATATTTAAGATTAAAGTGCTTTATTCTCCTTTATTTTATTTTGCATGATGCTCCTTGGCTGTAAAAGGTATTATGAATGTTATGAAGAATGCAATGTTGTATTGAGAAAGTTGGTTCATAATGTTCCTGCTGCACAGAAGCTTTGAAACATGTCTGTGAATGATGATTGACAGAAACACAAATGTTTGAGAAAAGCTCAGTTCCCAATGCAACATGAGACTAACATTTTTTTTTTTCAGACGCATCCACTCTGAAGTTAGTGTGGATGAAAGGCCAAAATGAGGAGTGAAAAAGATGCGATTTCAAATTCATCCACATTAGCGCAGACATGGCCTGAGAGACAGAATGACAAAAGGGAGGAAATCAGACAGTGAAGTGCTGAAATCTCCCCGGAGACTGATCGAGAGGAAAGGAGACAGTTTCCACTTATTCCCTCTCGTCTGACCCTTCCTTCACCCCCCTGTCTCCCTCTCTCCCCTCCTCTCTGTCTGTCTGTCTGTCTGTCTGTCTGTCTTTCAGTGCTGCACACACACAGTGTCTGCACACAGCTCTGGCATGCAGTTCACACATAGCCTGCAGCATGCTGGGTAAATACACGACAGACTCACAATAGAAACTGAGCATTAAGATGCACACATCGGCTCCACACACACAGTCCTGTGAGGAATTGTTTGTGTATGTTTAGATGCAGTTGTTGGGTTGCCAGCTGGTGCTGCTGGTTGCCAGGTTTCTCGCGGCTGGCCGGCCTTGTTTACAGCTGCGACCTGCACCAGTGCTGCCTCTGTGCCATGTTCACCACCTCTACTGGCCTTTGTGAAGCTCGGTCAGAAGGGCCAGGAGTGCTCCTGATACAAATTACAGGGTTTTTTTTATCAGAAACCACAGAAGTTTGAATTCTTTTCTCCTATTTTCTCTTTTTTTCTATTTTATTTCAGTAATTTTATTGTGTTTGCACAGGTGAGTTGAATAAAGTTTGGGTTAAACATGAGCATGTTACAGTCTTGGATGATTATTAATGTGCACCTCCTCCTGCACTGCAGGACATTAGAAAGTGTCACATTTATCTTGCAAGTGTACCCTTCTTCAACATTTGCTTTACTTCCTGGATTTTTCCCACATGGAAATTCTGACCAATCAAGAGCAGCTTTCTCACACAAGGCATTTGATCTGGTCCGCTTGTAAATGCTGCCGTGAGAACACGAAACAACTCTAGGCAATTATACAACTTTGGAACTAAATTAGTCCCTGATTCAGACCAAAGGAGACGACTCTAGGTCTGAAAGCTCCCTGAAAGAGAAAAAACAAAACAAATTAACCTCATATTGAAGCATAAAACTGTGTAAATGCAGGCTGTGGGAGTAGGCACTGGCCATTGTTCTGATGGCCCAAAATTCTGAAGCCCTGTTAGTCTGAAAAATGTGCTACTTCACCGAAAGCTCATTTCTCCAACAGCCTGTTATCCCAAAAACAAAGGGTCAGTAGAAACCCCTGGGATCAGTGGCTCAAACGCCGCTAGGAAACTAAAACTAACTGTAGGACGGGGTGTATTTCCAGACTTATGGGGCTTCAGAATTTTGGGCTGTTGGAACAAAGGCATGGCACTGTAGAAGCATGTTCCAGCTTTACATTTTTGTTCAGATTTAAAACAAAGCTAATTTTAGTCATGGGGCAAATGTATACAAAGTCACATGAAAAACAAATTAACTCTAGGTGGCACAAATAAAGGCAAAGACATGCTCACATAAGTTATTCTATCTTGAGGGACATTTCTGCTTATCCTGAAGCTGACGCTGCAGAAATAAGGGTCCAATGATTTTTTAAAACATTTTATAATTTATTCAGTGTTCCCCAGAGGAAAATTCTCAGTGATTATGGTTACCTCCTCACCTGACTCAATCAGCAGGATTGATCACCGATTTCACATCAAGTGCCATGGTCTGTGCCTTCCTCATTTTCAGTGTGTTCTGCTGTTTATCCCAACCTTATACTTCTTGCTGCCCCCCCTGTTTGTCATCTGTGTGTGTGTGCCTGTGTGTGTCTAAGTCTGGGCGTGGCACTCCAACTTTACATTCAAGTCATTAATCAAAACATTTGCCAATACCAGCCTATCAAACCCGAGGATTTACTGCTTTTCTTTGTTTTCTCCGTATATCTTTGTAAATTGGATGACTTTTAATTGAAAAAACAATACTTAAAAAAAAAAATACATAAATAAACCTGTGATGGACTTTTTTCTGAACAGTCATCTTTAATTTAGAAAAGGTAAACTGATCTCAGCGCTGTCTTACAGCATCACCATGCTTTTCAGTGATAAACGTGCACACATTCACAATGGAAGCTTTTTAGTAAAACCACAAGCTTTCACTGTTCGTCCATGTAGCTCCTCTGTTCAAACCACAGTCCTGTAATGTGGTTTGTGTGAGCCGCTGAGGTGCTCTGCTCAAGCTGATCTACTCATTCACTTTCTACACCCACATTTTCCACAGTGTTTGAGGGATTTAGACTAGAGCTGTGTATTTTTCCTTTTTTTCTCCATCCTTTCTTCTCTTTATCTCTTCATCTATTCACGCCCCCTCCACTCTCCTTGGCCTTGATATCAAATAAAGATGAAGGTGTCGCCCTAATCGACATTGTTGCCAATGAATCATTTAGCAGTGTTAGTCTAACATCCCAGATTCCAGGTCAGTGCGTCTCACTACTCATCCCGCTGCCAGCAGGGTTTAGCCTGGTTCGGCCTGCCTGCTGCAGACTGGCAGTGCTGTGTCTCTGCTGCGGCTGCTGCTGTTGCCAACCAGCAAACCCTTTTTCTGCCCTGGCCGTCCCTCGGGCACCGAGCCCCGATGTGTGCAGGCACTTCCCTGCTGGAGCAGAGACATGCTGAGGGGGTGGAATATTTTAGAGGAAAGCATACATTTACCCTTCAGCTTGGTTTGGGTTGGACTAATGCTTTTTGTACAAATCTGATCTGTAATTTGCTCTTTTTTTGTTCCTTGGTTTTGCACACTTAAGTTAAGAAGTTCTTTATTTTTTATCTTTATTCCACTAGCAATTAGGTTGGAGGCTTTTATATTACAGTAGGTGTTTGTATTTTCTTTGGCTGTAACTTCAGCTGCTTTCAAACCTAGAGTTGTCTCCTTTGGTCTGAATAAGGGACTCTTTTTGTCCCAAAGTTGTATAATTGCCTAGAGTTGGTTCATGTTCTCACGGCAGCATTTACAAGCAGACCAGATCAAATGCCTTGTGTGAGAAAGCTGCTCTTGATTGGTCAGAATCAAGGGTGGGAAAAATCCAGGAAGTAAAGCAAACGTTGAAGAAGAGTACACTTGCAAGATAAATGTGACACTTTCTAATGTCACAATGGAGGGACAACTACGCAGGTTGATTTTAGCGCTGCTCATCGTGGACTATATTGCTGTCATTGTTCATTTTAGTCAAACCATACAATTTGTTTTGGGGCACCTGAGTGTGATTGCTGTGTTCACACCAAGTTTTTAGAAAAGAAGGAGAGAAAAAATTGATGAATAAAATCTTTAGCTTAACAAGAAAATGAAAATGGAGTAAAAATAAATAGCAGGGATAAAATAATAAAACTGATTAAAAAAGTGGAAAAATAAGTTTGCATCGTAACACTTTCTGCATAGTGCTACTAAATATATTTCTGCAAATTGAATGTATTTTTTCAACATCATATCTCCTTCACAAGCTTGATTTACATAAATTTAATGCAATGTATAACACACTGGGTTGATAATAGGCATGAGAAGAACACTCACAAGGGTGCACTTTGAAATTAAAACAAAAATTACTCACAACAAGCAACCTGAAGGGACCAGATAATGAAAGTATGTTTTTATTAGAGCTTTGCACCTGTCTTTTATTGCATCAGTGTGTGTGAAAGTTTCTGTGTGTGTGTGTGTCTGTGTCTGTGTGAAGGGAGAAAAAAAGATGTGGGAGTCTTTGTGTGGACATATTTTCTTAAGTGTTATGAATATAATTATTAAGGTAGTATATATGTGTCTGTGTGCCTGTATGCACGGCTCTGTACGAGTATGTGTGTGTGTGTATGTGTGTGTGTGTGTGTGTGTGTGTGTGTGTGTGTGTGTGTGTGTGTGTGTGTTTTTATAAGTGCGCTGCAGTGTAGCAGCCAGTAAAAGTAGGTCAGGAGAGAAGGGCTCCCTAGAAGACGATGTGAACTCGTCACCTTGAATCGCGTTACTGGCTGCTGAGGGAAGAGACAGATAGAGAGGAAGAGGAGGAGGGGGAGGATGAGGAGGAGGGGAGGTCCAGAAAGGACAGAAAAATAGAGAGAGGGATGGAGAGACTGAGGAAGAGGTGCTGCGAAGAGGACAAACAACATGAAAAATTACGGGAGGTAAAAAAGAAGTAAAAAAAATAAGTCCTCCTGACGGTCATGTGTGCATGTGTCCCCAACGGCCTCATTTAGTTTTGACATGTCATCATGTACAATATTTCATATATACAGAAGGGAAAAAAAACTCACTGTGTTTACAAGATGTTATTCTGGGACATCTTCTATTCTGTCTTAATCTGGGACATGAACAAAAAGTCTTTTCTGGAGCCATAATGAAATTGTTGCTTGATGTTTTACTGTACATAACCAATGAGACAGGGTAAATATACTTTACAGGTATCATGTACGGTGTTCAGGAGAGTAAACAGTTTAACTGCGTGTTTCCTTGAGACCTTGTAAATGTGTTAAATGCATTTTCATTCTTGTAAAATATTTGAAAACATAAGTTTTTTATGTTTGTTGGCTAGCAGTGTTCTTTTCCTCTACCCTTTGCCGGTGCATTGCTATGCTCACAGTCCTTCACCATCACCTGCCAATCAGTAGAAAAGCATGAAACTCTCAGCAGAGACGTTTATCGTATCACAAAAGAGACTTGTTCTGAGGAAAAAGAATATTTATTTACATGTGCACATAAGTATGAGAAATGTTAAAAGTCTTTGGTGATTAGACCCCATCATGATATCATATAGTCCAGAAGGGTGGTAAAAACCTAGTAGATTAAGGAACGTGGTCAAAGATAAAGAAAGAAAAGAGGGGAACACAAACCAAACCACAAAACAAACCACTTGATATGAGTCGATCTTTACCTTACCAGGTGGCAACAGGCATCTCAGACAATGAAATGAAAATGTACATTATATATAAACATGTATTGAAATGAAGCCATGAATGAGATCATTTGACTGTGATAAGAAGATTAAGCTCAGAATACTGTAGGTCTGAAATGCTGACTTTAGGCTGGCACAAAAGTAGATAAATATATAAATAGAGATTTATATTGAAAAGAAAATGTGAGTGGTGTTGAAACAGGGTGAGATCTAACCACCAAACTAATATTAAGGCCAAATATATAAGCAGCAATGACAAGCAGAAAGGTTAGCCCAACGACCAAACAAAAGATATCATGAATGGTGCACAAGGTCCAAAGACTGTGATTGTCTATATGTTGAACACAGTAAAAGGTCAGCAAGGACTAAACTGAAATAAAAGATCAAAAGATCTAAAATTAAGATCATGGAAGACCAACTTAAATAGAGTGTTGAAAAGAAAATAAGGTTCGACGACCGAACAGAAATTAAAGTCGGCGATGACGAACAGAAATTAATGGTCTAATGACTGAACAAAATGTATCACGAATGGTGAGGTTATAGTGACCTTGGGAGTCTTTTTGTAGCTCATAATAAAAGGTCAGTGGGACAGTGAAAGCATTGTGTGAATGTAGGATATTTGAAATTACGCGTAGCCTTATTTAAAGGTCCAGTGTGTAGGATTTAGGGGAATATATTGGCAGAGATTAAATATAATATTCATAACTATATTTTCACTAGTTTATAATCACCTGAAACTAAGAGTCATATTTTCGTTGCCTTAAAATGAGCATTTAGGATTTGTGTTTTCGTGTCAGCCACTGTAGTTCTTCTACATGCTTGGCATACGGGATCACTTTTCAGTTGGTTGCAATCTGCAATCTCACCACTGGGTGCCACTAAAACCTACATACTAGACCTTTAAGTGGTCTCATGTCGACGACCAAATCACTGCTGTTCTGACATTCAGTACAACTGCACAACCTCAAGTGTGATACTGCTGTTATGCAACAGTTCTACAAGATCCATTTAGTAGTAAAAGTAAAACGTCATAATTATTATCCTTATATTATGATTTGTTTAATCATTTATAGGCCAGCTACTGAGTGGTCTAGTTTAGATTTGCACTAGTTTTTGTACTACTTTGTAAACTGTATTTGATGGCTACATTAACCTTACACCAAACTTCCTGATAGTTTGTTTTACAGTTTTCTTCAGTCTAAACATGATGGTGCAGTTCACAATACAGCTATATCCAGAATGTTTTCCATTCTAATGAAGCAACATAAAGAAAAATCAAGCCTAAAACAAATCAAATCAACAAATTAGGCCAAGTGATGGGATGAGACACTGTCTGTGTTTGTTTATCACAGCTTGACCTCTGAGTGTTTGTGTCTGAGGTAAAATACTGATGGGAAAGAAACAGACAATGTGATTGAAAGAGTAGAGGAGAAAAAGGTTCCTTCAGTCGTATTCACTCCAGAAGCATCCCTGAGGAAGGAGTCAAAGCACAACAAATGATTCAAGATGGGAAAATAATAGCACATGAGGTCATACTTGACATCTTTAAAACCCCTGTTATACCATGACAACCCAGAGGACACATTCATGAGGAGAAAGAGGATACAGATGAAGAGGAATGAGTGAGATGACGAGGGGCACATGCTCATCTGATCTCAAACCTAAAACTCACGAGGGATGTTTGAACTTTCCAGTGAGGGAATGTTACAAGTAAAAAGAGTTTAACGGGACTCTCTCAGTCTCTGGCTTGTTTTTGTCATCTTGTTATGAACACGGTAAATCAATTAACATGAAGGTCACTGGGAAATGGACATGCTATGTACAGGGGAGCTCAAACTCTGCAGCTGTCCTCAGTGGACAGGTTTAAGAAAAAACATCAAAACTTTTAAGGTCCTGTGTGGCCAACAGAGTCATGCCAACCCTTATATAACTGTGAAAACATTATTGAATAAAACACATCACTATGCAGCTCTGGAGAAAGGTAATTGATTGTTGAGTCTCATCCCCAGGTTATGAAATACCTACAACCTTGGGTTTTATAATCAGACCCAAACCACAATCAGTATTCAGAGATCTGGGAGTGAGACTCAACAATCAGCCATCTTTCTCCGGAATCGTGAGCTGCGCCCTTAAAGACAATCATTATGCAAAAAAGGAAAATGAGACACCTTAAACAGTAGTTTGTCACATTTAACCATGGCTCAGCCAGAATGCAGACACAAGACAAGAGGGGTGTACCACAAAGCAAGATTAATGGCTTATTGAGGTGTGTTGAGTCTAAAGCCAAAGGTGGCTTTCTTTTAACCTGGCTAAGATCACCATAGTAACTTATGCAGCAGACCTAACCCGTTTTTGTTCTGAATTTTGGCTTAAAAGCACCTTTCATCGCTCTTTTGAGTAGCACCATTCTAGTGTCAATATGGAGTATATGAGTGATACAGATTATTAGCTGAGGGTAAACATTTCAAATGCACTTTATCCAAATTGTTGAGCCATAATCATAAAATTAGAATGACAGTCGTTCTGTTAATATGGCTGTGATGTTACATACACACCTCCAAATGATGCCGTGCAATTACAGTAGCACTTTCAAACCCGGTCTAACTCCAAAGTTGTGGAAAACAGGTGCTTGGTCAGTGACTTCTGGCATTGGACACCACCAAAAAAAGCTGTCCTATCATGTCAATATCATATGCAGCGAGTTAGTCTCTTAATGAAAAAGGGAGTGGTTGGAGATGTTCGGGGCTCCAGCAGAAGGGGTTGGGGTCTTGTCCAGATGTGATTAAAGATTTATTTCATCTTACTCAAATATAGGATGAGTCTTTAGATGGTGGTGCTACACATGGAATTTACTAACTAATCAAAGCTTTTAAATCTTATATAGTTTGTTCAAATGACACCAAAATTGTTGTGCCCCAGTAAAAATGTGGGCCAGCCTTGGTTCAGGAGGTACAGTGGGTTTGTCCATTAACCCTTTGTACCTGGGTCCTTTCCTTGCCAAAGCGTCCTTGATCAAGACACTGAGCCCCAGTTGCTCTTTGTTGTAAAAGCTCTGTGTAAATGAAGTCCATTCACAGCTCACATAATTCCAGCTGCATCACCAAAGAAAAATCCTTGTAAGTCCAATTAGAGGAAAGCAAATGTACCGGGACAGGACACTACTACTGTCTACTGTTACCATGGTGATAAGTTGGTGAACAGACCGTGCTTCACAGATTCGTGTACAGTAGAGGTCGTCACAATTTTAAGGCTTCACCGAATTAAACAACCCTGCACATAAAGACTGAGGAGGAGGGGGCTCAGAAATCCTGAGGCTAATGAAGACAGAGCTAAAGCCCTTCCAGCCTGCTCAGTCGTACAACATGATGAAGTCAGAGAAAAAGAGGAAAAGGCAGCAATGAAGGGAGGAAGCAGGAGAAGGAGGGATGATATAGACAGAAGGAAAGAGAGGTGAGCAGAGAAGTTTGTTTCAGTCCAAACACATCACACACTCCTGTCACAACACATCACAACTCCAAACCTGTAAGAGGTACAAACCTGACCTGCATGTCTTTGGACAGAGGGAAATAAATATGATGAGATTTTGCTTGTTTGGTTGAGATTGCTTGATGAAGCTATTTCCCCACATTATGGACAACACACATCCGAAATAACCAACTAAGTAATACCATTATTAGACATGAAGTTAAGGTGTAAAGAGTCACTGTGTTGTGTCCAGTACATAAAAATATAAGGGGAAAAAAAGAATACAGTTTGTGAATGTCACAAATACATGCACCAAGTTGATGGAAGCAAATCCAATTACCATTTGTGACATTTTAAAATTGCCTTGACATTTAGATGAACTGCGTTAATTAAAAACAATTGACTGTTTCAGAATAAACTGAATACAAAAGTGACGACTGTTTTGTCTTTGGACAGTCTGGGCGACAAAATTTATCCAACCTCACACCAACAGAATCACACAATAAAGGGACAGTTCACCCCCAAATCAAAAACACATATTTTCCTTCTCATATGTAGTGCTATTTATCAGTCTATATTGTTGTGGTGAGAGTTGCTGAGTGCTGGAGTAGATGTCTGCCTCCTCTTGAATATAATGGAACTAGATGGTGCTCGGCTTGTGAGAAACTGGCAGTGCTTGTGCATAAATTGCAGTAGTTGCAATGGACTGAATCAAGACGAAGAGGTGTGTGTGCGGAGGGGGGGCAGATGGAGGGAGATTGCTGGAAAAACGGAGCATTATAGTGATTATAGTGGAGAACCATTGGAGAGAAGTAGAACACACATACGAAAGAGGGGTTACAAGGCAACCTGGTTTGCAGCTACTTTTGCTTCAGCAGTGAGAGAAATGGGCATGTGAAGAGTGAAGAGCAGTGAACATTATCTGCATGTTGCATTGCCATGGACAGTCGTATACACTAGCCCCTTTTACATTGCCAGATTTTCGGCGCTGCGAGCTGCGAGCGTTTAGACACACAGAGCCGGATCGGTGAGTTGATCGTAGGTGCTCAATTTTCTGCCGTGTAGGGGTAGACATATTAGCGAAACCTTTTTGGTTTAAAAAGAATAAGTCGCCCTTCCGCAACGGGAGGGGCTGTTGATGACGCCGCACGTGTGACCCACTGGCGGTGGATAAACAGGAAACAGCTAAAAGCAGGAATTAGCGAGCAGCTCGTAGCAAGAGGGAAACGCAAACTTGAAAGACACTGTAAAGATGAGCAACTGAGGAGACAAGGAATTGCGCGCCCTCCTTGCCCTCGCAAATGAAGAGGTTGCCAAATGACGCGAACGGTGAAGGACGGGCCGACTTATGAGAGAATCGCTGAAGGACTAATCAGCAGTGGCTTCCCTCCCACGTCACTGTTTGCGTCACACGCTGAGCTACACGTTTTGTTACTTGCTCACGCCCCCCATTGCCCTGAAAAAGGTACATTCTGTATGAACAAAAGTAGGCAGACGGCAATTTTCCGCACATCCCTGATTTTGTTTTTATACTGCCAATGCTAAAGAAGACTGACTGGGCTTTCCTGCTAATTCCTATTTTAAAAGGGCTTATGCCTACCTAGGAATAGATTTGTAAAGGACCTCACCAACTCTCACATAGGAGCAAGACACACAGACTTTGTGGTTGTTTTGTATCTTTTTGTGGATTTGTCTGTTTGTGGTCATTATGTGTCTCCTTGTGGTTGTTTTGTGTCTCTTTGTGGTCATCTTGAGTCTCTTACTGGTGGGTAAGTGTTAATTTGTCATTTGACATTTTGCAAGTGAAGACCAGAGGTTCCCCTGACACTTTGTGCCTCAGGCCGGTTCAGTAATCCATCCCAAAACTGCTGCTGTGGTGTGGGCTCGGGTCGTGCTTGGACAGACATTGTGTGGGTTCATGTAGGGTCGGGTCTGAATTTTTGGGCCTGATCAAAACTCATCACACAGAAGGAGGGTTGCATCTACTCATGAATGAGAGGCTTGTGCTCACGACAGTACCAGATGTAAACACTAATAGCATCATCTGTGGCTGAGCTGTATGTTAGCTAGATCAGTGGTGCCAGGTGAGGTAGCAATACATGCACGTTTCCTTCTGCATGGTGATACAGTCGGCGGGTGAAGTTTGACAGAAAGAAAATAGTTCTTACATAAAACTGCTCACAACAAGGTCTGTGGATTATCTTGAGTAACCAGGTCATGATTCTGGAAAGAAATATTGCTGTTGAGTTTTTTAAATGTATTTTTTGGTGCTTTGAGCACCACAAGCTGAGTGCCGTGTCGTTCCATTATATTGGAGAGAAGACAGACATCTCTACTGAAGAGGAAAAATAGGGTGCTTTTGTTTTTTGGGGGAAATGTCCCTTTAAGATATGATAGCATGTGTCTGATGAATGACAAAATAAGGTTACAGAATGTCATCAGTAATAATTATATTTCATGTCCATGCTTGTATTTTTTTTTTTTTTTTTTTTTTTGAAACAACCAGGGATCACAAATAAGATAGAAACAAAACAAAACAAAACACACAGAGGTAAATAAGACTTGCATCATCAGTGGAAACACAGAAATGAGCTCCTCTCTGCTGCTTTGTCTCTCAGCTCTACATGCAATCGTGCTGTGGCACGCTGGAACAGAAAATGACAGTAATTCAGGTAATGAGAGTGAAATAACAGGATGGGAGACAGAGGCTTAGCTGTTCCTAAAACTCAGGCTCCAAAAATCATCAAAATCAGGGTAAAGGAAAGGAGGAAGGCAGGACACAAAGAAGAAAGGAAGGAAAAGATATGTCCAGTGCAGCTGAGAAGTTGTCAAACAAGATCTAAACTGATTTCTATTTTCCTGACCAGGACGTGTCAGGTCTGGCTGCTCTGAGCAGACATGAAAGATGGTGAAACTGCTGTCTGAATGCTTTCATCAAATCATATGACAAAATCTTCTTGCTGGAAGACAGAGAGAAACAGATGAAGCAACTGCAGAGAGGACCGTGCAGGGATGTTACGTCAAAAAACACGTACTGTCACTCGAATGGAAAGATGAAGGTAGTCCTGAGAGTGTTGCCCATCATTTCAAAGAAGAAAAGATGGATGACACTTGGTGTTGTTATACTGCCACAAACCCTTTCACTCACCTGGAACCTTGGTTTGTCTACTGCAACATTTAATGCTTCTTCTTTCTTTAATGTCAAGCCAAATGGACCAGTTTTAGTTGCTTGACCTTGATGAGATATTTACCTAATAAAAAATAAATCAACAACCGGTCACTACATATAAAGGCATTTCTGATTGGTGGGACAACGCTATTCACCAGTGCCTCTAAAAACTTTCAGATCACCATTATGGCGTTTTATGGCGAGACAGTGCTGTGGTAACAATAAGGTTATGTTTAGGTACAATGATTTCTTGGTTAGGTTCAACATCTTGGACTGGTTTAAAATCACAGACTATATGAAAGTGGACGTAGCCACCACTACCACACCCACTGGTTTGTGGAGTGAAGCCTTGATTTTAGTGTTTTGCCCATCATTATCTTGTTTTGTTGAAGCCAGAAGTGACCAAATTTGGACAAAAGGGAGAGGCACCCAAGATCCCAAGAAAAACAGAAAAACAATGCAAGCCCAACGTGTCACTCATAAGGAAGCAACACCTTAAAGCATACTTTATTTATCGTCTATTATAGTCTAAATGGGAACATAATTTACAAAATGAACAGCATGTTGTATTAAAGAAAACTTCAAACTAGTGATTGAGACCATAAACTTATTAGAAAAGTGTTTATCAAGGTAATAAATCAAGTGAGAAGTTCTTTTGTCATAGACTTCTTCTCTAGACTTTTATACAATCTGACTTCCGTCTGGCGCCAATGGAGTCGCCCCCTGCTGGCCATTAGAAAGAACGTAAGTTAGGGCACTTCCGCATTTTCTTTAGTTTTCAGATCTGGAGATAACCCTTTGGTTCAAAGAAGTATTTAGGATTAGGGGACCTTCAATGTCATAGTAACAATAACAACCACATAATTAAGGTAATGTAAACAGATGTCGTTTCGGAGCACTTTCTGCAACTACAGATTCTTCTTTTTCATGAGGGCTTGTAGATGAAACAATATTGTTATAAGCTAATACCTGGCAACCCTGATGATCTTCAACATGGGGTGAAGCAAGAATATATATACCATTGTATATTCCAGGTTTGCTCAGTGCAGCTATCCAGCTAACTTGTTTTCATGCACTGTTATAAACTGAAACTGAACTATCGGTCCTTGTTGAACTGAAGAAGTCCATTTTGAGTACTTCACATTGCATGCAAAGTTTTGCATGTGAAGGCCCTGACACACCAAGCCGACGGTCGGCTGTTGACCAAAGTCGGGCCATCGGTGAGCGTCTATCAAGATTCAAGATTCAAGATTCAAGACAACTTTATTAATCCCTTAAAGGGCAATTTCATTTGCAGCTCTCTCCCACTTTAAACTGAATAACAAACCGGAGTTAGCTGGGAGCAGCTAGCGGAGCTGTCAGGATGTACCACTCTCTCACTCCGCTCTCTCTCTCACGCAGGCGCAGAACGTACGTGCCACTTGGCCGTCGGATGTAGTCCACGTAGTGTGTTCAAATGCAACTGACACAGGGCGACGTGAGGTGACGTAAACGACGCAGCAGTTGGCTTTTGTCGCCGCTAGTTCTTTGATGTCGGTTTGGTGTGTCCGCACCTTGAGACAAAATCATAGAGTCAGTTTGTAACTCTTGGTAATTATCTGTTATGTGACTGTGAATTTGAATGGATGTTGGAGACATACAGACCAAGAACAGGACGTCAAAAACACCAGAAAAATAATTTGTCTGTCATTAAAGTACGACTTGAATGTTACTAGTTGCTTTTCAGCAGCAAATAAAGTCAAGTTTGTTTTTCTCACTTCTTCTCTCCTGGTAGTGTCTTCTTCTTATCATACTCTTCTCTCTTTCTTAGTCTGGACCATTCAGTAACATTCAGTCCAGCTCCTTGACCATCAAAAAGCACCACCTCAGGACCTTTTGGATTGCAGGAATAAAAACTAAGAGTTATGCTCCTGCTGTTAAAGTTCAGGTAAAGCTCCTGTGTCTAACAAAGTTGCTTGAAAAAGTATCTGCAGGGCAAAAAGACCTTGAAGGAGCATGTTCATATAGCGTTTACTTGCAGAAAACATCCACACATCCTGGTTCCAATGTGTCTGAGTACAGGATTTCCTTGGTGGACACAGTTCAGGCATTCAGCACTCATTTTGTTTCCCTCCGGTCCAGGAAGCATTGAGAGTTATCTGAATCAAGAGGACAACCTGTTATTCCCCATTAATGATGCTGTGTATGTGTGAGCACTAATTAGCCTCCATTACCTCGGATAAGAGCTGCAGAGAGAGGAGAGCATCAAAATTTAATGAGCCTCTTGTAGCCGCTCTGAATATTTGCTGTGTTTTAAGTGCTGTATCGAACTCTCGCTCTCTCACACAAACACTAGTGGTGCATTCAGATAAATAGGCGAGGTAGTCGATACGAGTGATAATAGGTCAAGGGAAAACATCATGTCCACTTAAGAAGGGCTGCTGCTTTCTGGCTGAGAGCCACTTGTAAGATACATTTACTTATAGAAACACTCGTTGAGTTTGGTTGTTGGATGCTCCCTTGGTGTTGTTTTGCTTTAAAGTGGAAACAGGCACGTTTTTATTTTGCTTTAATTTATTATCATGAAGTAAATTTTGATTGCACAGAGTAATGGCTATCAAGTATTGACACCATGTGTGTTTAGACTGGTTCCCTGTCAGCCTCTCTTTCAGTATTTTACTATTCGGTCTGCCACAGATACAACCTCCTGGGACAATGAAGACTTGATTTACAGCACAAAGGAAGCGCATTTCCCTGGTAGCTACTGGCAGCTATCCCCAGTTACCAGCAAATATTATTGTAAGCTCGTTGCAGTTATTATCCCCAATCACAGAAATGGTGGACTGTGTCTGTGACAGACGTGTTCACGGCCTTTAGCTTAGCTTGTAGCCCGTCTCACTTTCCCAGGTTCTGCTTCTGCTCTCCCTGCCGCTGCCGGTGACTTCATCTTGTGATAGCAGCAAAAACGGATCTCCTTGATCTGACAAGCGCTGCTGTTATCTGTTTGAAGTCAAATGGGAGGTAACTGCGTGCCGATTCTTGAGATCATGGCAGTTGTAGGCTAAGTATGCCTCAAACTTTATAGCCCAAAACTAGCAATTGTAAAAACAACGGTTTAATTAAAGAGGAGGAGGAGGAGGAGAACTAAGTCCTGCCCATACCAAATTTGTTGCTCCCTGTTGACTTTTATTGTCTGAAGGTGCCTCCTTGTCACTTACGTCTGCTAGTAAACAACAGAGAGATGTCTGAAAACTGCTGAGTAACAGGGTAAAGAAGCTATAATCACTTTTTTGTAACCTGCCAAACTGAAAAACTGAGCCTGTGAGAAGACAAAAGTAGAAAGTACAGTGGAGATTTAGCTAAAATTCATAAAGCTGAATAAGTTGCAGTTGCTAATGTGGCCAGATAAACTGTAGAGGTTGAAGCTAACTAAGCTATGTGAGACCTGGTTTTGAACTTTGTTAGCTTAAGATGACCTTACCTTGTAATTCAATCATATTGTTCACTTCTGAAAAACATATTTCACCTCTGGAATCACTTCACCAAGATATATGCAAGGTAAGTGGAAGAGACAGTGACACAGACCAGCAGTATCAGGGCTAAACATGGCTGCTCAGCTTGAAGGAATCTGAGTCACCTGAGGAGTCTGTGACTGATGATTCAAATCTCTGACTTTCAGGGGGCAGCCCTTGACAATATTTAGTTTGTCAGTATACTTTAACCTCTCTGGTAGACATAGGGTGCTATCCTGAAATCTCTTTTGGTTGTACATTGTGGCACCAATTGTGTTCCCGTCTGGTGGGCGTGATTTCAGGGTGTAACTCATTGTTCTCCGTCTTTAATGGTTCTGCTTTGCGACAACAGCGTCAACATTAAGACCACTTGGAAACGCTATAGGCGGTTGAAAAGTCGTCTGTATCCACCTGATTAAACAATTTTGGGAACCTCAAGAACAATCCTACAGATGTTTGTGGCTGTGATGGCTATAAAGTGCCTGAACTTTCATGAACTTTTAGTTCAAGTTTGGAGTCATAACCGCTAATACTTGCATTTTTTTTTTCTTCTGACTATTCAAGTTGATCTTGCAGTTGTCAGCACCTCTTGCTGTACGGCACACACTGTGCAAGGAGCTCTTTTTTGTCAAAGGTTATAGTAATCTGTCATACTGTCAGGTGAGAGATTTTAGTGACAGGTAAAGTCATACAAAATATTCTGGTCCCTGTAGATTTAGCTGAACGTGATGGATTAAAATTGTCTTTCTTTGTTGTTCTTACAAATGGATTAGTGTAACCATCAATCCCCACAACTCTGTTTCAATTCAAGCACCACGTATAAGATGTATTATTGACAATAATTACTGGCAATATGACATGATGTCACAGAGCTATTGATGATGGAGTTTAAAAAATATAAACTTATATAAATCTTTACTTTGGTCTTTGACCTGTCAGAAGTACATACTATGCTTTTGAAACCTGTTTCAAAGGACATGAAGCTGTTTCTCACATTCATAATACCTCATGTCTCCTCATATTCACTTGCACCTGTTTATAATCATTTTTCAATATGTTAGCACAAATCCACAACTGTTTCGTGCTACATACGCTATTTTTTTTTTAGTACAAATTTTTTGTTTTTTCAAATTTTTTCATTTTTACACTTTTTGTGTGAAGTAAACAAATAAGAAACATGGTGTTAATTAGTCAGCTTTAAAGGTGCTGGTAGGTGTATTTTGTTACCTTTGGGCAGAGCCATGCCAGCAGCAGTTTTTATGCCAAGCCAAGTTAGCCAGCTGCTGGCAATAGCATTTAGTGTGCAAATACCAGAGTGGTATCAATCATCTCATGTAACTTTCCGCAAGAGAATAAAAAAGCATATTTCCAGGATCACAACAGACACTTGTGATGCAGTGAAATATAATTCAGTCATAGACAAACAGACCACACGGTTATAAAGTTCCCAAATAATCAAAGCAGCAAGAAAGATTTTGCTTGAAGAACTAATCAATAACACAGGACAGTCGTGATGCCCAGGAATCATGTAGGAATGTCTGACTCCAGAAAATTCTAATGGAAAGCATGCAACATGTGCTGAGCAGGACAGAGAATACTTTAAGGTTGCAACCCAGCATTATTTCCATCACTGACTCATCTACGGATTCTTTTTTTCAAGGTGATGTCTTCAAATGTGCTGTTTTGTCGTACAGTCTACAACTCAAATTTATTCATCAATCCCAATTTTTTAAAATTATTTCAGCACTTGAATTTTAATATTTTTCTTTATTTTGCCTTTCAACCAAAAAGACTCAGAAAATATCTTGTATTTTATTTCAACTATTTGTTATTTGTAGCTTAAATATGCTGAAAATAAAGGCTACGTTTGCTTTTAACACATTTTGGCAACGTAATATCTGATTATCAGGATCCTAATTGGGATCAGGACTGATGAAATCTAAAACCGTACAAGGATGGCAACCTAACCAGGTTTGTCAGATTTTCAAGGTTGGAGTAATTTATTCTAACCGAGTTATGACACTTAGAAATATCGACCAAAACTCGGGTTACTTGAAATCGCCTCTCGAAAAGGTTTATCAAAATTGTGACATTTTCCATACGAGGCGTCGGCTGTGGAGGATTCTGCAGTGTTTGATGAGTATCTGATAAACCCCCATACAGACCCACACACACTTCAGACAGACAGAGCGTCTGCCTCCTGGGCCACTAATGGACACAGAGAGCAGCAGAGATCAATACGAAGCACACGCACGCACACACACACACACACACACACACACACACACACACACACATACACAGACACAGCTGCCTTAGAGAGAGAGAGAGAGAGAGAGAGAGAGAGAGAGAGAGAGAGAGAGAGAGAAAGAGGGGAAGTAGTGGTCTAACTGGAACAGATTAATGGACCTTGCTGGTGCCTGTAGTTTGTATTGCAAGTTGTGTCCTAAGTTAAAGACGGAAAATAGGCGCGGATTGAGTCTGTGCGAGCTTATTAACAAAGTGTGAATTACAACAAATGACATTTTCTAGGGCTGCTCCCGAATAAGAATTTTCCTTGTCGACTAATAGTCATCATTTAGGGCCATTAGTCGACTAGTCACCCGCATGTTCACGACATTAATTTAATTATTAAATGATATATTTTGGTGGTTTGAGTTGAAGGTGTGAGAAAGAACAGTATCAGTAACATTGTTAACACTGTGCTACATTACAGAGAAATACAAAACCGTACTAATGAACCTTCATTAATATAGGCCTATATTTTATCTCCAAGTGCACGTCACACACTGAGCGAGCCGCCTGTTAATGACGCTGTGGGCTAATGGGCATGTAGCTACCTCCATGTTTCAGATGATACGTCATGTTTGTAGTCGACCAATGAAGATGAGTTTACATATCACCTTGGGTTCGTCCTTCACCTTCTCAAAATGATCCCACACTTTGGATTTCCTGCCCGACATGTTATTAACTAGCCTGTGGAATAACCGCAGGTACCAGCCCTGGAAATTAACCTGACTCCTGTCTGACTGCTGAGCGTGGACACTTCCTGTGACTGTCCTTTCAAATTAAATTCCCACATGGTCCAGTCATATAGGTTTGGATTTATTTTGACAAGGTTCAGCTCCTAATAGTTTCATGTTTGTTTGTTTTTTTCTGCGACTAAGCGACCAATAAAAAAATGACCTTTCTGGTCGACTCTTTGGGGGCAGCCCTAATATTTTCAGTATCTTTTGCTCCCTTTCTTCAGTAGTGGTTGAATGCAGCCAAGATAAAAATGTATTAGAATGAAGAATAATGAAGGTTCAGTAATAAGCTCATTCTTGATACACCTCATGATGAAGTCAGAACAGAGAGCATCAAGCAGAGAGTGAACAAAGAGAGAGTTTATCAGATTACTGCTACTTCATGATAACAAATATTAAAAAGAGAAGAAACACCACTTAAGGCAGAACTTCAGGGCTCTTCAAACTAATCTGTCGAATGATGAATTTAAGCGACAGACAGTGATAGTATCTTACATCCAGTCTAGTTTTCACTGCTGACACTGATGCTTCGCCAAAATTACGAGACAGAGGCTTAATGCACGTTTAAGCACATCGTCTTCTGGCTGTGTGCTTCTCACTCGCATTAGCAGGAGATGGCAGCAGGGGAGAGTGGGTAGGAGTTCTCCATACTTTAAAGTGTTTAGCCTAGCACCATTTGTGACCTGCGCCCTCACACAGCACAGAAGAGGCAGCTCAGTCTGTGGAAATTTTGGATTTAAATGCTGGTTTGCTCCCTGGGCAAACATGTTATCATTCCCAGCAGACAGGCATCTGTGAGATCACTGACATACCTTTGAAGACAGAACCTGCAGTTTTAAAATTTCCTGTTGGGTTTGTGAAGAGAACACTATGAGCAAATCACAGAGGTCACAAATAGGGCTGTGTTTTGCACAGCTTAGCACAAGGAGTGGGAGCTACAGAACTGCTAGCCTTTCTCTGGCCAAAGGTCTGAAAGTGCAACTTTTCATTTGGACTGTACGACTTTATCTTGAGTCATGATTTGTTTGTTGATGATGATGATGTGGTTTTCCATCAACTATTGTTGTGCAAAATTGGGAGCTGGTTCATTAAGATAAGCAGTGGGTGGCGGTAATTCTCTAGTTGGTTGCCACTACAGAAGAGGGCGCAATGCGATGACATCATCAAAAGAGCGCCAGTCAAACCTTAAATGAAGGAAAACAATAACAGTGGAGAGTACGCTGGACCAGTGGTTCCCAAGTGGTCCAGCCAGAGCGTCCAGTTTTCTCCTTAGTCATTAGTCCAAGGTCCACAGTTTATCATATTTATCTTGAGTTCGGCCATGTTGTTGAGCTAGTTTGCTGTCTCTCTCAAGTAGTTGTCCATCAGTCAAGAAAACAGCACTTTAAATTTAAAGCTCTGTGCCAGAAAATCACTGTACTTTAAAATAAAGTGTGTTTTATACAAACTTGACATTTTCGCGGGTCACATGCGGTACATTCAATTTTGGACCACAACCCACCAGTTGGTAAACACTGGACTGGACAATGGAGGTAGAATGTTTTGAACTGTAGCTTTGTGGTCCTGGAAGAGTCTTGGCAACAGCCTTGTGTGCAGACGTAAGCATGTTACAAGCCATCCAGAGACAACAAAGAGAGCTTACTGTGGCCATTGCAATGAAAGTGCGTCACAAGTGTATGTCATTTATTTGCTGAATCTGCTCCCATTGCACTTCATCACATTCACCCTTTATCAATACACCAACTTTTCCACCTCCTGCAAAGGTTAAGTCGACCTCTAGTGTGACCTACAACAAATGTGTAGGCAGCACTTTATTAACAAATAAAAAGGCATAATATGGCAAAGACATTTAAGTTTCCTGTTATATGGCAACTGATCTTGTCCTCTGCTCGGAGCGTAAAGAGCTCCACGAATTCATTGTGTTCCCAGTTTGCAGACATTTGTGGCTGCTGTTCTTCTCCTTTAAATTAGCCGCTATGTGCTAACAGCTACTTTTTAAATCTCCTGCGGCGGATCACACGCATGACATGTTCGCAAAATGACACACGCATGCTGCCCATCATCCCTTCATTTCAACTCTGTTGCTTCCTTCGTTCCTTCACTCTGTCTCCCCTTTACCTGATAGTTCCTTAAATACAGCACTGTGAGGCGGCATAACGGTGTGATATTCTCGTTTGAACAGGCAAAAAGTATGGGAGGTTCCAGGTTGGAAAACACTGGAGTTACCCTTTAAAGAATTCCTACATGCATCTTGCAATGAGGCAAAGTGCTTCACCTAAAAAAAGAAGTGAATATCTGACAGGAAGTCTTTTCTTTTTTTGGTGAAACAGGCACGACTTCACATGCGTGGTACTGTATGTATTTGCATTATAAACTTTGCTATTGCTTTATCCTGTCTGAATTTATACAATCATGTGAACTTTACATCCCTGCTGAACTCTCAGAGACCTAAAACTTATTTTGAACATGTAATCCATCAGTGAAAAAAGAAACTCCCAGATTACCTTTTTAATAGCCTGCTAAGTCCCTAATTTAATTTGTTTGGCGAGGAGACAGCTTGGAGGAGGCGATGACACGTACAGTTCAGCAGGAGTTTTTGACCACTGCACTATTTTCTGGGGGGACATTAATTATCTTCATATGCCAGCGTCCCCTCCTGTTTGTCTTATCTATTACTATCAGTGAAATGGATGAAAGTCATTACACTGAATGATGAGTTTGTGTTCGCCTGGTTTACACAGGAGTTCAATTACAGCGTATAGATCTACTTGCAGCTAATGTTTTCTGAAGACAAACAAACCTCCAACTTAATGAGCAGCTCGCTAGAACAAATTTGGACTAAATTGAATTAGACCTCGTGCTGATGCTGCCCATGCTGAGTATTCTGCAGACTCGGTCGTTTGTCAGTGCCACCGAAGTGATGATGTTAACGTGACTTAAAAACAAATCTCGCCGTGTAACGAGCTCAGGACCTGGTTATGAAATTCACGATGTAATTACAAGTCATTTTAAGTCTCATAGCAATTATTGTTAGCTATCATCAGCCACACAAAGCAGCAGCCACTTCACTGATGGACTGGAGACTGCGTCCATTTGTCACTGTCACACACACACAAAGGATAATACGTACCATTACACACACAACTATGCAGAGATACAAGTGAAGGGTTCATGCACAAACACACATGATCTAGTGTTAATTCAGTGTTTCCTGTGATGAACCCAGTCAAGTATAAGAATAATTTACAATAACAACAAAGTAATCTTTTTTTTTTTGTTGATTTCTACATTTTGGGTAAAACTGGACGACATTTAGTTGACATTACATCAGCGTCAATGTCAAATCCAGCACTCTAATTGGTCCTTCGCCGTGATATAATGAACATATATAACAACAATGATGCGATGATGTGTAAGAGCAATGCTTTATGAACATGTTAAATTAGAGAGTGTCTATAACTATCACATTGCCAACACCCCTTAGCTGTGACATAATCACAACATACGACAGCCTGTCATGAGGCAATGCTTGATTAATGCAGCCAAGCTCACAATTTGTTTGTCTGTTTGTGTTGTCAGAAACTGTGATTGAACACAGCTCATAAATGCTGTCTCTGCTGCACTGGAACATCAATCAAATCAGTATTTTGTAACTGAATCCTCTGAGAAAATAAACACACAGTAAAAGAGATTTCGTGGTGTTCTCCTTTGGCTCCGCAGCCTCTGACTGCAGGGCCCATAATGTCACATCACTGCCTCAAGTCCTCTGGTTCTGTCTAATCTCCATCCTCATACACAAAGCAGTACATTTAGTGCACAACACAGAAAACATAATTTGTTTCTCAATATGAGCTTTCGATTTACTGGTCCATCTACGTCCCTCACCTATGGTCATGAGCTCTGGGTAGTGACCGAAAGAATGAGGTTGCAGATACAAGTGGCCAAAATGAGTTTTCTCCATGGAGTGTCTGGGCTCAGCCTTAGAGACTAGAGATGCGCGGTTGACCCATGGACCCGCAGACACCGCGGATAAACCGCGGATCGGGCGGATGACGCCACGAAAGATAATATTTTAATAAAATTCGGGCGGGTTGCGGTTGAAGCACTCAAATTAAAAAAAAATCAACATTTCAACCGAGGCTCCAATTGTTTGCTCATCAGCTTACTGGCAAGATATAATGAACTGCACTGTTTGAAAAAGACGATAGGTCTACTAATAGCGAGGCATCTTCAATAGACCTAAAAACTAATCGGCGGATGAGCGGGCGGGTTCGGTTTTGAAAATTGGTGAAAAAACGTTCATGCAAATGGATAGCGGGCGGATAGAGATTTTAAGAAGCGGTTGCGGATGAAAAAATACGTCATCCGCGCATCTCTATTAGAGACCGGGTGAGGAGCTCGGAGTAGAGCCGCTGCTCCTTCACGCCAAAAGGGGTCAGTTGAGGTGGTTCAGGCATCTGATCAGGATCCTCCTGGGCGACTCCTGCTTGAGGTATTTCAGGCACGTCCCACTGGTAGGAGGCCCAGGCTTACATATCTCATCTGGCCTGGGAACACCTCAGGGTCCCCAGGAGGAGCTGGAAAGTTTTACTGGGGAGAGGGGTAGCTTGGGTGCTTTGCTTGGCCTGCTGCCCCTGCGACCTGGCCTCGGATAAGTGGATGAAAATGGATGGATGGATGGATGGATGGAGCATGAGTCTGTCTTTTTTTTCTGAGATTACAAAGCAGACACATAAAAGCTGTGTCTCAATTCAGGGGCTGAAGCCTTCCAAGGTTGCGTTTGAAGACCGATTGCGTCACATCCTCACGACCAAGGCCGTCCTGTTTTGAAGGCTCCTTTAAATGCAGCCGAGAAATGCGGCCTTAACATGAATAACGTGAATGCTAATGCTAGTTTGCTAACTAGCTAATTTGCGGTTCCAGTTGTTAACGGTTAACTGTTGTTAACATTACGATTAGCTAAAAGCACACAGCTTAAACAATCTGAATTTAATAAGTTTACCTGAAAACATTCCATCAGCCTGAAATATATCAAACACTGGTGTCTCCGAATCATCTCCTCAAGTATTAAATGAAAAGAATATATACATAATACCAATCTCTGGGTCCATGATTTAGGGTTAGCTAGCTTACTCCTTTTGTCATCAAGTGTAGCTGGATGCTAGGTAACAGGATAACCAAAGGGTCGGGGTGAGAACAACTGGTGATGCAGTCAGGAAATCCTCCGCAAACCAGAACATCCCATTTCTGAGACCGTTCGGTTTCGGTCAAAGGACGTGGCCTATAGACCACAAAGGCCGCATCCTTAATTGGCTGCAGCACCTGAATTGAGACACAGCTTTAGAGAACGCCCCTCAGACATTTGTAACTGTATCCATGGATGCTGTCGGCTAGGTAACAGGGAAATGCTTTATTGCATTACTGTATTTGTACTTTACAGATGAGAGATGCATAAAAACATCCATCTAGTGTAAGGTTTCCTAAATTCAGTCTTCAACATTATTTTTGTCAAAATAAGGAATAAATTCTGCCAGTTTATAGAGTTGTATAATTTGATTTTAAGTGTTAAATTTGTGCTTTTCAGGATTTCAGGAGTGTGAGTGTCTTCAGACAAGGGGAAAAACCCCACTGAGGATGTTTTTGTTTCCTTTCTTTTAAACAAACAACCATTTTCAGGGTGATCTCTCCATCACTCCGTGGCCTTCCTCCAGACCTCCTGTGACTCTGTGTGTGTGTGTGTGTGTGTGTGTGGGTGGGTGGGTGGATGGGTAGGTGTGTTTGGGTGGGGGGTACACTCACCTTCACCCATTTCCTTGACCCAGTTTCAATGTTGTGTCTCCGCTGTACCTTTTTAAAGCTGAAGGAAAAGAAATCCCATTTAAATCCCCCCAACATGTCTGACCTTCTCTGCTGCCCCCTCCACCACACACACACACACACACACACACACACACACACACACACACACACACTGCATGTTGTCCTCTTTCTGCCTGGCTTCACCACAGAATTTGGGCAGAACAGTTGAATTATTCAGTATCACCCCTCCTGCCAAAACACACACACACACACACACACACACACACACACACACACACACACACACACACACACACTGACTGTCCCCTCCATCCTCAGGTCTTCCACAGGACTGGAGTAGATTAAAGAAGAGGTGGAAATTACGAATCACCTCACAGATTGAGTCATTTTAGTTTCTGCTCGTCGTTTTACTTTCATTTTTTCTTTTCACCATGACAGTGTGTCTGTTTCGAGCTTGACTCCAGCAGCCTCTGTTTCAGTCCTGTCTAAGTGTGTTTGCACTAAAGTGTCACCTAAATGCACCAAAATTAAAAGCAGCCTATTTCATATTTATGCATTACATGATTTCCTTGCTCTTAATATTGAAGACAGAAGAAATCAATGTTATACAGCTGCATTATTTCCTGTTTTTCATGTCTTATGTTAACACTAAAATGACAGTATATGTTAATGTAAGAGGGATGAGTCATAGGAACAGCTCATTGTTTTAGTCTCACAGCATGTTGAGTGTTAGGTTCAGTTTCAGTTCAGTATATAATCCTGTAGTTTAACTGCAGCTATTTATAACCCTGGCCAAAGTAAAAGGTTCATATAATTAAGACCACACATGCAAATTTAAAGTGAAAGTCTCTCATCAAGTGACGCAGAATTACAGAGGGTGTGTAGACAGTGTGTGTCTCCAGTCTATAGAGCTCAGTGCTGTTTTGTTGCTGCACAGACCCCCAGTGAACGACTGCATCGAAAGAGAGCTGTCATTAGCTAAAGTGACTACTTCATGTTTGTAGTGAAGCCAGCAGGGAGCAGGGTTTGAGCTGGACACGTCTCTAAAACCAGAGTGATTTGATTAGAATCCTCTGATGTTTATCACGGGGCAATTTGTACCCCCAGTGTCCACCAAAGGGAGGCTGGCGTGGACAGACAAAGCATGCTCTTCTCCCTTGGTCAACTTGTTTTTGTGCCTTACCAAACCTTAACCATAACATCACCAGATCATAAAACACATTCATTTTTCCAACAGTAAGTAGAGTAGAACTGATGATGGTCTAGGACTGAAACATTTGCTGCTGTATTTTTTGTGCACTGATGTCTTAAATAAATAGACTTTTTTTGCACTGATCTCAGCCGTGGACATTTTGTGGCTTTCTAGCCCAGTTACATTGGTATGAGGATATTTCATCTGCCATCCTTTCTTGTTTGTCTGTCCTTCTGAGACCTGAACTTTTGTTTCGTATGCATTTTAAATTTCTCCTTGCTATTTGGGATCAGTAGCACCTGATAAATATAAACAATTTAACACTGTCAACAATAATAAAGTCCCAATGTCCTCAAATGAGATGACAAGAAAGTCCCAATGTCCTTAAAAGAGACAATAAAAAAGTCCCAATGTCCTCAAACAAAACGATAATTAAGTCCCAGTGTCCTCAAATGAGATGACAATAGTCCCAATATCCTCAAGTGAGACAATAATATAGTCCCAATGTCCTCAAATAAAATGACAAGTCCCAATGTCCTCAAACGAGATGACAATTAAGTCCTAGTGTCCTCAAATGAGACAACAATAAAGTCCCAATATCCCTAAATGAGTACTTCCTAATTAACAGTGTCTTAGCATGTTACTGCTGATAAAATTGGTCAAATTTGTTGCCGTATCAAACTACAAACATTATTAATCACAAATAAACAAGTTTCAACCATTAAATCTGATCAAGTTTTGTCCACTTTTGTGTCCTGATCGGCTGCAGACCGACTTGGCAGAGATGGCTGCCATCTTGTTTTTACATGGATTAGTGTACTGTGCCCTTACTACCACTAGATGACACAAGAAAGTGTCCACAAACGGTAAAGGAAACCCAAAATGTGAAGGTCTCAGGAGGACATTGTACCAACTCACTCAAGACAAACTTTTTTGTTGCCTCAAGTAGCTCCAGTTTCACAGCAACCCTCAGACACCATGGGTGATTTCCAATGATTTTAGAAGGCACAATTTATGACAATTTATGGCGTCCTGCTGTTAGGAGATTCAGATCAGAAAATGGTTCAGTGCTGTCATGGAGGGCAATGACAAACCATGTATAATCCTAATATAATTTGAAGGGTTTGTTGTCCAGTTGTGTTGCAGCCAAGGGCGTCTTTTGTGTTGAAAAGTGATACAGACATAAAGGCTCAATGTGATATTCTGTCAAGTTTATGTTCATGTGTTTGTGTCCACTTCCTGATTTATTTTGAAATGTGTTCTCATTGTGTCAAGTGTTTCTCTTACTTCCTGAGTTTTCCCGCCTTTGATGATTACATCATGTGTTTCACCTGTGTCTTGTTCCACTCACCTGTGTGTGGTCAGTAATCACACCTTGTGTATTTAAAGCCCAGTGTTTCCCCCATTCAGCTGCCAGATTGTCATTATCATCCTAGTGTGTTCATGAGCTCCAGCTTTTTTCCTGTGTTTGACTCCTCTGTGTTTGACTCTGTTTGGATTTATGGATTTTGCTTTTTGTGTGATTTCCCTGAATGGATTTATGTGCCTTCACCAACTGCCTTCACGTGTTTGACCCCCGACCCCGTAAGTACGACTGTATTTGGTAAAATGTTCTTGATGTTTTGTTTTTCCCTGCAAATGAGGCCCAGTTTTGTACTATATCGTTACACTCAAATTGAAAATAAATGAACATATATATAAATAACAAATGTAATGTAAGCAGTCTGGTGACATGTCCAGGGTGTACCCTGCCTCTCGCCCATTGTTGGCTGGGATCATCCTCCCTCTCATGACTCTGATTATATTATATGCTGTCACAGATAGTGAATATGTGATTTTAGGCAATGTAATGGGGGGTTGGTAAGACATCAGAGAGGATAATTATAGCAGGTCAGGAAACAACACAGCCTTCCCCAGGCTACTACCAAAGGCCATAGGTTTTGTTTCAAAATATTTGGGGGCAGGGGGGCTCATAAGAGGAGCAGTGTCTGCGGTCCTCCCCTGGGAAGTCTTGAGCATCAAAAACTTAATTTCCTGCATTGTGAGGATTTTTCTGCATCACTTTATGGTGGAAATGTCTTTATGTCTGTTAAGGAAAACACAAATTTCAGGCACCAGGTGACACTTCAACATATAAAAATATAATAGGATATAATCCAGCTGTCAGGCATTCTGTAGCCTATTGCTTTCAAATATTTGTTCTCCTGGAGATCAGCTTTACTCATTCATTGTTATCTCTGCTGAGTCAATACACACGTACAGTAGGTATGATTTACTAAAACCTCTCTCAAAGTGTTTCATTTGTCATTTACATTTTGCAAAGTTCTTTTCAGATCATATTTAACAAATAAAGCTTTAAACCTCCAGCCTGAAACACCTCGGCTAATACAACAACGTGAAGCTCGAGGAAATGCACCCCACCAAAGGTGAGCCCTTCGCGGCACCTTTGGCTGCAGCTACGAAGAAGCGATGAAGCTTGTGGCAGAGCCTTAGGAATATATCGTTTTCAGGCCAATTAAAGACCCCAGGTAAAAGAAAGCTATCTAGACTTGTGTGGTTGGAGCATCCAGAGACAGTCCGGTGTGCAGTTGTCTTATATTGCTAATGAGTGGAATGTCTCTTTCTCAAAGTTCATGAGCTGCAACAAATAAGAATCATATTGGAAATGTGGCTCAGGACGACTGCTTAAAGATGCTGCACTTCTGGTACATTTTCATTGGAGGTTTATAGCATGCTGGAGCCATCCAGTCCCATCCTGTGTTATCCACCCTCATGAGTGCTGAAATTAGGTATGCAAGGCCAATGTGACAGTTTATAAGGAAAGAAAATAGCAAGGCTGTAAAATTTTCTTTTCCAAATTTTATTTTTAGTTGGCAATTTTTTCCCTGCATGACAAAAAAAAGCCAAATGATCTGAGCACTCCTTCACATGCACTGTTGTGGTGTCTTGTCATCTTTGTCCCTCGACATGCTTTTTCTTTCTTGACAGTAAAGCTCTCTCCATCTCTGGGTTGTTATTTTGGTTTGGTTTCTCCCCTAAGGCCAAGCTTATCAGACAGACCCTGAAGTATTGACGCCAAAATCCCAGTCTAGTTTCTATGCACTTCTCAGCAGGTGGCTGCACACACACACACAAATACACACACGTACACACACACAGATTTCAATGGTAATGTCCTGAGGGACAACAGCGGAGGAAAAAAATAAAAAAATAATACCGCTGCTGCCTCGGCTCATATGGAATTAAAGCGCTTTCTGTCTTGTGTTTGAGATTCTTCTTTAACCTCCAGCCATCCTTCCAACAAGACAGATTTTGTAGCCCGTGGTTCATCACAGCAGGGACACACACCTACACACACACACACACACACACACACACACACACACACACACACACACACACACACACACACACACATATCTAATAGATGAATCCTTGGCTACCAAATGCTGCAGATGTCACCGCTGGGCTGATGAACATTCGGTCTGCCAGCTTACAGCACAGATATAATTACATTCACTGTAGACGTGCAACCAAATATGTTGTTAATTTTTAACACACAGCAGCTTTGGGGCAGCGAGAAAATTGTAAGTAGTTCAGTTTCTGACTGTAGACAGTCGCCACTGACAAAGAACTTTAAGGACAGAGGGATGGACTTGCTCTGCCTCTGAAATCAGACAGACTTATATGAAAACTGATGGTGTGTTAGGCCCTTAACTGTACCTGATCCTTGCTAATTTGTAAATTCTGAAAATTTCAAGTTTACGTTAAGTGGAATGGGCCTTTAGAAAGCTAGAACTTTAAACAGGAAGTGGGACAACCAAGTGTTAAAGTCAGTTTCCACTAGGAGAGTGCTGTTCGTGTTCCATGTGAAGTGAACTTTGCAAGTAGTTGTTATATGACTTGCGTTTTAAAGATACCACCTTCTCAGTACCTACAACATGACACATTACCTGTCAATAAAACTTTCTGTCATCTAAATGTGACGATACTGGTAGTCAAGATATTTCACCGCCCATCACTTCTACTGACTAGTATACGTTTTGATTAGTAGTAATTTTTGCGGGGGAAATAAATCAGTTCTGCCACCACTGTACATGTGATGTTCACGTGTGTTCATATGCACCTGAGGAAGAGCAGCAGATGGCCGTTTCATGTCCTGATAGTATCTCCCTCAGAGTGCTCAGAACCTGAAGACAAAATCCAGGAGACCTGTGGCAGATATCCAGGCAGAGATATAAAAAATACAAGCTAACTACCTGTGGCATTTATTCAAATGAGCGACAGATGGTGCGGAGCAGATAGAGCAGCAGCTGAGAGGCGAGATAAGGAAACTCCACGTGGAGTCTGTTTGGTGTCCTGATCTAAACACCTCAGTGTGTTGCTGGACGGTTCAGAGGACACGAACCACTGTCTTTTTCCAGCACTGTTTGGAGAAGAGCGTCACTGCCATGAATTTCAGTACAAATAAATCATAAATAACTTTATTTTGAAGGCACTGTAAGATTTGTATTGTTGATTTACAGTAAATAAAACAGTAATAAAATCAAGATAAACAAGACAAGAAAAGACTTCAATCCTATTACGTCTGCCTCTGATAATAACAGCAGTTTGTATGGCTGGTACAAAGCTCGTTATTTTTAACCAGCTCCACCTTTTCCGTCTGCTACGCCACCTTTTACTGTCTCGTCCAATTAAGCTGCCAATAATGTTTGTTACTGCTTTAAAGCTCAAAGTCTCAGTCGCTTTTCTCTTTCTCGGTTTTACAGCTGAGGAGCTGTGAACAAATGTGTTTTTGAAAGCTGCTGGATTCGAACAATAATACATTGAACTGATACAGTTTTTCAGGTTATAAGCAAACAACAAAAAAGGTTAATGATGTTGTTTTTAACAGCAGGTAAACCGAGAAGACAGAGCTCATTACTTTTTAGTGACAGCAGAATTCTATCATTTTTGTATTCCTAGCATTTGTACTACTTTGGTGCCGATATCTATGGCACAAGAGGATGAATCGTACAGATTTGGGAGGTGCCCTCACATTTCATCAAACACCACCATGAAGTTAACATTGATGGTTTTGAGTGAAGCATCTCAGCAACTATGGATTGCCATAAACTTTGGTTCACGCATCCATGCTGCCCTCAGGAAAAATTGCCTCAGTATTCATTTCTTTCACATTCTAAAACTAAGATTGTGTATGTCAGCATTGTCATTGTGAGCATGTTAGCATGCCAATGTATTTCACTCAAAGAACCACTGTGCTAAAGTACAACCTCGCAGAGCCACCTTGGCTCCATGGCATGCTCCTGATGCTCCCCGTCGCATAGCTGCTCAACTGGAAACCCCTAACCCTAACCCTCCAAGGATATGCCTCCCCAGACCATCACTGACTCTTCCCTCTCCATTGCACCTGTTGTCACTTTCATTTGCACCAAAGCAGGTGAAACTGATTCACAGTCGCTCATGCTTCCTGAATGAACAGACTGACATCCCTGAAGTTTAACTGACTTGGTGTTAAACCGTGACCCTAAGTGTTCCCTTAATGTTTTTAAGTAGTGTAAGTCAGTTGCTCTCAGCCTCAAGTAGATGGGTTTACATTGCAGTTAGTTGAAAGCCAGGTGTGTCTTGTGAAGAAGCCTCAGGAGTGACAAAATCTTGGCATCTGACGACTTAAGGATAAGAACAGTTTTGCTGATCTCATCCTCTGAACTGCCTGGGAATTGGTGATAGAGACGGAGGACAGGAGAGAGGGTGGTTCTTGACGTTTTCCGTAAAATACAAACAATTGTAGGCATGATGCGAAGGTTAACTTAATTGTATGGGCTTGGGATTGACGCTCTTTTCTACACTGTAGCAACAACATAATGTCAAGTAGATGATGATGTAAGTGCACTCGTGTATAGGAAATAGGGAGGCGGGCAATTGTACTCGGGCAATCAACTGAAAATGCCTTTATTCATGTTAGGTATGTGCATGCAAACCAAGCTTTTGTATTTTTCTATTTACCACTGTTAGACTGTGGAGTTTAGTCTTATTCTTCCTCACTCCTTCCAACTGTCTTCTTCACCATTTGCTAAACACAGGCACACTGAAAGGCCACAACAGAGCTTTCCACAAGTTTTTATTCCCAAGAGAAACTCTCGTGCCAGCACCTAAGAGACTAAATTGGAGGACAGATGAGGGATGGGTGGATTGAAAGATGGAAGATGGAAGGATAGATGGAGATGGAGTACAGACAGGAGGTGAGGAGGCGGAAAGCAGTTTGAGGACTTTGTGCACAGCAGAGAGTTTCAGAGGGGCAACTGGGCATGTGTGTTCGTGTTGTGTCTATCCATGTGGAACGCTCCTAACGTGCGTGTGTGTGTGCGTATTTGTGTGTTTGCGTGTGTGGGTGGATGCAGTATGTGTGATAAGGTTTCTGGTTCACAGAAGTTTGGAGAAAATCACCAGAAGCACAAACTAGAAAACTGCAGTTTAGAGGGTTTGAAACTAAAATTTAGCTGTTTTTTTTTTTGTTTTTTTTCACAGCCACACACTCTGCGCTCTCCCCGCCTGGTTTCCGCTTCGCATGACCTTCATTGAAGAGAGAAGCAAAGTCTTCCAGTAACATGATGTCATCTTTGAATAAAACATGTTGGAGTAGAGCAAGAGTTCTCTGTTGGAGGAGTGATCTCATCGTTTTACAGGAAAAATTTTCTCCTGAGCACAAAAAGATTTAAATGCCAGTGTCATCACACCATATCACATCAGATCTAAAAATATGCCATGGCTTCATTTAAAAGGATGGGTATATACACTGGCGCACACACTCACTTGCGACTCATAACACATCATCAAATCTTAAAGATACACTCCCTGATTGTGTCAGATTGTTAAAGAGTGCTCAATAGCTGCACAAATCCCTTCATTTCCTCCAGCTGGTGAAGTGTCAAACCTGGCCAGGCTTGCTGTTTCCCTGTTTGTAGTCTTTACAAACAGGGAACGCTAACATATAGCTTCATATCAAACAGACAGACACGAGAGTGGTATCAATCATCTCATCCCCTCTTTTTCTAAAAAGGTTGAACTATTCAGGATTTAGAAGCATCTAATGGTGAAGATTGCAAATTGCAGCCACCTGAAACTGCGACCGTGTGCCAGGTGTTGCCTCTTGGTTAAGATTCCTTCAGTTTTTACTGTTCAGGAGGTTTGTACCAAGAGCCTGTCTCTTTCTCCTGAAAACGAAGGTACCAGGTAAATAAAACCAGTAAAAACCCTTAATAGAGCAGTTTCAAAACACATATCAATACATTTTCTGATGCTGTTCGGCACGTCTGGCCCAGGACCTGCTGACATTTGCTCACATTTTCTCTCTGATAACTCAGCAAGGCTTTCTCATGTACCGCTGGTTTGTCAGTGAACCTAAATTCAAAGTATGATGCGTTAGGTATGTGTCAGTTTGAACATTCTGGGACGGTGTGCTAATTTATGCTTAGAAGACGATAGGCAGCAAAGAGTGATGATAGTCAGCAGAGTTAAATGCCTAGATGAGCTCAGGGCTCCTGTTAGACCTCATGAGACAGCTGTGTTTGTTGTTTTTTGTTACTGAATTTAAAAACTAACGCGTTAGAGTATTAGTTACTGCCAAAACTAACGGCGTTACTGTAACACGTTACTAATAACGCGTTACTGCCCAACACTGGTTGCTACCACTAGCCTATCACTTGCATGCTACACATACTAGCCCACTACTTTGTTAATAAAATAACTTTATTGACTTTGGTTTCAGATGAGAAACAACCAGTCGTCTCTCAGTGTTTGTTTGACCCTGTAAAAACTTTCTCACTCTATATACTACAGTAGTTGGCAGTGCCATTACGAACTACCGTTGGTGGGTGTGTTTCATAACGCTCCGAAAGGTGTCAGTGATAAAGTGGCGGTATTTGAAAGGTTAGGTTGTTAATCACTGTGTCAACAACTGCTGACACCCAGTGTCTGTCATATTGCCACCAAAGGCGCTTCTGTGTGTTATCTTACGACAACATCACTGACAAAGCTACAGTAGCCTTTTTGGTGAGTTGGGAATGAGAACAGGCTGGATTTAGACATTCAGGAATTATCCGCAGAGGTTTCTTGCTCTACGAAACAAACACACCAGGTGATTTAAACTGGTAAAACAGGGATTGCAGCAGTTTCACGTTAAAGAAATATTTGTTTCCTTGTTGCTGCTTGTCACAGAGGGGCTGCTAACTACGGTGGCCAATGTGAAAAAGTGAATGGCCCTGTCTAGAGCCAGTATTTGGTTTGTCTTTTCTGGGCTACCGTAGAAGCATGGTGTTAAAAACAGCTCTTTCTAAGGCAACTAAAATATGACAATGTACACGAAGAAAAAACCTCTCCACTTCTAAATGAACAAGATCATTATCTCAAGGTTTGATTTCTTTCTCCATGAAAATTTTTTCTCCTACAATAATTTCGTTAATTCAGAAAAACAAATCAGATTTTTTTTTCTCCTCAAGTGAATGCATTACGCTTTTATAACCTGCTCCTAAAGCTGCATGAACTTTCCTCCACGGTTTGACATGTCAGCAACGAGCCAGGATTAAATTAGGTGGCATTATTAGGGGCTGTAATGGAGTGAAATCTATTTTGTTCCATAGCGGGAACTGAAATACAAAAACTGCACAAAGCTTGCTTTTTACATGGATTTGGCTGTAGGATCTTTGAAAGTTGTTTGTTTGTTTGTTCGTTTGCCAGTGCCACACACACACGCACACACACATACACACACACTGGGAGGCATGCACACACAGACAAACACACTCTCTCTCACAGAAATGCAATAATGACCATGGAAGCATGAGCTGCAGCCAGCTCACTCATTTTGCTTTGGCACAAGAATAGCACCATAGAATTATCCAAGAGTGATGTGAAATCACACTCAAGGCCAGGCTGCAGGTGCGGAGGGACTGAAGTGCGAACGTCGCCTCATCAAATCCAACTAGAAAGGTAAAGGAATGTAAGAAAAAAAAAAGCCAACCAAACTCAGGCAAACTGACATCTGAACCTGTTCAATCAATTCCACTGCTGATCATTTTAGTCGAGCAATCAAACTAATGAGAGCAAGGAGGCGAAATTGAACATGCAGTAATTACAGGAGTACATCACGACCTCCTGCTTACGCACCCCGGGCACAGGAAGTGACACGTGAGAGCAGGCACTGGTTAATTACTATTGACCCTCCACCGTCGTCCCACCGGGCGTCAGCCGCAGTCGCTCGCGATGCTAAAATAATTAATGCTGTCGCCGTCATCCCCGGTCCCTGTAGCCATGGCGATGAGAAGATTTTCCCCCCGGGTACCCCCCCCCCCCCGGTTGTCAAGCAGCAGTTAGCCAATGAGGAGAGTCAGTGTGTGTGTGTGTGTGTGTGTGTGTGTGTGTGTGTGTGTGTGTGTGTGTGTGTGTGTGTGTGTGTGTGTGTGTGTGTGTGTGTGTGTGTGAATATGCAGTGATTGAGGTATGGCTTTAAGCTGCAGTTAATATGGTTGAGTCAAGTTAGGTTATCTGTCTTTGAAATGGTTCATCCTGTGATTCTTATCAACCAAGAATCAACTTGAACCAAATTAAATGTAAACTAAATCAAATCCCGGAGCACTGAAAATCATCTATGGCTTTGACTGACTGGGTTTCCCACAACTGAATTATTTTCTCTTTTTGACAACAGTTCATGTGTCATTTGCAAAAAAATACACATCATATGCCAGAATGTACAAATATGTGCTTTCAAACGTGCTGAACATTTAATTATGTTTGGATGCATTCTGGAAATGTTTGGTTCATTTCGAGCAGCCCATCTCCTAAAAATGATGCTTATACACTGCTTAATGCCAAAAATATTTAGGAGGTCACAGAATTGTTGCCTGGGTAAAGTTAGCTGGAAACACTTTTTTATATTCTGCACTGTAGCCCCACCCAGGTATCACCAGCTGACACTGCGTACACTGTCATGATCCTGGGTTTTTGTTAATATTGTGGTATCTTCTGGACATTTTTTGGGGTTTTCTGTTTGTGTTCTTCCTTGTTTTGTTATTCATTCATGTTTAATGTGTTTCCTGTTTTAGTTTGTAGATTCTCTCTTCATGTCACATCTGGTTTTACTTCCTGTCTCTGTGTGTTTTCCCGCCTGGTTTCTGTCACACCTGTCTCGTTAGTCTTTCCCTGTTCCCAGAGTCTTCCCTTCACACCTGTCCTGTATTAGGCCACGTTTACACGAAAACGATCCACTGAAAACAGAATCGTTTCTCATTTTTGATTTGAAAAAAGTCCCGCACTTAGACGACAACATTTTGTCGGCGGTGTGACGCTTATGCTTCCTTCTACAGAATAGCGATGTATAAACAAACAAAATGGCGACCGCACGAACGTTTGTCTGGACGGATGATGAGGTGGAGTTGCTACAGTAAACTATGCTATGATGGGGAAGCGTTGATAAATTCAATACGGTGAGCAGCACAAACAGAGCTCGGGAGTCTGCCATTGTTGTTGAGATGGTTGACTTTCTCGCGCATCCCTCGTGACTGGAAGCGTAATGCGCACGTGCAAAAAGTCTCAGTTTTCAGAGGAACTGCATATTGCAAGTTTACATGACAACGGAGACGGTGCAGTTTCCAAAAAATTGCACTCCAAAACGTCGCTGTCGTGTAAACGATCGGCCAAAATGCCACTAAAGTTTAACGTTTTCAGTTGAAATCATTGTCGTATAAACGCGACCTTAGTCTTGTTTGCTCCACCCTAGTGTTCCTCTCCACACCCTTGTTGTCAGCCAATCATGTCCACATTTTCCAGCTGTCTCATTCTTTTGATTCATTTTCTTTTACATTTTCTTTTAGTATTCTTTTATATGTATATATATACATATACAAATATACGTATGTATATATACCTACCTGTGTGTTTCCCTTTGTTCCTTGTCAGTTTGTCTGTGTTCATTCCTGTGCTCATCCCCTGCTCTGTTTCCTGCCTGGTGTCTTGTGTTCTGTTTGGATTTTCTACCTGAGTTCATCGTATTATCCCGGTTGGCTTTCACTTAGTTTTGGTTCTGTGACCTGCCTGTTCTGTTTTTTATCAGCTTTATTGAAGCTCATTTTTTGTTTAACCTTAAACCTGCCTGCTGCTCTGCTTTGGGTCCTTTCTTAACTGATACTTGACACACACATGCTGTCTGGTCAGCCCGGTCACCAGAAGAAAATGTTGGCATTGTGAGTTTCTGCAGACTGCGGATATGTAACATTTGTTTGTTTCATATGTGTCATCAATGTTTCTAAAGTCACGTACTGTGTGAGCTGACTTTGTCACTGGGAGGTGGAGAGGATTTGTGGGTGCTAAGCTGCAAACCACTGTTTAAGACAACACGCAACAAAACTGGTTGTATTTTACTGAGACTTTGCTCCATTTCCTGGCGGAATAGTATCATGCAGAGCGGCTATTTTAAGTTAAAACTTATTTTTTTGTGCCTACACCTAGCCACACATTAATCACAAGTTTTAACGAATCTGCTACCTTGCAGACACACCAACCTTTATTCTGGCAGTTGCGTTGGGTCACGTTTATGCTACAAAAAACATTAGTGATCATGATTTTGGTTTCATACTGATAAAGTAAACACATTCATTCCTGTGCTTAATGTCAGCATTTATTTTTTCCAGTATTTCATTAAGGCTACAATCTTTCCTGAAGATTGATTTGCCTACATAATAACCTTTAAAATGAAATATGCTTTAGTAGCTACGAGCATATATTGTGGGACACCAAATGAAAATTCCTGTAAAAGTGCAGATCAATTTGAAAAAATATTTTTGAAACTAATCCAGGAGACAATTTGATTCTTTCAAAATGCATTTGCTGTTACAGATTAGTAGACTGCAACTCTATTTATTAGGAGACAGGGTTGTTGCTGAGGTGTGAAAGCTGATCTGATCTCCACCTTAAACACTAGTAACTTCTTCACACAACTGGAAGCTAAACAACATGGTAGGTTAAATGTGTTACAGGGCTGGGTTTTCAATGATTTTCAATGACGAATGGTACAACCAGAATTTAAAGATGCAAAGCAAGTAAAGAAAAACACAATGTATTGAATAAAGAAAGGTGTGTATTCTACATCTTTCTGTTTTTCTAAACATGCAGCAAAGCTAAAGGTGTCTCAACCTTCAGTAATTGAATTTCTATAACATCCACAAATGTGTTTGTGCAGCGTGAACACCTTAAGTGCCACTCAACACAATTAGGTTTAAAGCTGCTCTGTGTGTGTCTTTCCTGTCTAAGTGTCTGCAGTCACTGTGAAGGTCCTGGAGCAGCTATTTGTGTCACTGCTGAATAACTGGCAGCTAAAACAGAGACGAAAAACAGAATCAGATATAACAGATTCCTTTACTTTGCTCCCAGTGGCTGATCAATAGTTGTTATAAAATTACGTAAAATGAAAACCTTCTCTGTGCTTTCAATACAACTCTCCAGCATATTAGGAAATTTGGTTATCCAGGGTCAGATGAAAAGACCACTTTAGTTTCCGTGCATTCAGTTTAGAGATGCATCCTTGATCTTTTTAGCCTAGCTTAACACAAAGAGAATATTTCACAAGAGAATAGAGTTTGAGGCTGTGTGAAAGCTTCTTTTTGACTAAAATTCATTTGAAATGTCGACATAAAGCATACCCCGACTAAATTCAAAGCTGTTCTTGAACCATGTGGAAAGAACCACACATGCTCGTAACTATAACTGGGACTTATGAGCCAGAAAACCCAGGGGGACCATTAAACTTTACCTAGTCAAGATTCAAAGTAGATAACAGTATCACAGAAAGTAAACATTTTATACGTTTTTCAAGGGTTTACTTTCTGGGTCTATGTATTGCATATAAAAAGAATTTTATGAAGTCTAAATTAATAAGAAAGATTTGATTTTTTTCATATGAGACAATAAAAAAAAAATCTGTTTATCACGTACTTACATTTATAAAAAATGTGTATGAAAAAAGCGCAGACTTTTATCGGCTACAAGAAGAGTCAGCCATCAGCAAAACTATTTCATATTGGCTGGATCCTTACACAAGAAAAAAGGGTCTCATTGGCTGTTGTAGGCTGTGGAGAGGACATGGAAGCTGAGGTGTCAATGAAAAGGTCAGAGTGCAGCGGCCATTTTGACCAAGCTGCAATGTTAACGTGAACTGGAGTTATTACGGACAAAACATGGAGAAATTAAAACATTTAATGTGATGCAACGGCAGTCTATGGATATGCATCATGTAATCATGTGGTTGGACTAAATATTTTCCTGGATTTGGATCCAGTAGCCGAGCTATGACACTAACCGCTGCTACAGTTGTCTGAAGGTAGGCTACCTGCTCTGAATAATGTTCAGTACAATTTATGTATGCTATTTCACCATTTCTGAGAATTTTTGAGGCAAGAAATCAACTGTGTAATTTTTTTGTTGTTGAATGGTGTGTCGAAACAGTGCCAGATAATCATACATACAGGTATTTGGACGGGGCTGTCCTGCGGTGCTATAGATTGATTCAGACAGAGAGGTATTGTGACAGTTCATCCTGACTTTCATTAGCCATATTGGCAGCACAGCTCTGCCTGTGATCATTTTTGTTTCTGTTCTCCACAGTAATCTCTCACACTCGCCACATGTATGTTGTCCTCTCCTTCCTCTGCTTTCATATCTGTCAACGGCGCCGGTTTCTATGGATTAAATCACAATGAATATGGGGGGGGGGGCAAACAATTTGTGCCTCGAAATGCACTTGAAAAGGATTATGGGATACTTGACATTTGTATGTGTGTGTGTATGTGCGCATGCCCATCAGAAGGTGTCCTGGTGGTCCTCTGTTTCCTGTCGGTCCCTCTAATCCTTTTAAATCAGCTTTGTTAATCCTACTTTCTTCTCACAGCTGCTGTGGCTTCACGCAGACACATACATGCGTTCTTACTACTGTGCGTATGGGCTGCATTTTCTGCCCGCTTCAAAGGAACGCTGACATTTTTTGGAAATGTGCTTGTTTGGCTTGCATAGACAGAGTAAGTGTAGGAGATCGATATCGGTTTCCTCTGTGTGCATCCAGTACACAGACGGGTTCAGAAACATTGTGTACGTTAACACTGGGCTGGAGGTGGTGTACACCCTGAACAGGTCAAGAACAGATCAGCATCTTGTTATTCCAATTTGTATGGAAATGAAAGGTGTGTTGCCACCAAGCAGTCAGATATGGTACAGTTCAGTTCGGTACACTTTTTTCTCTGTTTCCACTGTGAAAAGTTGTGGATGGCACCAATGGAACCGTTCCGTACCGTCCCCATGTTTGGTCCAAAGCCAATAGAAAATAAAAGGCAAAACATTTACATCAATAAACATTTTAACTTTACCACCTCCAAATGGATAGTGCTTTGACATACTGTGCTAAAGCTCACTGAGTCAATGGAGCACCGTACTAAAAGGAAAGGCCTCTTGAATCTCACATTGTTTTGCGTTGTTTCTCGTAAAAATGAACCAGTTCGGTATTGGCTAATGGGTGTTGGGCTTTTGAAAGCAAAACGAACCAGAGCTGACATCCCGATGCCTGGTTTAACTTCAAAAGTATCTTTAAAGATGCATAAGGTTTGTTGAATGAATTTACCCCGCTTAAATTTTTGATGAAGCGTATGGTAAAATTCTCAAATGTAAAAACAATGATTAGTCAAACTGGTAACAGAAACAGAGAGAAAAGGAAGGATCAGTAGATATCAGATACAAAAGCAGCACAGCCACTCCCCTGCACTACCACTGGGATTTCTTTTTTGTTTTGCAACTTTGCCCTTTTTCTCCTTCACCTAATCTCTCTCAAATATTCTCTCCAACTCTCCCACCACCCCCCTTCCCAAAGATCTGTTTATAGAGGCAGAGTCTTTGAACCCCGGCAGTCTTTATAGTTCAGAGGCTGTGAGGTGGCAGCTGCTAATGTCAATGCTAATGACGCTTCCCCAACCCGGTGAACACTCAAAACAGCTCTGCACTGCCAGCTCACAGAGGCCAAGGTGCCAACAGTCCTGAATTCTCATTTCGGAGAAGTCAGATGGGGTGAAGGGGTTTTTTTGGGGAGGGGGAGGGTGCTACTGAGAGCGATTTTTCAAAATGAGCGTCTCTATGAATGTATTCATGGAAAACAAAGATGAATGAGACAAACAGCCTAGAGTTGCTAAGCTTTCGAGTTGTTGCAGAAGTGACTAGAGAGGGTGCATTCTCCAGCTAGCATGTCAACACCAAATTAGCATCTGGAAGCCCCTGGGACAGAAACACTGAGAAGCCCCTGTTTCCCTTGCTAAAGAAAAACCTGAGGAGAGACACAAAGCTGCAGGGAGAAAGAGAGAAAGACGGATCGTAATGAGGACTGCTCTTATTCAGACTGTCTGCAGCTGTGTCCTCATTCAGACTCCTCCTCCTCCTGCGAAGGATGCTGCCTGTCCTTAAGAGGGCTGAAGGTCAGCGGGCTGAACCTGCACGTCCTCCCAAATTAAACAGTCTACTGAGGATTCAACGCAGTTGTCAGTTCATGCTTTGAGCCCTCTAGACATAATCAGCGATGAGAGCAGTGCTCACCACTGTTATGTCTCGTCAGTTATGTTAAATTATGATCATGTTTAGTGTTTTCATGTTTCATGTTCAGTTAGTTTCATGTCATGTCATTCATGTGCACCTTAGTCAAGTTGTCTTCACTCATGTCTTGTCTTGTCCTGCACTTCCTGTTTTATTTTGTACTCACTATCTTCCCTCTCGTTTCAGACCCTGACTTCCTCCCTTTGTGTGTTTTCCCGCCATTGTGATCGTCTTCCCCGCCCCTGATTGGAATCACCTGTTCCCCATTTCCTCATGTGTATATATAGTCCTGTCTCCCCTTGTCTCGTTGCCAGTTCGTCTTGTCCAGTCGTCGTGAATGTCTCGTCAAGGTCCATACCCTGTTCATGTTCAGGTCTTGTATTTTGTTTGTAGTTTTGATCCTCCTAGTGAGCGCCTTTTGTTTGAAGTTTTTTTTATCCTCCTAGTGAGCGTTTTTTGTTTGCCAATTCCTCAAGTAAAGACTTTTGTTTGAACCTTTATCTGTTGTCTGTGGTCGTGCATTTGAGTCCTCCAGTTTCGTGTCAAAGGTCGCTACAGAACGAACTGGCCAGAATGGACTCAGCCGACCCAAAGAAGCTACAAACAGCCCTTTCAGCACAGGGCACCAAGATCTACCAGCACGAGGCACAATTGAACACTATCAGCCTTGGGGTAAAGGACCTTACCGAGCGTCAAGAGGAGTTTCAAGCCTCAGTGACCACGCAAGTAAACCATCTGGCAGGACAACTGCATCAGGTTCTCACTCACCTGGGAACGACTCCTCCGGTGACGCCACCGTTGGAGATTGCTGCTGCTGCGCCGGCCATGAACCATGTGGCTCCGTCATCTCTGCGCCTGGCTCCCCCGGAAAAATTCTCGGGAGACTCCGGGAACTGCAGAACCTTCCTCGTCCAGTGTGACCTGCATTTTCGGCACAACCCAGCAGCCTTCGTGTCCGATCAAGCTAAGGTGGCCTTCATGGTGTCCCACCTATCGGGCCGAGCCGCCGCATGGGCCACAGCGGAGTGGGCTAGGGATTCCGACATCTGCCAGTCCCTCACGGTGTTCAGGAACACGATGAGTAAAATCTTCGATCACACATCGCCGGCCAACGAAGCATCCCGGGTCCTCCTGCAGCTCAAGCAGCGCCACCGTCAAGTTGTTGATTACGCCATCGAGTTCCGCACACTGGCCGCTGACAGCGGATGGAACACCCCAGCGTTAATAGACGCTTTCTTCAATGGACTTTCCGAGCCCATCAAGGATCACCTAGCGCCCATGGAGCTTCCTCACGACCTCGAATCCATCATAGCCATGTCGATCCGGGTGGACAACAGGCTCCGGGAGCGAGAGAAGGAACGGCGTCGCACCGCAGTTCATCCTCCCAGTCACCAGGGGCACCCTCCAGGTAACCAACCACTGAGGACGTCTTCACTTCCTGTGTCGGCCGGCCCAGGGAAGACAGCGCCCCCGCTGGTGTCGGAGGAACCCATGCAGCTGGGACGAACCCGGATTTCTCCAGAGGAGAGACGGCGCCGTCTCCAGGAGGGATGCTGCTTCTACTGTGGCCAATTGGGTCACCAACTCGCCGCCTGTCCGGGAAAAGATCGGGCTCATCGGCCATGAGGAGGGCGCTGGTGAGCAGACTTGCTTCTTCTTTTCCTCCTCGACCTTTGACTCAAGTAACTCTGACTTTGAACCAACAAACCGTGACTCAAAGGGTGTTAATTGACTCCGGGGCTGACGAGAATCTTATGGACTGGAACCTAGCCCGACAGATTCAGATTCCGACCACCCCTTTGACCCACCCTGTTGATGCTAGTGCTTTAGATGGTCGACTACTATTTAAAGTTACTCATTGCACCGAACCCGTTCAAGTCACTCTTGATAATGAACACACAGAGCTCATGCAATTTCATTTATTTGACTCTGCACTACACCCCCTAATTCTGGGTTTACCGTGGTTAAAGAAACACAACCCTCACATCGACTGGCGTTCGGGTGAGATTAAGGGGTGGGGGGAGGAGTGTCAGCACTCATGTATGAATAATCATGTGACGCAGACCGAGACCGCTGAAATTGCGCTGACTCAGAGAAACGATGACAATGACAATCACTACCCCGACCTGTCCAAAGTTCCCTCCTGCTACCACGAGTTAAAGGAGGTATTTAACAAGACAAAAGCCACGTCACTTCCCCCTCATAGACCATTCGACTATGCCATTGACCTACTCCCAGGCGCTCCCATTCCCAAGGGTCGTCTCTATTCCATCTCCGGACCAGAGAGGACGGCGATGGATGAATACATCACCTCCTCGCTTAAAGCGGGAATCATCCGTCCATCTTCTTCTCCGGCTGGTGCAGGCTTCTTCTTTGTAGGTAAGAAGGATGGCTCTCTCAGGCCATGCATTGACTTTAGCCCCCTAAATGACATAACTGTGAAAAACCGCTATCCACTCCCACTAATCTCATCAGCTTTTGAACTACTTCAGACTGCCACGGTGTTCACTAAGCTAGATCTGAGGAATGCCTACCACCTCATTCGGATCAGAGAAGGCGATGAGTGGAAGACAGGTTTTAACACTCCCAGCGGTCATTATGAGTATCTTGTCATGCCATTTGGACTTTGCAATGCCCCTGCTGTTTTCCAGACCTTTGTCAATGACGTACTAAGAGACTTTCTGAATGTATTTGTGTTTGTGTACCTCGACGATATTTTGATTTTTTCTCCAGACATCAAGTCACACGTGGGACACGTACGCCAAGTCCTCCAACGGCTGTTGGAGAACCACCTGTACGTGAAAGCGGAAAAATGTGATTTTCATGCTGCATCCGTTTCGTTCCTGGGATACATCGTCTCGGCGAATCAAGTAAAGATGGACCCAGAAAAGGTCAGTGCTGTGGCCAATTGGCCGACTCTGGACAGCAGAAAAAAGGTACAACAGTTCTTGGGATTTGCGAACTTTTATCGAAAGTTCATTAGGAACTTCAGCTCGGTTGCTGCCCCCCTGCATGCACTCACCTCCTCAAAAGTTCCCTTTCAGTGGACGCCTCAGGCCGAGACTGCCTTTGTGACGCTCAAGGACAGATTCACCACGGCACCAGTTCTCACTGTCCCGGACCCCAGTCGACAGTTCGTGGTAGAGGTGGACGCCTCGAACGACGGGATTGGGGCGGTGTTGTCCCAACGCTCAGCTAAGGACAACAGAATGCATCCCTGCGCCTACCTGTCACGTAAGTTGACACCGGCAGAGAGAAATTATGACGTGGGGAACAAGGAACTCCTCGCTGTTAAGGCAGCGCTGGAGGAGTGGAGGCACTGGTTGGAGGGGGCAGAGCAACCCTTTCTTGTGTGGACTGATCACAAAAATCTCGAGTATATCAGAAAAGCTAAAAGACTTAATTCACGCCAGGCCCGATGGACTCTGTTCTTTAACAGGTTTAACTTCACCTTGTCTTTCCGTCCAGGCTCCCAGAACACCAAACCGGATGCTCTGTCCCGCCTTTATGACCCCGAACCTAAGGCTAAAGAACCTGAAACCATTCTGCCACTAAACTGTGTGGTGGGAGCGGTTACTTGGCCTATAGAGTCCGAGGTCCAGCAGGCGAATGAGGCGACTCCGGCACCTAGTGGGTGTCCTGCTAACCGTTTGTTTGTTCCCATGTCCCTGCGCTCTAAGGTCATCCACTGGGCTCACGCCTCCAGACTCACCTGTCACCAGGGGTTAAACGAACCATGTTCGCCATTCAACAACGGTTCTGGTGGCCTGCCATGGTGAAGGAGGTCTCGGAATACGTGGCGGCCTGTCCTGTGTGCGCCCGGAACAAAGACTCCACCCGGGCCCAGATGGGTCTGCTCCACCCGCTGCCGATTCCTCAACGTCCGTGGTCTCACGTCTCCCTGGACTTCGTCACCGGTCTGCCGCCCTCGAGAGGTAATACAACCATCCTGACGGTGGTTGATCGTTTTTCAAAAATGGCACATTTCATACCTCTTCCCAAGTTACCCTCTGCCAAACAGACGGCAGAGGTCATGATGAATCATGTTTTCAGGATCCATGGCTTTCCTAGTGATGTTGTTTCAGACCGAGGACCACAGTTTGTCTCACGATTCTGGAAAGAGTTTTGCCAGCTCCTCGGCGCCACCGTCAGCATGTCCTCCGGCTACCATCCGCAGTCCAACGGTCAGACCGAGCGCCTCAATCAGGAGCTGGAGACCTGCCTTCGCTGTCTGGTGTCCCAGAACCAGGTCACCTGGAGCGATCATCTCACCTGGATCGAGTATGCCCACAACACACTCCCCTCGGCTGCCACAGGACTCTCACCGTTTCAGTGCTCCCATGGATATCAGCCCCCTCTGTTTCCGGCCAACGAGATGGAGGTCACAGTCCCATCCGCCCACGCCATGATCAGACGCTGCCGCCGGATCTGGGCCGGCGCCCAGCGGGTCCTCCTCCGGAGTTCGGCCCGGATGAAAGCGGTGGCGGACGCACGCCGTAGACCAGCCCCCTCGTACCGGCCGGGTCAGAAGGTGTGGCTGGCCACGAAGGACCTACCTCTCCATGTTCACTCCAGGAAGCTGGCGCCGAGGTTTGTGGGTCCTTTTCCCATTTCCAAGATCATTAACCCTGTGTCTGTCCGCTTACGCCTTCCCAGGTCTCTGAAGGTGCACCCCACATTCCATGTCAGCAAGGTCAAGCCTGTCAGAGAAAGTGCTCTGGTCCCGCCTCCGTTCCCCCTCCACCCCCCCGGATCGTTGACGGCGACCAAGTGTACACGGTGAAGGAGCTGCTGGCTGTTCGCCGCCGCGGCCGCGGTAGGCAGTTCCTCGTGGACTGGGAGGGGTACGGTCCCGAGGAGCGCTCGTGGATCCCCGCGAGTTTCATCGTGGACAAGAGTCTCATCACTGACTTTTTTGCTCGACATCCCGAAGTTCCTGGGCCGTCGGGAGTCGGCCCTAGAGGGGGGGGTACTGTTATGTCTCGTCAGTTATGTTAAATTATGATCATGTTTAGTGTTTTCATGTTTCATGTTCAGTTAGTTTCATGTCATGTCATTCATGTGCACCTTAGTCAAGTTGTCTTCACTCATGTCTTGTCTTGTCCTGCACTTCCTGTTTTATTTTGTACTCACTATCTTCCCTCTCGTTTCAGACCCTGACTTCCTCCCTTTGTGTGTTTTCCCGCCATTGTGATCGTCTTCCCCGCCCCTGATTGGAATCACCTGTTCCCCATTTCCTCATGTGTATATATAGTCCTGTCTCCCCTTGTCTCGTTGCCAGTTCGTCTTGTCCAGTCGTCGTGAATGTCTCGTCAAGGTCCATACCCTGTTCATGTTCAGGTCTTGTATTTTGTTTGTAGTTTTGATCCTCCTAGTGAGCGCCTTTTGTTTGAAGTTTTTTTTATCCTCCTAGTGAGCGTTTTTTGTTTGCCAATTCCTCAAGTAAAGACTTTTGTTTGAACCTTTATCTGTTGTCTGTGGTCGTGCATTTGAGTCCTCCAGTTTCGTGTCAAAGGTCGCTACAACCACAGGGTGGGGCGCAGAGCACAGAGCAGACGTAGGTGTAGAGCAGGTTACCAATGTGCTCCAGGTACCAAGAAAGCACCATATTTTACTATTTGCCTAATCACTAAGCTCGTAGCCTTGTTGGACTGCTGATGCTTAGCCACTGTATATTCATGATATAGATCGTAGTATAATTCTAGGGGTGGGAACACATAATATTTTGTTTATCAAGGGTCACGTTCTGGTTGTGTTGTACTGACTGTGAACTGAAAACTCAACTATAAACTACTATTTTCAAAGACATAAATTTATCAATACATATCAATTTTAAATATTTAAAACTGTTTCAATACTCATTTTAGCCAGTATTGATAGACTGGTACCAGCTGTGTTTCTTTGCTCTCTCCTATTGTTAATGTTTACGACAGTCATTCTGCTGCTCTATTCTCCGAACCAAAAAAAGTCCAACTCGGCCTCACTTTGAAATCGTCGAAATCCGGTGCTTGGGTAGTGACTTGCTGCGTCAGACACCCTTTAACGTCGGTATGGTACGCAGCTGGTCACCATTAAAGTTTGCTAGGAACATGGCGTGACAAGAATGAGAGTTAAGGCGACGAAAGTCAAAGTAGGGTGGGCAAGAAGGGTGGTGGATGGGTCCAACAAACACTGACTTTCACCTGCGAGAGGGGTGTTTGTGTAAAGCCTTACCCTGTTCTTTTTTCCTAAACCCCACCTGCGTTAGTTGTTGGAGGAAAAAGTTTGTCAGTTTGTGTTGACATCGTAAAAAACTTTAAATTTCCTGTGAAAACAGAAGTGTATTTTGAAAGAGGACAATGCATGTAACAGGCAGACCTTGACACGGCAAAATGTCAACAACCAAGGTACCTTTCACATTGTATTTGGACGTAGAAAGTCCATGACCAAACGTTGATACGTGGGGCTATAAGGATGCAGGTCTTACGTAATCCTAGTGGTTGTGCTGGCCTGGCAGTCTCTTGCTTTGCTGAGAACATCGGCTTGGTAGCTGAGCTCTGCGTTGGTTTCAGCTCATTCAGGTAAACAAGCAAATACAGGAAGAAACTAAACCCAAATACTTCCGGGTCTCAATCGTCTCAACAAAAGAGCCCCTTGCCTCAAACCATCTGTCCTTTCTCTTGTCTCTTCCTGTCACCTCCCTCTTTGATCTACCACCAGCTCACATTAGATCAGACGCACCGTCTTGACATTTGACGAACAATCAATGGGACAAATGACAACCTGTGACCTGTGACCAATATCCCACTCAAGTCATCATCCAAGCCGCAGCCATGACTGAGGAGCTCAGATTTTTTTAAAGCTCTGATATATTCGACCTTGTACTTTCTAATATTGAAGTGCCTGAAAAGGCAAACAAAGATTTGATTTATAGCAGCCAGAGTCCATTATCCAAGTCTCATACTGCTCTGATCTGAAGGCAATATTGGTCTTATGTAGCTCCAAGGTAACACAAAGTCCTGCTAATGTGGTTCTTTGAAGGTTAGTGAGACATTAGATTTACTGCCAGTTGAGCAAATCTACAGTATTTGTGTGACTACTTAAGAGAAATGCTTTAGTAACGCAGTGATATTGTATAAACTAGTTGCAATCTGACATTTTTGAGTGGCTAAAAGGGGACTTACACTTAATCCAGCCATTTCACTGTCGTGTCTTCTTGTCTGTAAACCTAACAAACAGGTTCAACACACATTTACCAGTAATCACACTTTTCAGTGTCACTCTGTTATTTCCTCCTCATCCCGTAGTCCCCTCTTTTCATCTGACTCTCTGTGATCTGTCGTGTTTGCTCTTTAATGCTCACACAGTTTTCCATTAAAACCCTTTTCTGCAGTTTCAAATGCATAACTGCTGTGTAGCTCTTCCAGGTTTCTGAATTTAACTCACCCACCCTGTGCGCATTTCAGACTCGTATTTATCTTCAGTCAATTTATGCCGCGATTTAACCTAGTTTTCTATTCCCCTGTTAGCTCTACTGTTCTTCACAATTAGCGTCCAACACTAACTGGCTCTTAGTTAGCAATTAGTGTCCTCTCCCACAATAAAACACTTCAGTAATAACTGCAGGTCTCTTTCCTCCCCCCCTGTCTGAAAAATACATAAACACATCAAAGCAATTCAATTAGATGCCCACAAAACACAAAACAGAGATTATAATATTAAGCAAATGAGGATTCAATGAGCAGCCGAGCTCAGATGAGTTCATTAGAAACAATATGGATTTGTTGGAAGATCTGCCAGGAGAGGAGAGGAGAGGAGAGGAGAGGAGAGGAGAGGGCGCTGACCTGAAACTGGAGATATACTGGTAGATTTGATTCAGTAGCACTCTCAGAAACAACAGTAAAAAGTGCAGAAACAGTAGCGTGTAAAACAGTGGACACGAACTATAAACTTAGTATTCATTCATTCATTTTCCGCAACCACTTATACTGTTACTGACACTGGGCGAGAGGCAGGTCACCAGACTATCACAGGGACAGCAAGAGGGTTCCTGATTTAGACCCAGGGTGGAGGAGCCCTTCTGTGCAGAATTTCCATGTTCTCCCCTTGTCAGCGTGGGTTTTCTCCAGGTACTCTGGCTTCCTCCCACAGTCACAGATTTATTATCTCCAGAGAAAACCATTTTCAAAAATTTGGTTGTTTATAGATTTTGGACTTCGACATGCGACAGCAACAGAGTATAGTTTTCAACCTCAACTGTAATGGTCCCTTCACTGCGGACCGTTTTTTCACTGACCTCCTACAGCCTTTAAAAATACCCTCCTTGTACGCAGATGAAGTATGTTTACATCCTGGGCCCTATCTTACACCCTGCGCAAAGCGGCACACAGCGCATCGCAATGGCTCCTTTCCAATGGATGCAGTTGTTGTTCTCGCGGCTGGCGGCCACATGATGTAAGGGACCGACCTACCGTTCGTCGTCGCACTGCATTGCCATTGTGTTTACACAATTTACCTCAGCTAGTCTCAACAACAAAACATGAATGAAGTTGATAGCAAAGCCCGCCTCTTGCTTGATTCCATGGATTTAATTGTCTGCCTGGGCCGAGTACGACGATGACAAAATGGTGCTACTGGCACCTGACGCCCAGAAGTTGAGATTACTTCAAATTTCAGCGTCTATAAACGTGTGTCTAAAAAGATGCCAGAAAGACGCTTGTCATAAAAAATGCATGAAAACCAGTCAGACGCACCATATAATAGGGAGTCAGTTGTTTTGCTGGCGTCTGGTTTCCAGTGCTCCTTGTAGGTGTGATCGCCCCCTAAGTAGCATACTTGCACCCATGGGCATTTAGGTCTTAATATGAGATGTGGTCAGGTGCAGGGTCCATTGCTATTTTGAGGAAGCAGAAAGTGATTGCACCATTGACCAACAAAAATCTGTTCTAAAGTCAGAGAGGCACAATATTTTCCTTCTATTTACAGGGCACATTATTCAGATATAGTACAATGCACACAACACACATGCATCCTGAAGGGGCTAAAATAAGTCATTAATAATAAGGAAAATATATATTACATTCCCTTAAATGTGAACATAGCAGAGAGCAGAGCAGAGCTGCTGTCTGATTCCCCATTAAGAGAGTCACTGTGTGCACTGACACACAAGGAGCAGTGTAATTACATTGATTATTTCAGCTAAACGTTTATTTCGTTTCTTCTGTCATACTCTGATTGGTTCAGCTCATGTTACACCGCAAACACACCTATGATTGATTAAGGTATTAAACACAACCCCTTTGCCCCTTCTGCCTTACTTTGCACCCAGCTTCTGCATTGTTTAACCAGAAATAGTGGATTAGGACACACTCTAAATGCATTTGTGCCATAATACACTTTAAATCATGTGTTACAGTTGTTTCAGTAGGGTGCTCTGTATTTCTCAGTTAAGCACAATATGGGTATCTTTGAGGTCTCACAAATGTTCTGAATGCACTTCCTTCCTTATGAAATATTTGTAGGGCAGATTTCTTTTTTAATATTTTGATACATCGTGCAGTTGTTTGCTAGTTATTATATTGTATCGTAGTTATGTATTGTGTCGTTTAAACACATTTGCATGTGCATGTGAGCATTCATGAACCAGACAGGGGCCACGCCCTTGTAAAAACATTGCTCCATATTAAAAACTAGTGGTCAAAAACACAGCAGTGTGTCCTTAAGGGCTGAAGAAGGCCAATCATTTTGACCTGGGGCCATGCAGACTGGCTGAAACAAATGAAAGAGGGATTACAGTTTCTGAATAACGATTTGATAATGGAAGACTTTTTCCAAATGGTTAGGAATTTAGACTCTTCTTCTGGAAAGACCTGATTTCCCTGCAGTGTTTCCTCACAGGGAAAAATGCTCGAACTGAAAGAAGCCGTCTCACACAATGTTTTCAAACTCAGATGAGAGTGAAAGAATAGACACTTGCACATGTACACTGCTCATATAGCCCACAGGCCATGTATATTTCAGACAGCACGGGCTCTATGTGTGCACCACTCATTAACAGATCTCACCCAGCCAGAGAGACATGGAATTAACATGAAAAAGAAAAGTTATGGGTTATAACAGTGTTTGAAGGCTGGTTAACTAAGAGGGAAATGTCAACACATTCACAGCCTAAGGGCGGAAAACCCAAATCAAGAGCCACCATCTTTTTTATCCTCCAGTGCAAAACTCAAGCACTGAAGCAGTTGGCAGTTGCATAGCAATTAGAGCTAGGATAAATCAATACCTCCCAGGATGTGACACAGTGAAAAGGCTTCCTTTCACCCAAGCAATGAAGTATTAAGCTGGGTAAAATATATATTTATAAAGTGACGGGAGATGGGAAAGAGATGGGAGCTCTAGCTCGGTTATCATGTTTTATACTGTAGGCAGTCCGGAGCCAATGATCTGTGTCAATGCACTCAGCAGTAGCAGAGTACTGTCTATGAATAAGTGTGTGTTTGATGCAACTGGCTGGGCTTCACATCCTGCGTCAGAGCACTAATTATTATTGATTTGTTTAAAGGAAATATGGAAACATGACAGAGATCTTTCACAAACCACAACCAGGCCATCTTTATCGCCTCACCTTAAAGGGGACCTGTTATGCTTTTCCTTTTTTTCCTCCTATATGTAATGTTGGGTTGGGTGGTTGGGTTTAGCCAACAAAAGCATGTGAAAAGAACAAAAAGAACAGGGTTTGGCTTTATAATCTTAAGGGACGCAAACAACGCTTTGCTGGACCCATCCATCACACCTCCCACCTGCTCCACCAGGACTCTCACTGCCCTTACCTTCATCCTTGTTCCGCCGCGTTTCCCCCTGACGCCGCCAAGTGCACATAATTGCAACTGGTTGCGTATCATGCCGACGTTAAAGGATGGCTTTTTTTGTTGGTGTCTGACACTGTAAGACTGCCCAAGAGCCAGATTTTGGCGACTTCGGAGTGAAACTGGGTTGTCCGGACACACTACTGCAAGTGTTTACATAGGTAGCCTACAGTGATACATGTAGCTACATGCTAAGCCTCCCAGGCACAGGCCCAGGGGCTCAAATTATCAGGGGTTTCCCTTAAATTAATTTTTCACTTAAATTAACACATACTGACCAGGAAGAGACTCAATATGGCAACAAAAAAGGAGAAAACAACCCCAAAGAGACACAAAATGATGACACATTGACACAAAACAACCAAGAGAGACAACTAAGATGAGAGACAAAAAGATGCCTAACAACTACAAAAAGATGTTGGGCCCTTTGCTTATCTGCCCTATGTCCTTGGCTTTTATTGGTGATTTTTGATTGGAGACAGTGCTGCTATACACAGTCCTTCCCCATCTGCAAGTACACTGCTACATGTAGCTACGCGCTAACATCATGGAAACATCTTGGTTGCCGATGTTGTTAATTTCTCTGTGATTCCGGATCACATTCCTGCTGGAACATTTCCACTTTGACCATTTTGATTTAGAAGCTTTCGTCATTGGTTTTCAATGGGAGAAAGTGCAGCTATACTCTGTTATTGTTATTCCCCAGCTACATGTAGCCCCGCTACATGCTAACATCAGGGAAATTGTCATCCAAGTTGCAGATGTTATTCATTTCTCCCTGATTTTGGATCATATTCCTGCTGAAACATGTTTGGTTGTGCTTGGAAGCTTTTTTAAGATTATTTTTTTGGGCTTTTGCCTTTAATGAACAGGACAAAGTGAAATGGGTTGAGAGAGAGATCGGGTGGTGACGACACGCACCGAAAGGTACTATCCACTACGCTACCGACGCCCCTGTGCTCGGAAGTTTTTTCAATACAGAAGGTGCCGCTATACTCTGTTACAATCATTCCCCGACTGCAATGATGCAGTCACCAAAATATGGAAGACCTGGAAACGCTGAGAGATAGGCATTAAAATAACGACTTTTCAGACAGAGGGTGAGCACAGGTATTACAACAAAGACAGTATGAGTTAAATAGTATTTTTGAACACTGTTCTTATACAGCGATTCCCAACTGGTGGGTTGTGGTACAAAAGTGAGTCGCGGGTCCATTCTGAATGGACCGCAAGTGACTTGTGAATGTGTCACATTTGTAAAACACACTGTATTTTTAAGTACTGCGAATTTCTGGGGCACAGCTTTTATTTTGGAGTGCCATTTCCTGCTGTAGAGTGAATGAGTAATGGACAACTACTGATAGAGACAGCAAACTAGCTTGATGTCATGGCCAAACGCAAGTATGACACTGAACATATTAACTTGTGTGAACCGTGAACTAATGACTATGGAGAAATCTGGACCAGTTGGAAACCACCATTTCAACGGAAACCCAAAATACAAATATGGGCCTGAAACTGAGCATAGAAGGTCCTCTTTATCAGACCATAACTTAAAAATAGTTGCCATGTGCAGATATTTTAGAAATCAATTGAAAATATCTTGACACTGTATATTAAAAACATAGCTGACAGTATTTTGGAGTTTTATAAATTGTCCAGTCAATATTATGTTTGGATTCTTTCTTTGACTTCAGTCTTTTCATTACTAACGGAAGTTCAGTACATACCAAAGATATGAAGTGGTTTAATGAAGTGGAAAAAATCAAATATTTGTCTTTGGCTGAAGGGTACAAGATCCACAAAGGCGCCAGCTCTGAAAATATACATGACTGTCCCAACAGCTTCCTCTGTTTTATTTTTGGCCCTCTGTCCCACCTCCCAGCCACACTCCCACTTCCCCTTGTATCTCTATTAAGGTTTATTGCCATTCTTCACCAGTCCACCAGATGCACTTGGGGTTTCCTCATCCCGGCCACCTGACTCTGGCATCCTGCTGCTCACCTGGGTCTCATTTCCTAATCACCCTGTAAACCAGCTCCAGATTGTTTCTGTTGCTTTGTGCCTTGCTGTCCGACTTTCTGTACCTGAACATAAACCCTGAACTGTACCTGCCATAAGCTTCTGTATCCTCACTTCCTCAGTAACGCACTGAACTGTTGAACTGCCTGCATGTGGGTCCATTTCCCTGTCTCCCAGCATTCACCCTCCTGACTCAGGACATCAGATACACTGAGACAATTCTGGTGCTATTTTTATGAAACATGAGTAGTTTCGGGAAGTTTAGTTAACTTGGCAGATTTATCATCTGAAGTTATGAAAGAATCAACCAATCAATCAATGGCTAACCTGTTTTTCATAGGTCTTCATAGCCACTGTTTACTTCCTGTTTTCCAGCAGTAACCAGGGTGACGATAAACACTCCGAGCCAAAACTCTGAGGCAAACCCTGAGTATTTTTCCATCCTGCTTTTATCTGCATGTTGTGCATAAATGTGACAATCTAGGTGAAAATTGCTGCTTTCATCTTGTTCTCAGTGCCCCGGCCTCATTATGTGTTTTCTGCAAAGTTTACGACAGTTTGTCAATTATTGTGACTGGAAACATAGACAGTAAATTGGTTGTTTGCAATGGAAGTAAGTGTGCAGAGGTTTTGATCTTTTCTCACTGTCTGTTTGGAGTCTGCGCCTAGATGGAAGGGTTTTTCAGCTGTTGATCACGTGACCCTCGAGGCTTCACAGTAAATATATGACACACATGACAGAAAATGTGGGAATGAGGCAACACCATGAGACAGTACTGTTTTGTTTTTTGTTTTTGCCTTTTGTTTGAGTTGGTTATCTGCCCCAACAGAAACTCAAGGCCTTTTTAAACAGGAATTATGCAAATTTGCAGGAAAGCCCAATCAGTCTTTTTTCAGCATTGGCAGTTTAAACCTACGAGGCGGACAATTGGGCACCTCAGATCAACTCGCCAATCCGGCTATAGTTCGGCTTTAGCTTCTAACTATCTTTGTCTTTTTAACCTGTTGTTGCTGCTGAGTCAGTTTGACATCCTGGATATATCCTTCAAACACAGACTGTAGACCCCTCTGTCTGCTTCTCTCTGGAATCACTGGTTCAGTTTTCCAAAAATATGATAATATTTCTTCATGGAGTGCAGTTAGTTACAGTGTGGGCTCCATGCTTACTGCGACAGCTTGTTGGACCATCACAAAGAGGCGGGGCTCAGCAAAAGATCAATTGCTTGTTGACACAGCTGACCCAAACACACAGTAAACACATAGTAAAAAGAAAGCTATTGTTCATTCCACGTTTTAATTAATCAACACAAAAGAAGATATAGTGTTTATTTGTTTAGCTTCACTTTTCTTATTTGCTGCTCTTCACATTTCATAATTTGTACAAACACTAATTAACATTTCAATATCTTAATTCCCATAATTACTTGTTTATATTTTATTGCACCTTGCTTAATTAGTGTGATATTACTGAGAGTGCTTTGTGGATTAAAATGTTTTCCTTCAGGTAGAAAGGTCAGCCTTTTGCAAGTGCTTGCTGTTACTGATGAAGACAAACATATTCACCCACCACAGGAAAGTTTCAGTGTAACAAAATGTCGATTAGATTCTTCTTACTTGCATATAAATATATTTTATAAAATGATGATGTTCATAAAAGAAGCAGTGACCTTGAAGTTAGTGGCTCTGCCAAGCCAGTAAAAATTTAAAAAATGTTCACATGAAACTAATGAGCTGCAGCGACTCAGTTCATTTGCAGCATTTACTGCTGGCAGAGCAGCAGTTCAACATTGATACAGTTTAATAATTAAACATTTCTATATGAATTTACAAATGTTAACTTATTAAAACACATAATCAAACCATACCACTGCTGTACTGCGATCCAAATGGCGAGTGTAGTTTACTGTGAGTCGACTCTGCAACTAAACATTCACTCTCTCTGTGTCAAGAAGACCTGCGTGCCCAGACATGTCATCCATATGTCACCCACTGCTGCAGTGTTACTCTTTCTGGCAGATCTTCCTATAGGCGACACAGGCAGCCGCCCAGGGTGCCAACAGTGCATTGTGTGAGTGGAGAGCATTAGAGTAAGAGAAAATAATAAGGCAGAAGCCACTCGAGGCACAGTGCCAAAACAAGAAGAAGATGATATCTGCAAGTTTGCACATGCAGTATTCTCTTATTGCTTATTTGTTATTATTGTTTGTTATCTCGGTTGTGTGTGGCAATTTCGCATCAGCTCTTTTTCTTATTAGTATAAATACAATAAATATAAAAATTAATAATAACAATAATATTTTTTTCAATGGGAGGAAGATGGGTCTTGCTTTCGTGTTTTTGCAATAGTTTTTGGACAACATGTCACTGGGAAATTAGATATATCAGGTTTTGGCTACATAGACAACACTTGTTTGTTTTATCATTTCATCGTTGGTTATAGTCTTTTAATAACCTGGAAATCCAGAGTTCTCGCAAGAGCACAATTTGAATTTGCTCAGCGAGTCACTCTGGCAATCAGTAATGATGCTCATTACCCATGCCCTTGTAGCCGAGCTGCACCAATCACGTCGGTGTATCTGATATAGGCGGGCCAGAGGTGAGCTAAACAGATGACGACAGCGCTGCGACGACGAAGTCCGGAATCAGTCAGTAAACATTACAAGATGGTTACGGATGAACACCAGTTGTTTGAAAAGGCTTTGGCCGCTACAATGAACGAGTTAGACTCTAAAAGAGTTTTCTCTAAAAGAGGAACAGAAGACGGCGCTCGAATCTTTCCTTTGCAAGAAGGACGTCTAATCTACCAGTTAGCTCTGCTGGTAGCTAAGCTCTGGATACGTCACCCTGTGTATTGTTCTGATTGGTCGTAGTGTTATCCAATTGCGTGCAGTGATATTTTCAAATACATGCTTGGTGCCGCCCCTCGAGTTGGACCATTTGCATTACTCATGGCCAGACCCTAAATCTTTCTAGATTTGGGTCTGGATTTCCAGGCTAGTCTTTTAATGGGATTTGTTGAAAATAAGAAGATAGAATACTGGAGTCCTTTCTGTTTTGTGTTTTTAATTGAGCTCCACCAGCATTAACTACAACATGAGAGGTCTAGTGTGTAAGATTTAGTGACATCCAGTGGTGAGGTTGCAGATTGCAACCAACTGAAACTACTTCTTCTATGATAAGTGTGTCAGAGAACTAATTCCTACGCACTAGACCTTTCGTTTAGTCTGGTTTATTTCGGTCTTTTTCCAACTCATACAACTTAGGACACATTCACACTGGCGCCATTTGGTCCGCTTTAAACGAACCCTGGTCCGCTTGAACACTGAGCGTCTCGGTTCACTTGTAAGTGAACCCTGGTGTGGTTGGCTTACAGTGGGAAATGCAAACGCACTATCCAGCGAAACAAAGAGAGGAAGTGACGAAGAGCGCAATGCATTTTGGGTAGAATAAAGCCAACAGCGCGAACCAGGAGAAGGAGGACTCTATATTGTAGGCTAGTTGCTTGTGGCTACCCGCAATAGATTTCCATTTCCGCACCTGGCCAATCAGTGAGCTGGGTTTTCTTTTTCCTCATGTTTTTGTTCTTCCTGGTCAGCGGTCGTTTTGGGCAATACCACCCCGAAACGAGCAGCTGTGACTGCGTGACATTGTCCAGGCAGTTTGGTCCGCTTTAAAAAGTGCAGTGTGAAAGTGAACCGAACCAAATGAAGGTGTGAAATTTTTCAGCATTCCTCGCCCAATCAAACCGAGTCCCCCGGACTATCCTGGTGAATGTAATAACAATAATAATCCATTACTTTTGAAGAGTTGACAAACCAAAGCAAGTCTATGCTGACCTAGAGGGTCTATGTTGAAGCCTTAGCTTATTGCACCTACACTTTTTACACTAAAATGAAGGAAACAAACAACTATATGTTTATTGTATGTACCCAAAAGTCCCAAACAAAAAATCATATGAACACACTAGTCCTCACAACTCTGTTTTATATTTGTCAATCATCTTATTTTTTAGTATATTTTTAAAAATCTATCAAGTGTTTTCCACATTTTTATTTCCTTGTCGAGACTCTTCCACAAATGACCTCCTCTGACTGTTACACATCTTTGTTTTGCAGTAAAAATCCAAATTCCTCTGAGTTCACACTCACTCTAATTTAAACAACTCCCAGAGACAGTCTGGAAGCATCTTGTGTTTTACTTTATACATTAATTGTCTTGTTTTCAAGTCTCTACATTTAAGAGCATGTGAGTATTTTAAAACTGGAACCGTGATGCTAAAAGTTTTAAAGTTTGGACGCTCATCCTTCCTTGTGATGGAGTATTTGTGCGTGGTGATGTTGCTACTTTTAGTCGGTGAAGGATGTGAGCCTCGTTCAGCCTCTGCAAACAGTTTTTACACACGGGTGAGGTGCACAGCAAAGGTCTGAAAATAATGATCACCCTCTCAATATAGGCCACATTAGCATCACATTAACCTTTTGGGGAGTGTGTGTATGTGTGTGAGCCAGGGTTAGAGGAGAAAAGGGTCAAATTCTTTCTCTCCTCCCTCTATCTTTCTTTCTCTCTTTCTCTCTCTGTATTTCCCTTGAAGTGGAAGTCATGTTGTCTTCACTCACTTTTCCTCTCCCCTTTCTTCCTTCATCCATCCATCATCGAGGGTTTATCTGTGACTTCCTGGCACCGAGAACAACGCAACACTAAAAAGCACTCTCTCCCTTTTTCTCTGTTTTGTTTTCTGTCCTTTTTTCCTCTCTTTTCTTTCCTTATTCCATTTTTTATGAGGCAAACAGCTGCCAACTCACATAAAAATCAGTTTTCCAAGACTCTTTTTTTCCCTAAAACATTCTCATATAATTCTGATACACTATTTCATATGACTTTGATTGAAACTATTAGCACACTTCGCCATAAAAGGATCATATTTGCAGTGTGATTGTCATGTTGGCTCACAGGTACATGAGGATGAGGAAGAAGGTAAAGATTAGTGCATCCCTTCTGTGGACATTATATTATTTCAACAATAGCAATAAGTGAGAGGAAAACAAACAAACATGAACACTTTGATGATGATGATGAGATTTTTGACTTGCCTATTTTCTTCTGGGTTTTATGGCAGGTAGCAACAAGCATTAATGTGCATCACCGCCACCTTATATTTTGGAGGGTGGACCTGAGTTATTTATCCTTCCCACAAAAATTAAATTAAATTAAATTAAATTAAATTAAATTAAATTAAATTAAACAATAAATAAAGAAAATGAAATAAATTAAAATAAAATAAAATAAAATAAAATAGAAAATGAACAAACAAAATAAAAATGATCTTAATCAGTCCAATTTCTTCTAGATTTTGGGGAAGTTTTCCTACACCAATCTCAAATACATTTTTATAAACTGAGTTCTTCCACTCATAGCTTCTTTCCCTCTCTAATTTTTCACGTTCTCGAGAATACTTTTGACAATGAAAAACTATATGTTCTAGTAATTCCTCTGCTTTACAGTGCTCACAAGATTGTGAGAAGTTTGTTTATTAAGTGCAATGTTTTACGTCGAGTATGTCCAACTCTAAACCTTATTAAAATGTTCTCTTCCTCAGTGCATCTGTTAGCTGTTCTCACTGCGTCTGTCTGTACACAGAATGACCTTTTTTATTTGTCTTGTCTTGTCTTACACAACCATCACAACCCTTATATATGCTCCCAGTAACTAACTGGAGTGGACTAAACCACTGGTGTGGGTGAGTTCACAGCGGATGTACATATTAAGAGACAAAACAGACAAACAGATATTTAAAAGTTATTTAATTCTGTTCACAAATGACCAAAAAATGACACAGCAAAAATATAAATGCCGTCACCCACTTCAGGAAAACATAGATATAAAGTATGTCCCGCCCCTTCTCCCCTCAAACATAGTGGAACCAGGAAGTGCAAATATACATGAGACACTCTGCAGAAGTTTTTGTCTCAGGACCAGAAAGCAGGCGAATAACAAGGTGAGACAGTAATATGACAAAGCAGCATTGTGTCTGGGCGTAGCTTTGTTAGTGTGCAGTCAGACAGAACACATTTGGTGTGTTTCACGCTGTGTGTGCTGAGTCTGAGCTGGACTGACGAGACCTGTTGCACAAGTGCAAACTTTTGTAGACACAAAGCATGACATCCCACATCATAACAATTTCATCACAGTGTCAAAGTGGGTTTAGGTGTTTGTTTTTTCTTTTCTCCATTTCTTTCTCCAATTCAAGCTGTTATTCCTCAGCTTCAGATGTTCAGGTTTAAATAAAAAAACACATACACACACACACATTTAAAGGTATTTTAAGAACTGGACAAAATTATTAATGTGGAGGAGATGATGTGGACATTTAATGTTATAAAGGATATTTAATACAGGTCAGACAATTTGTTTTTTTCAGCAGCTCTTCTGAGTTTTCTCATTTCTTTTTCCAGTGGAAGCAGTTTCGAGCTGAGAGGATGTTGATTCAACCAGCATGCAAACTTCCTGATATGGGGACAAAAAAATCCAGGTAAAAAAAAGTCTAAGCTGATCTTTTTTTAATTATTAACTCTGTACCACTGTGCACTGTACCAGAGCAGACCTACTGTAGAAGGAGAGTCAGCATCAGCCCTACATTCATTAAGTGGACTGAAAGACAACTCTTAGTAAATGAAAATGCTGCTACACGTTTTCTGGATGTTACATTACATTACATTCACTTAGCTGACACTTTTATCCAAAGCAGCTTACAGTATGTGCGTACACCTTCGGACACCTTCAAGTGCTACATTTAGAAACTACTTTTTATCTGCCAGGTTGAACACATACGTTTTCAGTTTGCAGTGGAAGATGTGTAAAGTTTCTGCTGTCCTGATGTCAGTTGGGAACTCCTCCCACCACTGTGAAGCCAGAGCAGCAACCAGTCATGATTTTGGTGAGTGAGATCCGGGCCTCCTTCATAGTGTAGGATGGGCCTGAGCCATTTAAAGTACAGTAGGATGTAGGAAGTTTTTTTTCGCAGTCAGAAGATGATTCAGGTGTGTGTGTGTGCTTTAAGAGCTTAAACCTTTTTGAACAGGTTTAAAAGGTTGTTTTGAGAAGTTTATATCCCACTCCTTTGTGGAGGACAGCAGCTGGAGACTGTTGCTGTGTATTCCTGTGGTAAAAATCATAGGCGAGTCATGATGATAATGAAAAATGATGTTGATTATGGCTTTGGTTGTTTTTTTGTTCGCTATGATTTCATTTGTACATAATGTGTAAATGGGATCGGCCTGTTGTGTGTGTGAATTCCAGTGTCAGGTCAGAGGAGTTAATCTGAGCATTTGTTTTATAATATGTGTGTGTTCATCATGCATGCAGATGTGGAAGTGTGCAATGTTCGACTAAAGTGTTCTGTAGAGATTCGTCACGCTTCGGCGCAAGTAAGACAGGCCTGTCTGTTTCAGTTCAAATGCCCCCCACCCCCTTTGGTGTGCATCGACATTGTGCCAATCGTACCAAATTAAATTATTCAATTTTTTATAAAAAGAAAAAAGCATGATAAAAAACACAAGTACAATTCATGAGAATTGATAGAGATGTGAAATGGGACACCCTGACAGGCTATATAAAGCTTGAGAATAGAGGCACACCTGCCCTGTTTGGTTCTGTTCAGTCAAACTCAACTTTGTGTGCCTCCTAAGTGCAGTTAGTTTGGGCAGGTGTGAACCAAAACAACCGGACCGAGACCTGCTTGAAGAGGTGATCTCAAATGAACTCTGGTGCGGTTCCTTTTAGGTGAGAACGTATTCCGACCTGGATGTGAACCAACTGCAATATAAAGCCTTCTTTAAGCCAAGAGATGGTGAGTGACAACAAATGGTTTTGGCAGCATATTCCTTCTAGAAATTCTATTAATTCATCTTTAAAAAACAATCTGGGCATTTTCTGGCGCAAAACAAAGTAGAAATTGAAGAACAAGGGTCTGAATATATCATCGCTGCTGCTCCTTCTTCCATCGTCTCGCTTCTCTTCCTTTGAAATATCTAGAGAGTGATTACACCTCCGCTCTGAATCAGACCATGGTCTTATACATGAACATACATTCATATACACAGTCAGCAGGGGATGTGTCAGCGTGTCTCTAACAGTGTGATGAACTGTCCCTGTGTGTCTGACAGCTTCCTCGCTGTCAGTAAATACAGGATTTATGGAGTACAGTAACTGGCCTGAGGCACTGCTGTATTCTGTATATATTTATATATATATGTATATGTGTGTGTGTGTGTGTGTGTGTGTGTGTGTGTGTGTGTGTGTGTGTGTGTGTGCGTGCGTGTGTGTGTGTGTAACTTTCCTCACACTCTGGTTGCCTATATTATGAGCCGCTATGGACTGACTGGATTACAAACTGCTATGAATGATTGGAAAGCAGGGAGAGGCAGAGTCTGACAGCTGGAGCATTTAAAGGTCCAGTGTGTAGGATTTAGGAGGATATACTGACAGACATGGGATATAATCACTTTCACTTTATATATATATATATATATATATATATATATATATATATATATATAATCAGCTGAAAATAAGAATCACTGGGTTTTCCTTACCTTAGAATGTCTATAATGTCTATCTATAATGTCTATATATGTCAATATCTACATATGGAGCAGGTCCTCATTTATGGACATTGCCATGTTTACTGACATGTTTCTACAGTAGCCCTGAACATTCTGCATATTCATTCATTCATTCATTTTCCATGAGCGCTTATCCTGTTAGGGGTCATGGGGGGGCTGGAGTCTATCCCAGATGACACTGGGTGAGAGGCAGGGTTCACCCTGGACAGGTCACCAGACTATCACAGGGCTGACACACAGAGACAGACAACCATTCACACTCACATTCACACCTACGGACAATTTAGAGTCACCAATTAACCTGCATGTCATGAACTGTGGGAGGAAGCTGGAGCACCTGGAGGAAACCCACGCTGACACAGGGAGAACATGAGCACAGAAGGGCTCCCCCACCCCAACCTTCTTGTTGTGAGGTGAATATCTCACCCAGGTGTCAGACCATCCACCATCCCCTCCATCTTCCAATGACAATGTCAGCTCATAAACTACATCACTTTGGAAACAATTATAGGTATGAAATGTACAAACATATTTGTGGTTTGCAGAAACGTACAACGCCAACAATGTACTATGAACTTTCCTGCATTTCCTTGAATATACTGACAGTCCCTCTTCATAATATGACATGGTTTGTGATAGTGTATTTTGTCCCTGGTGCACAAGTGACGGCACATTTGATCAGTATTTGCTGTCCATTACCTGCAAACACGTGGAAAAGCTAACTGCAGAGCTCAACTGCAATGAGGTCCAATTGCCCCAAATGTCATTTTTAAGCTCTATTCGAGTAGAATTTAAAGTGTGTGTATGTGTGTGTGTGTGTGTGTCCATCTATCTTCCCTCCTCTCTCCTCCCTCCCAGTTTTAAGCCCAGTGCTGAGCCACTAATGGAGGACAAGCCTGTTAGAGCAACACGCCACGCTTTACTAGCAACACACTAGGGACACATGCACACAGACACACACACTCACGCACCTACACAAACACACACACACACACACACACACACACACACACACACACACACACACGGACACAGACAGACTGACACACGAATTCATGCAAAAAGATAACACACAGAAAATGCACCAAAATCAGAGCACATACACACAGATGAATACTTGGGGAGACAACAAGCATTCAGCTCCATTATGAGCAACTCACAAACACACACACACACACACACACACACACACACACACACACACACACACACACACACACACACACACACACACACACACACACCAGACACTAAACACACCCTCACACACATCCCAGTAGAGTACACCACCATAGCAACAGCCTGCAAACAGCTAATCTATTCAGTGATGCAGCAGTCGTCTCTCAGCGTGAGCAGAGCCTCCAATTATACCTTCATTTGTTTGTCAGTTGTTTTAAAGTCAACATGAAAACGGCGGCTTCACGGTTTAGAAGAGCAGCAGACCTCTGCACCACTTCTCAGACATCATATGACACGGCTTCATTCTCTGGAACAAACAAAGGCCGGTGACACGCTATTGTCGGGTCAGTGTTGTACCAGGAATACTAAAGGCACCCACACACTGTGTGATAACAGTAATCTTGCAGCAGGTTGATTGCATGTGCAGGATGGGTCTGATGAAAGCCTGGTCACAATCTGAGTCAGACCACAGTGGACAATGTACGTTTTAAAGGGACAGTTCACCCCTAAATAAAACACATATTTCTCCACCTACCTGTAGTGCTGTTTATTAGTCTAGATTGTGTTGGCGTGAATTGCAGAGTGTTGGAGTTATCAGCTGTAGAGATGTCTGCCTTCTCTCCAGTATAATGGAAGTAGATGGCACTCAGCTTGTGGTGCTCAAAGCGCCAAAAAATACTTTTAAAGATCTCAACATCAGTGTCCAGAAATCATGACCTAGTTACTCAAGATAATCCACAGACCTTGTTGTGAGCAGCTTCATGTAGGACCTATTTTCATTCTACCAAATTACACCCACCAACAATATCAGGTTGCGGAAGGATGCGTGCATCTACTCATAGTGTGAGATGTAAACATTAATGGTGTCCTCTGCGGCTGAGCCATGGATGGATAAAGAGAACTGGATCCAGCACTGAATGCAGGACCCCACTCATTCCTATGAAAGTTGCACAGTGGTACATGAGGCCAGAATGATTCAACTGCCACGTATAAATTTACCTATATCTGGGTCTAGTTGGACATCTGGAGGGAGCTTGGAGTAGAGCCACTGCTTCTCAGTGTCGAAAGGGGTCAGTTGAGGTGGTTCGGCCATCTGATCAGGATCCTCCTGGGCGCCTCCCGTTAGAGGTGTTCTGGGCACGTCCAACTTGTAGGAGGCCTCGGGGTAGACGTAGGACATGCTGGAGGGATTATATATCTCATCTGGCCTGGGAACATCCCCCAGGAGGAGCTGGAAAGAGGGACATCTGGGGTGCTTCTCTTGGCCTGTTGCCTCCACAACCCGGCCCTGGATAAGCAGATGAAAATGGATGGATAGAGGGCCCTACTAAACTTTAAAAAATTTCCGAACTGAATGGATCAAATCCTGATAGAGAAACTAATCATTTCGTGCTGATCCACTGATTTCAAGTCACTGGGGAAAAAGTCTTTTTGGGCTGCAAGGCATCACATGACCAACCCTGAAAATTGCAGTATCACTGTTTGTCCACAACTAAAATTGGCTTTTAATTGTTAGGGTTTAGGTTAGGACACACTTGCTGAGGAAACTTGGCTAAGCTGTAACAAAAGCCACCTCAGTGGTACAAGATGAGCTAGTAGTAGATCTCACTATTCTTCAAAAGTAGTATTGGACAGAACAACGCTGCCCTTTTGGTCAACATTTAAGAACACAGCCATGTTGGTAAAAATGTTGATCATCCGTAGAGGTCTCTTTCTAATTTTAAAAACGACTGTCGAAATTTGGTTGTAGTTTAGAGTGATGATATTGTCAGTTGGACCTTTTGTCACAGTTAAGGGCGAATCATGAGACTATAGGCACCTGAGCACGGATATGCAAAAGGCCGTAATACGTTTCTTACATAGAAGTAAGACATAAAAATTTTGTGGAGATTTTTGCTTCTTTATTGATGTTATGCATCTTTTTGTGTGTGTTTTTTTTAAGTAATTTTGTGGGGTTTTTTGGTCATTTTGCCCCATTTTGTGGTCATTTAGAGTCTCTTTCTGGACGGTATGTGTTAATTTGAGTGACACTTTGCAGGTGAAAGGGCAGACCTAACACTTTGGACCCCTCGGCTTTTGCCCAGGAGGCCTGTTTAGGAGTTCATCCATGGTTGTGGCTCGGGTTTCCTCTTAGAGTGTGTGTGTGTTTATATAGTCTGGGCATGATATTTTTTTTTAAATAAGTAGAGGGTAATCTACACAACAGAGCTTCATCCACAAATGGTACAACCATTATGAGATAGAGATGGATAATTATGACGATGTCTGCCTTCTGTTAAGGCGGTCTGTTTTTTAAGGGAGAAACAAAAAAGTAGTTGTTTTAATTTTTTTCACAATCCCGGCCAAAATATATATCTACATATGGCACTAATCTACAGTAGTTTGCACCCAAGGGTGGAACCAAATCAATTAGATGTAACTAGGTGGTGAAAGAGAGCAGAGTAGAGGGAGAGGAGGAGCAGGATGTGAGGAAGGAAGGAGGGTTCCAGAGACACAGCAGTGTGTTAACGGGAGCCAAGCATGGCAAATTGGACTGAATTTTCCGCCTGTGCGATTTCAATACACAAACGCAGGCGTACATAACCATGCTTAATAAGTGCCGGGCTAATGCATTGTATAATCTCCTCTAAATTAATATGTTAGACACAATTGCCTGGTAATTAATTCCTGTCACAGCATATCCAAATGAGAAGATTTATTCGCTTCTGTCAATCACAAAACCCTGGAGCCTGAGGCAGATTATTGCCCAGCGCGACGTGACAGTGCAAGGATGATGATGTGGTTATGTGCGGTGGTATATGTCTGGTTTGTATAAACATCCATTTCCAGGGCCTTTAAAGAGCCAGTGATGAGGGCTGGTCATCAAACGAAGGTCACTGTGATGACGGGATGGAGGGAGAGGCAGCAGCCCTTTGTTTTACAGCTTCATAAAGAACATAATGTCTCCACGGGCTCTTCAACCGTCCAACATCCACCCACCATTCAGTTTCATGGCTTTTCCTTTTCCCACACTTGCCTTTCTCACCGAGTGTGTCTAAAGATTGTTATAGGTGAAACTCTACTTTCCTACAATCCACACAGCATCAAGCCACAAATTTTTATTCAGGCATTTGGAGTTTTAAATGACTTGTGCTATAATAACAGCAGCAAGTGTGAAATAGTGAATAATGACTGTGGATGTATGAAGTGTATACATACAGTAAGTTTATGAGATTTTGTGAGATTCAGTGCAGTTTCTTTTCCAGAAAACTATTAACTTGGCTCTTGGTTGTCAGTCTTGCATAAAAGATATTCCTCCTGATAGATCCTGCTTGTACTGTGGGAACCTGACAACCCTTACAGAGTCACTGAGGTCACATGTGAGCTCTAAGATTCAAAATTGGTAGGATCACATGTGAGTCGTTGACCTATCCGATCATCATAGGATTTAGAGCCTGCGACTCCGCATCTGTCCGTTAGAACTGATATAGCCTCTTGGATGAGAGGTGAAGCGTCTTCAAGAAACATGAAACCACAGAGATGCGTAACAACTACAAAGAGATGCAAAACAACAATAAAAAAGAGGCTAAACAACCATTAAGTCTGTGTATCTTGCTCCTGGGTAGGAGACGTGGTGGGGCCTTCTGCATGTCTGTGCCCAGGAGCCCACTGTCTCATTAACCGCCCATGCTCCTGTCTGAAAACACCTAAAGTCAAAACTAGCTTTCAGTTTTAATAGTTAACCTTTCCGTCTCCTTCCCTCTGTCTCTCTTTCTTGTGTACTAAATACACAATTAGGTGACTAATATTAAGCCGAGACAATCAGTAGTAAGCTGGATGTAGCTCTCACCAAGCATAAGTTAGCCAAACAGGTTGCAGAGTGTTTGTACGGTGGAAATTAATTTCCATCAATGCCCCATTGTAATTTTGATATTGGAAGTAATGCCTAATGACAGCGCTGAAGTTAATCAGGAGAAAATAAATGACTCCAGGGCTCCAAATGTTCCAAATGCTTCTGAAATGTGAGGATTTTCCTTTTTCCTCAGTTGTACATCAGTTTAAATTGAATTAATTTGGGTTTTGGACGGTTGGCTAGAACAAAACAATAATAAAAGTAGAGGATATCTGAGCATTTTTCACAATTATCTTGGCATTTTATAGACTCAACGGCTAATTACTTAATTGAAAAAATGCTAATTAAATGAATTGAAAATGAACACAATTGTTAGTTGCAGCCGTATTTAATAGTAACTAAGTCAGAATTCAGAATCAGACAAATGTTCCCCAATAATGATCGTCACTGTTTCTGCACACACACAAACACAGAGTATAATGTCTGCACACACACACACACACACACACACACACACACACAGAGCCAAAAGGTATTTCACTTTTCAGCTATTTGCTCATGCCTGGAACTGGTTTGAAAACACACACACACACACACACACACACACACACACACAGAGGCCTGCAGGCGTGTGGTTTTTCTTTATTAAAAACCAGAAAGCGCAATTAGCTGCAGAATATGCTTAACCCTGTATCGCTCCCTCAGCTCGAGGATATATTGCTTCTTCCTCTCCATTATTAAAAATATCACAGACATGAGAGGAGGAGGAGGAGGAGGAGGAGGAAGAGGAGGAGGAGGGGGGCAGACAGGAAATATCACAGCTACATGTTTAGCAGGTGGAGGTTGGGGAATGTGTTATATTTAGTGGTGGGAGGGCAGGTGTTACATTGTGTATGAATGGGAGGCTGGCTGCATGTTTGTCTTTGTGCCGTGTGCGAGTATTTTAGGATGTTCTGGATATTTTCCAACCTCATGGGGCATCCGTGACAGTGGTGAAAGATGTGGTCAAATATTTTACTTGTGTAAAAGTGCAACACGGTATTACTCAACTACAACTAAAAGTCTTGCATTCAAAATTGAACTTGTATAAACGTACAGAAGTATTAGCAACACAATGTTTTTGAAGTATCAAAAGTAAAAGCACTGATTATGCAGAACGGCTACTGTTCTCACTCCAACCTTGTTACATTATCAACATGTGGTCACAGACTTTCCACCTCCAGATACGACATGAAATGTACCCTGGGTGCATTGGTTGTTGATGTTCTTGGATGCCGTGTCAGGTTTTGCCTGATACATGCATTTCATTTTCACAGGAAATGTACAGTTTGCATACAGTCTCTTTCAAAATAAATGCACTACGCCAGTACAACACCTCAAATTTACGTTTCTCTCCTTCAACAGCAAAAGCACATGGTTGGGTTCAGGGGAAAAGAACAGGGTGTGACTTCACAATCTTATGGGACGTGAACACCGGCCCCCCTGGGTGAAAGTCTTCTGCCATCAGACACCGACACAACAAGGCGCCTGGCAGCGTCAGGGGTAAACGTAGCGGGGCAACAACAAAAGTTAAGGCGACAGAAATCTGAGCAGGGGAGGGATATGGAGTTAGATCAGTCTCAATATTCACAAATGCACACAGAAGGATTCACAAATACATGTTAAGATTTATATATAAATGACTCTCTCCACACAAATATTTTCAATGCACACACATATATTTAGCATTTTATATAAATGTAAAAAAAATCCACAAATAACCAAAAAAGTTTCACAAATGTATTTCTGATGCACACACAAATATTTATTGTTTTAAATATATGCAATAAAAATCCACAAATATATGTATTTAAAAAGTATTTGCAATTTTCATCAAAACATATGTGGATGTTGATACATTCATTTACAAATGCTTTATTTTGTGAACCTCCGCGCATTTGTGTGTGAATCTTTTTGAGACTCTCCTGACGTCACCCGATCCACAAATGCATTTTTTCTACCAAGGGGATATAGGTAGCCAATCAGATGTCTCCTTCCTCTTCAGCCAATCACATGAGCGTCCCGCCACCACCCACACGTGGGGTATGTTTTAACATCGTAGCGTCAGAAGGTGGCAGTAATGCACCACTAGATTGTTTGCGACCGCCACATTAATACGAAAGAGAAGAAGAAGAAGGTCAAGAGCGTATGTCTATGGTCAAGAGCATAGACAAGAGCTGCGTTCCAAAAACGGTTTGAGTCGCCCTCGCTCACTTGCCCTCAGCCCTTGCTTTGACGTCACACGGAGGCCACTTGGAGGGCGGAGGGAAAGTGGGCGGAGGGGGAGTGAAAGAGGTAAATGGAACACACCTGCCCTCGTTCACTCACAGGGCAGACAATGATGGATCAACCACATGTCGTTGGAGTAGCGCTATACTGCCTATTCCAAATCACACAAAATATACAGAGACTCATGTCATTAAGACGGAGACGTATTCTGCGCTTGATGGCAATACGTCGGTACCTGGTAATTATCAGAATTATTAGTTTTGTATCAAATTTTATTTGGGCAATTCATTATTTATTTATTTATTTGTCTTTACCTTATAATTTGTAGACAGTTTTGTTGTTTAAATACATTTAACCTACTTTAAGTTTAGTTGACATTAGTAGAGCTCCGTCTCCTCATCAGACCCTGTAACAATATGGAAACAATCCCTTAATCACACAGAATGCACAACAAACGACGTGACATCAGAAAAATAAAATGCTATTTAGATACAAGTATTTTGCTTTCTTTTCTTTTGTCTGTGACAAATAGCTTATATACTTACACTTGTAAACGGTGGGTTCTGCCATAACTGCCACGGACAGTCTAATTGCACAATTAACCGACCCGTGCTGGCTCCTTAAATTCATTTTCTTCTTCTTTGGTGGTAAATAGACAGCAGCCAACGGTGTTTGAGGTTCATTATCGCCACCGCATGGACATATTTTTCGTGCACCACTGCAATGCATTGTGGGTGATATACAGCTCTGGAGTGACCATCGTTGTTGACTCGATCACTCAGCCCTCAAGGGTCGATCTCACAAAGTTCACTTCAGCTGTTTAGAGAAATGGAACAGCCCTTAAGATGGCGGCGGGGATTCCCCCGAGGGCAAGTGCTGAGGGCAAGTGAGCGAGGGCGACTCAAACCGTTTTTGGAACGCAGCTATGGTCAAGAGGTCTAGTTTGCAGCATGGCGGCCGACGATCGTCCACCTGTAAGGAGTAGCATCCAGCTGCAGCCCCGGAGCACAAGCCCCTGATGTGACGGAAGTGATGCTGGATATTATTGTCGCGGTCTTTGTGTGGAACTGAGCTCGCAGGACACAGCATCTCAACGCAGCAGGTTTCAGGTAAGCTAACTGGAATAAATTGGCAGAAAAATAGCTATGTTGTTTATTCTGTGACCGTTAGAAGAGGATCCTGGTGAGTGGCGAGGGCAGGGCTCGAGACTTGGGATCCCTTCACCTATGGTCCCGCCCGGGCCTGACGACCGCAGCCCTCCGGCCTGACCTCCGCGGCCTGGACGGGTGCTCAAGTGTGGGTGAGAGGAGCGGAGAGGAGCGCGGAGGTCATGCCGGCTGGCCGACACCGTGTAGTCCGGCCGTTACAACGCTAAATTAAGCAGAGTGACGGACCCGAAGCCTTCAATCTGGCTATAAGACAGCTGAAATGCGAAACAAAAAATACAGTGGTGAAGTTGGGATTTGTTTCTTGAAGTTATGTGCTCATTATCTTTTCTGTCTCTTGCAGGCTGCCAGGAGAAGCGGACTGGCCATCAGATATTGTTTGTGGAAATTTGAAAATAAAGTTTGTCAAATTGACTTTTGTCTCTTCATTGTGTTCACTTACACACGAAATAGGGTAACAGTCAGCTCTTTTTGAATGTTAACATTGATTTCTCACATTGAATGTGTGAAATATTTGTAGTTTGAAAGGTCCGACCTAAATGAAAACAGTCGTAGCCTAGTTAAGGAAGCATATGAATATTAATATAGAAGGAGCGCCCACTGAGCGCAGCTTCTTTTATTCATGGTTGAACGTGGCGATGTGGTCAAAAACAAACAAAAAACAAAGTTGACTTGTATGATTAAATAAAGGTAAAATAAATGGACAATTCATCAATTCATAGACGCTATGTTATGCAATTTTACTTAAAAAAGTTGTTAGGAAAAAAAGCCAGAGGCTTGTGCTTCTGCTCCGGGGCTGCAGCTGGATACTGTTGCCTGTAAGTGTATCCACTTGTTGTAAATCATGACTCTTTGTTGAATTATTTGTGATTTTGATTTGATTGGTTTTGCTAAAGTGTGTGGTAGCCCAGTTGGTTAGCAAATTATCTGAAACTTGCTTAGTTGGTATAATTGCACCGTGTAACTGACGCTACCGTACACCGTGCCAAGTGCCGCCCCCAACACACATCGGCAGCGGCACCTTCGACACTATTTCCCAGCCCAGCCTGCTCCGGGACGGACATAAAAGGCTTTTCTCGTAGTGCCGGCCGCGCTGGAAATAGAGCAGTGCTTAAGCTCTCTACGCTCTTCTTCGTTCTTCTTCTTCTCTTCCGTATTAATTTGGCGGTCGCAAACAATCTAGTGGTGCATTACTGCCACCTTCTGACGCTACGACGTTAAAACATACCCCACGTGGGTGGTGGCGGGACGCTCATGTGATTGGCTGAAGAGGAAGGAGACATCTGATTGGCTACCTATATCCCCTTGGTAGAAAAAATGCATTTGTGGATCGGGTGACGTCAGGAGAGTCTCAAAAAGATTCACACACAAATGCGCGGAGGTTCACAAAATAAAAGCATTTGTAAATGAATGTATCAACATCCACATATGTTTTGATGAAAATTGCAAATACTTTTTAAATACATATATTTGTGGATTTTTATTGCATATATTTAAAACAATAAATATTTGTGTGTGCATCAGAAATACATTTGTGAAACGTTTTTGGTTATTTGTGGATTTTTTTTACATTTATATAAAATGCTAAATATATGTGTGTGCATTGAAAATATTTGTGTGGAGAGAGTCATTTATATATAAATCTTAACATGTATTTGTGAATCCTTCTGTGTGCATTTGTGAATATTGAGACTGATCTAACTCCATAGAGGGAGGGGTGGTGGATGGGTCCAGCAACCACCGACTTTCACCAGGGAGGCCGTAGTGCGCTGTCTGTGAGATTGTAAAGCCAAACCTTGTTCTTTTTTCCTAAACCCAACCATGTGCTTTTGTTGCCTGAACCCAACCATGTGCGTGTGTTGGCTAAACATGACCACATGTTTGTTGTTGAAGGAAAAAACGTCAATTCATGGTGTTGTACCGCCAAAGTGACCTTATTTTAAAAGAGATTGTAAGCAAACTGTAAATTTCCTGTGAGAATGAAAGTGTATTTTAAAACTTACAATGCATGTAACAGGCAGAACTTGACACAGCGTCCCAGAACGTCAACAACCAACACACCCAGGGTACCTTGGACGTCGTATCTGGACGTGGAAAGTCCATGACCAAACTTATCGAGGGAGGAGTGAGAATGTGTTGGTTTCCAGCGACTTTTTAACCACCAGATGTTGCTGTCTTTCCACTGGGATTAGTAAGTCACTTAGTTTCTTACTGATAGTGCCTGTGTCCATTCCACACAACAAAAACCTATCCAGACAGAGAATATCTACATTAACTACACAAAACATAAGTTAATTAGACACCAAATTTGGTGTCAACAAAAACGTTAGTGAGTGCATATTACCATCTTCATCATATCTCAGCTGAAGCAGAAACCAACCTGATAAGATGCTCCCTCATTTTGGCAGCAAGCTAGGTATAACCTGCAGATATCACATGAGTTGGAACAAAGGATTTTAATTTGTCAAACACATATTTGTGCAGGTAATTTTTCCCCCCACAGGAATGTTTCGCAGCAGTGTGCAGGCATTCATAAGAATCAGTTTTTACAAATTTCCATGGCAATTTCAACGATGAAAAAACTGCGCCGGTGTGAAAACGCTTTAAATCAGACAAATTGTTTTCATGACCTTCAAACTGACGTCTGGCCCTAATTTAACCAATATGTGAAGGTGAAAACAAACCCTTACCCTCAACACTTTGTGAGAACACATGAAGAAGGCACAGGGATGTAATTTACTATTACAGTCGGCCCACTGAACACTATACTTCTGTTGTCTCCAGCACTGGTACTGTGTGCACGCTGTATGCAGAGCTGTTCCCGTGTTATTTTGGGGCCTTTGATCCACCATGTTGCTCATGGTTCACAGCTTGTGGTTCCACCTCTGGTTCTCTCGGGCAGACAGAAATTTTCTGCTACATCCTGATGTCCAGCTCAGTGATCCAGCTGTGACTCTCACAGCAGAACATGGTGTCTGTGTTGTCCCCTGTACGGTACAGGGAGACAGAGGGAGTTTGTGTGTTCCGTTGTGTCGTCCACCTTGACTCGGTTTCGTGCACTCGGCTCTGCAGGGAGGAGGACTTTGTGTTTGTGATGTAGCTCTCTGGAGACAGGAGGCAGCTCAGGCCTCGGGCCCGCCTCAGGAGTTCACTCAGCTCAGTTGTTTCAGTTTTTCTATCTTAATAACTTTTTTAGCTGTGGCTGCGACTTAAACTGTGACCTGCATCTTTCTCATCACTGAATATATTTAGATGCTTACTGTACAACACTGTGACAGTCTGACCTGTTGTGTTGAATCATTTGCCAAACATCTTTTCTTAATTGGAACTGGAACACACATTGTTGAGATAAATATAGGCTAAACAGGATTTGAGCATTAAAACCTATTGTCGGAATCTTAGATAATGGTATAATCTATGGATAAAATCACAATATGCTCGGTTGAAAGATAGTAATTATTGCCCCTCTTTTTCTGATGCTGAACATTTTTCTCATTAAGATTATTATTATCGACACATACTTTTCACAACTAGAATCAGGAGAGTCGACATCACAAAGCCAGAGAGATGGTTCTTTTAATTAATGGCAGCCAAACTGTGTAACAGGTTAATTACTGTGATGTGACGTTAGAGTTCAGCACAGTTGCTGGAAGAAATGTTGGCATTGTACGTTTCTGCTTATCTTGAAACGTTATGTTTCTTTACATTTCAACAATGCTGTGGTTAATGTGTGGTTAAACTTAGACCTTTATTGTCATTGCACAAATACAAAGAAACTGGATGGCTACAGAACAGCCGCTCTGCGTGGCAGTATCCTGTCAGGAAAGGCAGTGATATGTCCTTAAAAAACAATCACTTTTCATTTTACTAACCCCGGAGGAAAAACAGCAACGAGCTGCCAAAAACAACAACATCTGGCGGCCAAAAAGTCGCTGGAAATTTCAACACATTCTCACTCCGACCTCGTCACAAACACGTTTGGTCATGGACTTTCCCTGACAGAGACAACGTGACAGGTACCCTGGTTGCGTTGGTTGTTGACGTTTGGGACGCTGTTTTAATTTCAGCCGAGTACATGCATCAGTTTTCGAAATACACTTCTGTTTACAGGAAATGTACCATTTGCATACAGTCTCTTTCAAAATAAACGCGCATCACTACAACACATTGAACTGACCTTTCTTTTCCTTTATTAACAAACTTATATCATAACGTTTTGCCATCACACACACATGGTTGGGTTTAGAAAAAAAAGAACAGAGTTTGGCTTTATACTCTTACAAGACGTGAACAACGGCCAGCTGTTGGTTGTTGGGCTCATCTACCATCCCTCCTGTCCACCCTAGGATTTCTGCAACCCTAACTTTCACTGTGTCCCCCTGACGCTGCTGGGTACCATTAAATAGTAGCAGCGACCAGTGGCATATCATGCTGATGTGAAAGAATGGCCATTTTCATCTGTGTCTGATGAAAATGTGACAGAAGTCACTGACCAAGCGCCAGATTTCGATGACTTTGGCGTGAGATAGGGTTGGACACCATCATAGTTCAGATACATCCATTTTACATACAGGCTCTTTCAAAATAAACGCACTATGTCGGTACAATACTGCAAATTTTTCTTCCTTCAACAACTAATGCACGTGGTTGGGTTTAGGAGAGAAGAACAAGGTTTGGCTTTATAATCTTACAGGACAGGATCACCAGTCTCCTGGGTGAAAGTCGATATTTGTTGGACCCATCCACCTCAACTCAGACTTTCCCTGCCTTAACTTTCATTCTTGCCCCGCTGCATTTCCCCCTGAGGCTGCCAGCCACTGTTTAACTATAACAGCAACCGGCCATGTATCATGCCAGCATTAAAATATGGCTTTTTTGCAGGGTTTGATGCCGGAAGTCACTGGAAACACAACAACGATGCACTCAAACACAACTAGTTTTGATGTTTGTTGGCTTGGCATCTCGTAAAGGTGTCACGACCTCCACCATCCCCTCCACCTCTGCATGACAAAATCTGCTCATATACTGTTTATACTAAACTACATTACTTCAGAAACATTGACATGATATGTATGGAACATAGGCTACACATGTAATATATATGCAGTTTGCAGGAATGTACAATGCCAACATTTCTTCTAGTGAGTGGGCTGTAGAATTTTATTGTTCTTGCTTTACTGCGGAGTGAATGCAGATCACCCCACTCTAATAAAATTACCTCCAGCTCTCTCTGCAGAGATCACAGACCTTTTTGTGCACATCCCTCCATCTAGCATCTCATCTGAATTCAGCATCCTTTTGTTGCATCCTGAATAAACAAGGCAAAATATTATCGATAGATGATTTCTTGGTCCTGGTGTAGGAATTACCTTTAAAAGAATTACAGGGGTTGCCTAGTGACAGGACGCTAATCATAGAGTGTGTTGTTCTCAGTGGTTTCATATGGGCACCTTTATAATTGTCATACTAAAAACAAGGTGTTTGTTGTTATCACGTGTCTAGGTATTTAGTAAACTAAAGGTAAGTGCCCAGTAACACCAGTTTCCTTACAGCTTGTAGAAGTTAGAGTCGAGCATGTCTTGCTTTCAATCCTGACTACAAAACACTGTGAATGCCTCAGATGTGTTCAGTCAGACTCTCACATATTGTATCTAAACACCCTTTCCTCCAACTGTTGGTTTTTGTCAAGATAAAAATAATTAAAATAGAGTGTGAGTAAATGAAACATTCACAAAGCCTGGGGCTCTGCAGCAGCCAGTGGAGCTGAGGAAGGCTCCAGGCTGTGCAGTTATACGTCTGAAGATTAAAAAACTGATTCTAGTATTTCTTTGTACAATATTTGTTTTTAAATGTGTTTCCATAATAACCACACAACACAAAAAAAACAACTGAAGATTTTTTTTATTAATATAAAAAAACCCAACAAAGCATTAGATGCGGTCTTCTTGAATAGTAAAAACTAGAAATTCCATAGTTTCCAGTTTACCATCTTGAATTTCCAGTCCAGATTAGATGATGGAATAATTTTCCTCTCCTCTACCCTTCCTCTCCTCGCGCTCTCCCTCCAGTCCCTCTGTGCCAAAACAACACAATAATAAGATTACAACACTGAGTGTGTGTGGAGCTGGGCAGCGATGCCCAGATTTTAAAAGGTTGTGTGGCAGACACAGACTCTCACACACGCAGCTTTTATATTTTCTCCTCTTATGGTGTTGGGTGGTTTTAGCCAGAGACTGAAAACACTGAATTACACTGGAGATCCATTTTACTGTGAAATTCTTTCTCTCCCTCTCCTTTCTCTCTTTTCGCTTAATCCTCTTTGTGTCCTCTTAATAATTTTCCTTGATCTTTATTTGCAACAACAGAGGAGACAAAGAAAGAGATAAAGCTGAGTTTAGGGTGAAAGATAGAGTTGATGTAGAAGTGGTTATTGGTGATTGTAATAGTGGTCGCAGTAGCAGTCACACTAATCACACTATTGTAGTATTGATAAAAAAAATATGAGCAGTAGTAGTAGCTATGGTAGAAAGAGATGGGAGAAGAGTATTTTAGTAATGGTAGTAGTAGAAGTAGGAGTAGAGTAAAGGTAGGTGGAGGAAGAGTAATAATGGCTGTAGTAGTAGTAATAGCAGTAATAGCAGAAAAAGAGTCAGTTGAAATAGTAGGTGGAGTTGTCATAGAATCATTCATAGAGGTAGTGGTACTACAGTGCTGGGAAGAGCGGGAGTAGTACTTGGAATAGTAGGAGGACTAGGAGTAGTAGAACGGCAAGGTGGAGGAAGACTGACTAGAAATAGTGGGAGGACAGGGAGTAGGAAGAGGAGGAAGACTAGGACTAAGAATGGTCAGAGGACAAGGGTGAGGAAGAGAAGTAGTAGGACAATGGACTAGGGATAGGAGGAGGAACAGGAGCAGGAGGACTGACTACAAATACTAGGAGGACTAGTGCTAGAACTAGGGGTTGTAGGATTAGTAGAAGGACGAGGAGGAAGACTATGACTAAAAATCGTAGGAGGACTATGAATGGTAGGAGGACAAGGGCTAGGACTAATAGTAATAGGAGACTAGGGATAGTTGGAAAAATAGGAGGACTGGGACCAGGGACAGGAGGTGGACTATGGCCAGACATAGTATGAGGACTAGGAGTAATAGCTAGCAGTAGTACTGTAGTAGGAGGGGGAAGACTAGGGATGGTAGGATGAAGAGCAAGAGGGTTGGGACTACAAATAGTATGGGGACAAGGAATAGTAGGACTAGCAGTAGTACAAGTAAGAGAACGACATAGGACTAGGAATGGTAGAACAACAAGGGCTACGATGAGGAGTAGTAGGAGGAAGAGGAGGAGGGCTATGACTAGAAATAGTAGGAAGACTAGGAGTGGTAAGACAAGAAGTAGTAGTAGGAGGAAAAATACTAGGACTTGGAATGGCAGGAGGAGGTATAAGGAGGGGCAAGAAGACTGGGACACAAAATAGTATGAGGACCAGGAATAGTAGGACTAGTAGAAGAAGGAGGAAGACCAGGGCTAGGAATGGTAGAGGGACAAGAGCTAGGACTAGCAGTGGTAGTAGGATGAGAAGGACAAAGACTAGGAGGAGGAATGGGAGTAGTAGACGGAGGAGGGATATAACCAGAAATAGTAAGAAAACTAGGAGTAGTAGGACAAGAAGTAGTAGGAGGAGGAAAAATACTAGGACTAGGAATGGTTGGAGGGCATGGGATAGGACTAGCAGTGGTAGGAAGAGGAGAAGGACTGGGACTAGGGCTAGTAGATATAGGAGGAGTGGGAGGACTATAACTAAATGTACTAAGAGGACTATGAGTAGGACAAGGAATGGTAAGACAACAAGGGCTAGGATGAGGAGTTGTAGGAGTATGAGGAGGGCTATGACTAGAAATAGTAGGAGAACTAGAAGTAGTAGGACAAGAAGTAGTAGTAGCAGGGAAAATACAATGACTAGGAATGGTAGGAGGACAAGGACTAGGAGTAGTAGTAGGAGGAGAAAGACTAGGAATGGTATAAGGAGGGGCAAGATGACTCGGACAACAAACAGTATGAGGACTAGGAATAGTAGGACTAGTAGAAGTAGGAGGAAGACCAGGGCTAGGAATGGTAGAGGGACAAGAGCTTGGACTAGCGGTGGTAGGAAGAAGAGAAGGACCAGGACAAGGGGTAGTAGATGGAAGAGGAGTGGGAAGACTATGACTGAAAGTAGGAGTAGGAGTAGGAGGACATAGGACTAGGAATGGTAGGACCACAAGGGCTAGAATCATGAGCAGGAGGAGTATGCGGTGGAAGACTATGACTACAAATAGTAAAAAAAAACTAGGAGTGGTAGGACTAGCAGTAGTAGAAGTAAGAGGAAGACATAGGACTAGAAATGGTTGAACAACAAGGGCTAGAATGAGGAGGAGTAGTAGTAAGAGGAAGAGGAGGGCTATGACTAGAAATAGAAAAACTAGGAGTTGTAGGACAAGGAGGAAAAATACTAGAACAAGGAATGGTAGGACAAGGGCTAAGACTAGGAGTAGTAGCAGGAGGAGAAAGACTAGTACTAGGAATGACAGGAGGAGCAGTTGGCCTCCTCATATTGGTAATAGCATAATAACAGTAGCAGTTGATGTAGCGCTGTTACGACCCCGCTATTGGTAACTATATAAAAGTAGTGATGGCAGTCGCAGATATAAGTATAGGTGGTTGTGATAGCAGGAGTCAGGGTGCAGGTAGTGCAGGAGATGGGTTTGTTGTGGGGTGGTGATTGTGGTGGAAGTAGCACTGGTAGCAAGTGACCTGGAACTATAAGAATAAAACATGATAACGATTGCTTTATACTTTAATGTTGATTCTCACAGAGATGAGTGTGCTAAGGGCCTCTTATGGCCACTCAGTAGTAGTATTGATCCATACTTCTCCAAGCATCCACCCCCACAACACACTCAAACACACACACACACACTCTGGCCATCTCCTTCCTGCCTCCCTCCTCCTTCCTCTCTTCCTTCCTCTGCTCCTCCAGTGGCAGACTGAGCTGTAAAAAATCAATGGGGAAAATGTCCTGAAACAGCCGATCTAGAAGCCATCTGGCACTGGTTGTCCTCAGAGACCAGCAGTCTGTCCCCCCGAGGGACGAGACACACGCAGAAGAAGAAGAAGCTGAGAAAGAGTCAGAGGGACAGAGAGAAGAGGCCCCAGCACACAGCAACACAAAGCAAGTGTTAAGTCAATAACACACAAATTGTCAGTGTGGGCTTCACATCATGGGTCTGTTACGTAACAGCTCAGTGACACAGAGGCATACAGTTGACACACAGACAGACTAATATTGCACATCTTGCATGTAGCAAGCTCTGCCTCTCCAAATTAAGATTCAGATCCAAATATGTAAGGATGTTAAGGGCGTCATGGGCAAGGAAATAAATCTAACAAACAAAACAATTATTCTCCTTTACACTAAATTCCTTCACCAGAGATGCTTTGTTTAGCAATAGTTTAGTAAATAAAGTCCACAAATGGATCAAAGACACTTTGCTAATGCTGTACAGGAGTTTTCAGAAAGTTATTTGGATGATTTTGAACCTATTTTGATGTTTTTCCATCTTTCATTCACTCATTTTCTGGAACCACTTATAGGGGTCAACGTTGCTGACATTGGGTGAGAAGCAGGGTTCACCCTGGACAGGTCACCAGACTATCACAGGGCTGACACATAGAGACAGACAACCATTCACACTCACATTCACACCTACGGACAATTTAGAGTCACCAGTTAACCTGCATGTCTTTGGACTGTGGGAGGAAGCCGTTTTTCATTCAGCCTCCACCAGTTTTTCAGGTGCTTCACTCTTCTAATCTGGTATTTTTTCAACCTGGACTTCATTTTCTTTTGCGTTCGTGTCTAAATGATCAGGAGTCTAAATATCAAGCCAGAGTGCTTCAGCTACGGGAGGCAAAACAAGCAAAAATGTGACCATTCAGGGCATGTTCGCATCTTCACTTCACGTCCACTAAAAGTATTATCAGTATCAGAATATTATTTTAAGTGTCTAACGACATTATGGAGAGGATCCTCCCAGAGGTCAACCGTTTTGTTAAAGAATAACATCCTTTTGTTCAACCAGAAACAGCCCCGAAGTTGCCACTGCTAATTATACCAGACTTCATTTGAAAAAAAGAGTAATTTTAGCCTGTATCGAGCCAGCATATTTTCACATCTAACTGGGTGACTTAAGGGTTTATTTCAACCTAATCAGAGTTGGTGATTGTTGGAACAGTGGCGAGATGGACCAAGACAGTTTTTGTTTTATCTTGCATCTGTTGACTTTTATTAAAATGTGTTGTATGATGATAAAATTGCTGAATATTTAAGTGGAGTCTGGTGGGCTGCTTCTGGTCGAACAACAAGGATCTTGAGGTCTATCTCTGTGGGGTGCTTTCTATAGTGCTGTTAAACACTACAAGTAATATTATAGATTATTATTTATTGCCTTTATTGGATAGGACATGACATGCAGCAAAGGGCTGGATGCCAGAATCAAACCTGCGGCCACTGCTGCAGTGACATTGTCCTGGTACATATCAGCCCACTGCACCCACTAAGCCACTGGGTGCCCTGAAAATAATACTCTGAGCCTGTCAGTGGCAAAAACAAGCTCTTTTTGTGGATGTAAATTGATGGTGCAGACATACCCTGAATGCTTACATTGCAGCTGCCGGCTGCAGTGGTTTCTCTCAATACTAGACCAATACAAAATGTTTTCCTATTAGTCACTTAGACACAATGGGAAAACAAGGTCCAAGTTGAAAAATACCAAATATATCCTTTAATGCCGTTCGATAGAAAGCTTTATCTGTAGCCATAGAAAGTCTACTACAATTGTTTTTGGGTGAACTACTCCTTTAACTCTTCAAAACATGTTTTTCCCCAGACACTTTGTTCCTCAACTTCTATCAAACTTGGAGTGGAGCTGGAGCAATTTTCAATGTTTCTCATTTTTGACCTTTAATAACCCCGTCTCCACCCGGTGCCAGGAGGCATCACTCCTCCAGGTTTTTGTCAAAATTAGACCAGTGTTGTCTGGGACGTCACATTTGAGTTTCAAATTTTGACCTTTAATTGTTGCCTCCTCATTAATCCAATTAATGTAATTTGTAAAAGTGGCAGGATGTGTGCTGCGGCTCGTGTCAGTCACACTAACAGTGTCAGAGGTAGAGGTAGGTCTCAGGGACAAAATGAAAACTGGGATTAAAAAACGGAGCTGCAGACAGAACAAAAGGGGAGGGAGAGACGAAAGGAAAGAGAGAATGAAAGAAAGTGAAAGCAAAAGGAATGAAAATGGAAAAAGTGAAAGCAAAAGTAAAGAAGAAAGTGAAAGTAAATGGTAAAGTGAAAGTACAAAGAAAGAGGGGAAAAGTGGATGACAGAGGGGAAAGAAGGACGGGGCAGAAAAGGAGAAAGTGAGGTGAAATGAAGGTTTGAAAGAATGAGGGGAAAAATGCTAATAAAGCAAAGAGAAGAAGAGATGAGAAGAAAGTAAGGAGAGGAGAATGTGTGCGTGCAGCAGAGAAGCTACAGACTCAATCATCCTGTAAGAATTTACCAGTTCTGGTTTAATAGATCTCAGCAGCCCATCAAACGATTTCAGAGCCTGTTGGAAATAATTTCTGCCATCTGATCCTATAAAAGAGTTTATGATTCTCTGTAACAAAGCAGAGGAAACATCCTGTCTGTCCTCAGGGCTCAGGTCATCTCAGTATCGAATAAAAACTCAGTGATCACATGGTCATATCTGAGGTAATAGTGATTTATGACATCATTAGAGGCTTTATCTCTTCACAATGCGTATCTTAGCCTTACAGTAAACTATCTTAAATCATATTGAACTCTCAAAACACCAAAATAAATGTCCTGCAGATAGAAAGTTGAGTGAGATTCTTTCAAACTGTTTCCATATAAAATTGTTTTATTTAGAATTTATAGAACAAATACACCAATTTGTTTTGCAGAGAAGTGAAACTCCCACTGGCAGAAGCGGAAAATGAGATATTCAGATCTCAATAACAAAATCACTTGCAGAGAAAGAGAAATTAATTCCGTTTGAAAACTATATATATACAGGGTGTAAGTGTGTGTGTGTATTCACCCTGTGTTGTTTGGCATAATGTCCAATTTGATATGAGACTTTGTTCTGTACGCCCTGTGATGGATAAATACTGTTGCATTAGCCTAATACAGCTCAGACATATTCTGAAGTTCAAGTTTTACCTGAAAAGCTTCGTGTCAGTTTTTGTCTGGTAACTAAACCATACAGTTTATTTAATCCCTGGATCTATAGCTCATGCTGAGAAATTACCAGCGTGGGTTTTCCTTGGGTGCTCCAGCTTCCTCCCACAGTCCAAAGACATGCAGGTTAACTGGTGACTCTAAATTGTCCGTAGGTGTGAATGTGAGTGTGAATGGTTGTCTGTCTCTATGTGTCAGCCCTGTGATAGTCTGGTGACCTGTCCAGAGCGAACCCTGCCTCTCGCCCAGTGTCAGCTGGGATAGACTCCAGGCATGAAAATGAAAAAAGATCGTTTTTTGGGTTAAAATACGTGTTTATTACATAAGATAACGTGATTAAAACATGTCATGTGAGTGATGCCAGACGCAACGTTACATTAAAACAACATTGAGTTTTGTTTCATATGGGACACGGACATCAGTCTCCTGGATGCAAGTCCGCTTTTGCTTGACCCGTCCACCTCCCCTGCCCCAACCTATACAGACTTTCCTGCAGTTTTTACTATGTCAGTTGCTCTCAGCATCAAGTGTTGCCACAGACGCATTTACATTGGAGTTAGCTGAAATAAACACTCTACAGGCTGCCTCTGGTGTCTGTCACATGGTGGGGGGCATGACAAAGTGGTAAGTGAGGTCCTGGCAATAGGAACAGGCTAAAAACTGTTTGCTTGCCTTTTTTTTCTCAGGTTGGGCACATAACATTTTGAACAGCATTACCCAAATGTGTCTCTTTAAGGCATGCCTTGCAAACACTCTTTCTTTAAAAACTGCCTGCGTGTTTTCTTTAAAAATTTCCCAAATTGCAACCTTTATCAGAGCCAGTAACTGTACAAACAGGAATTATTAATTAATTTTAAAAATTATTAAATCCTTGAACACATCATGTGCGACAAATGCTTCCCTCAGGGAAGAAAACCCAAGGACATTACCAAATCTGATCTTGAAATAGTGACAGTTCATTAAAATCATCTTATTCTAAGTCTCATTTAAAATTTGTCCAAAAAATAAACTGTTTGCACAAACTAACCAGCGTGAATGTCTTTTTTTTTTTTTCAACTCCAGGATTTCGTCTTTAAATCTCACAACTAATTTCTGGTGGAGGAAGGGTCATTCATTTTCCACCAGTCACTCAGGGAGGCTCAAAGAAAAACATTTGTAGCTTCAGGCAGGGTCAAAATAACAAACAACAACACCACCAAATAAATGAAATCACACCCCAGCCACACTCCTCCTCTGACAAATAAAGAGTAGTCGCTTAAAGATGCAAAACTGTTTAGTCCCCTCTTGCACTAGGGTTCGTCTCTCAATGCAGACAGTGCTGAGTGAATGAACCAACGTACACTGTCATGTCTTTACCCAACAAAGGGAGATCAGGGTTCCAAAAAAGAAAAGAGGAAAGGGATAGAAAGCAAACTGACTCGGGCCCAGAATTTGATGCTGCGCCCCTGACCATTACACCCCGACTATAAACAAACGATCATGTTTTGAATAAGTAATTTTCCTAATTCTAAACTGGCCGTAGCTCAGTTTCACATCTTGTATCGTTTCCTGCAAAACTGCCATCGTTAGCAGACGTCGAAAATAACTAAGGTAATTGCTCGAGCTGAATTTTGACTTTGTTTTTCTTAGTGCGGTTACAAAAGCATCTCTACTCTTCTTCCACAATTGGTCATGTTACTGTGTTAGGGTGACATCTGACAACAGTGAGGGTTCAAGTTAAGAGGTTATATATTTATAGTAAGGTATAAAACATGCTCATGAATGTGGGTTTATTTGGGCTCCATAAATGAACAAAAGGAGGATAAACTCTTGTAAACTGAACAGGTGGGAGGATCGTGGTGAGCTCTTCCCTCCACTGCATCCCTGCTCTCCGCACAGACATCACCACATGGAGACCACATGGAGGAGAGTCTCAGTAGTGAAGCTGTCAGAGCTGAGAAAAACAACAACCCTGCATCTTATCTCTGAGATCATCACTGCTGCTGCTTCTGACACTCAGCTGCTTCCTTTTTATACCGCCATACAAATGTTTTCGTGTTTTAGTCGCTGTGTCTGTGTGTGTTGTGAGCAGCAGCAGCGGCAGCTCGTGGTTTGCCTCCTCTCTGCCTGTGCAGCCTGTAATGACTGAGAGAGGAATGCTGCTGGTTTTATATAGGCCTCTAAAAATAACTCACCCCTCACTGCCATGTAGGGCCGGACTGACAACCTCCTGCAGCAAGTAGCGCGCCTGCATCTCTGCTGGCTCCGGCTCCTCCCTCAGTCTCAGCGCCTCCTTAATTGGACGCCAGTGACATCATCAACCCTATTTACCTTATTAGGTCACGCATGAAATTGACTGACAGGTGGCTCCTCCTCCTGCCTCCCTCCCCTCTCGCGCCGGTCGCCTGGATTGCAGCGGGGTCCAGTCTGCTGCTGGAGGAGCAAACCTGGCAACCTGGCAGCTTGTGCTGAGACCGATTGGCAATCTGGCAATGCGGAAATAGATCTGGCACCCCCGAGCCCGGACTGAGGAGAGAGGCGTGACAGAGCCGAGCAGAGAGGAGAGGGGATTGCTTTGACAAAGATAAAATAATCAACTCTTTCTTTCCTCTTAGCTTTTTTTTTCTTTTTTTAATTAAAGTGCTCAGGTGCGCGCTCCTGCACCAGAGCTTTTTTTAAAAGAAAAGTGAAGGATTCCGTTCTTTTACTGTCTTTTCCTCCCCCGTTTTCTTGCATCAAGCATGGATGTGTTGGCGAATTACAGTATTTTCCAGGAACTCCAACTCGTTCATGACACTGGTTATTTCTCTGCGATGCCTTCCCTGGAGGAGAACTGGCAGCAGGTCAGAGATGCGTTTTTACTCTTCTTTTACGGGGGAAATGTAACGGGGTTAGAAACTGGGATGAAACAGTACCATGTGTGCGCTGCTTGGTGTTTTCTGTGCGTGTTTTGCATCACTAGAGCGCTCCGGAGCGGCAGCAGCAGCCCCGCGTAGTTGCGTTAGTTTTTTTTCTCCTCTCTTGCTCACATGGAGCACGGCGAGGTCCGCTGACAGGAGAAAACACACACTCACACTCACATAGACACACACTGAGGGAGCGGGTTGAAGAGGAGGAGGAGAGAGAGGATACAGACAGCTTTACGCGCTAATGGCACTAATGATGGACGAACAGCATTTTTAAATGCGTAAAAATCACCCGAACCATTCTTACATTTACGCACACGCCCCTTACTATATCGATCGGTCCCTTAATGTACCTTAAGGGGTAATTAAACCCCTTAATCATTAATGTAAAGCAGGAGCATGGCGTTGTTGTCTTGTAATGATGATCAGATTTTTACCAAAACCTAAATGGTTTTAAATACTGCTGGAAAAAACGCAGATGGTGAAGCTGAAAATGCAGCGTTTCCTTAACGGAGGTTTTTTGGCTTCCTTTTGGTCTGCTAATGATCAAATTAAGCTGTTTTACCACCTACTTAACCCGTGTATTATAGTTCATATGAAATTCTGTTGGATAAAACTCTGAAAATGCAGGCATCAGTCCAAAAATGCTGCTTTCTCTCACCACGCACAGATAGAGCAACATTCAGGGCTCCACGTTGATCTGATGAGCTGTTTTACCCCTTAAGTTACTTACTTGGTGCATATTTACCCTTAACATGAATATGAAAAGTTTAAGGAGGTTGTAGAGTTTAAAAAAACAATGGATATCTTTTCACTTTAATCAAGTCTTGAATGCTTTTGTGTGTGTGTGTGTGTGTGTGTGTGTGTGTGTGTGTGTGCTGTTACATTGAGTGAAGATGATGCTGTGTTTAATTGACAGCTGAGTCTCAGAGTGAGAGCTGCTCCAAGGTGAAAGTGGAGGTTTTTTTTTTTTATTTCTCAGTCTGAGCTGATGATGGAGAATGCTGTTTTTGGTGTGACCGATGTGATCGATAGACCGGTCTGTCAGCCTGATGTGTTTGGATTATCACACACACACACACACACACACACACACACCACACAGACAGAGCCACAGATGGCATAATAAAGGACTTGTTCTTAAATAATATATCTACATCTGCCACTGTTTGTTTGCAGACAATCCTGCTGAATTATACATGATCACCCACTATAGAACATACACTCGGCTGAGCATGAGCGTCCACAGACTGGCTTATAACCTTTATATGACTCGTAAAATATTTGCCGTGCTTGTGTTGAAATAGATTAAAAGGAAATTCTGGTCATTTTCGTTGGGGAAAGAAACATTAACATTTCCATTTTTATCAAAGATTTCATACTCTTGATAAGGGTTTAAAGGTATACACAACAAGAAATTGTTGGTTACTGCTTGTAAATATGACATTCAAACTTAGCCCCGCCTCCCTACACTGTTTCTTCACACACTGCAAGTTACTATTGTAGGAACGTTGCATTTGCTTCAATGGAGAAGCCAGACACTCAGAAAGTGTGCCGAACTTTGAAGCCAGCTTGTAACTAGAACTTCTGGATCGGTCACATGATGCATTCAATCCCAAAATGACTTGCGAAAGAGATGCCTGTTAATCAGTGGACAGAGCGTCACAACCCCTGTGAGATGACGTGTTTCATTACTGGTATTTGATCCATTCAGTCTGATAACATTTCGAAAGTCTAGAAGACCTTTCTGATGAAATCATTTTATCCCCATTCAAGTTAGCAGATGGCTAAACCGGAATTTAGCTGCTCAGCTTGTGAACTCTCCAGTTGGCTCCATGATGTAGAAAATCTAGATTATTTTACACCTGGAAAGTCAAACTATTTTGAGTAGCTTTCATAGGAATGAACACTGCATCCAGTTCTTCTTATATATCCGGGGGAAAAGCCAATACCTTACCAAGCTAACTAAGCTAACCTACCTGTCAAACAGAAAGCAGGCCTGCTCAGCATCACTCTTCGTCCTCATCCTCTCCTTCAGTGCTCGCCAACAAAAGTGAAAGTGAAACCAACCCCGGATTCACACTTGTTTCGGAATGAACTTTAACTGCTTGGCATTTTTCATTTTTTCTGTGTTGTGTCTGCAATTCTCGTAGCCTCCTCTTGGATGCATGCTGATTATATTGGAGCACCTGGTTGCTACGTTTATAAAAAGTCCTGACCTCACCTGTGTGCTGTTATTAGCTCGGGGTTACACACTCACTGCCCAACGGCTGCAGCCGAAAAATATCCTGAACACAGCAAAATAAGGAGAAAACAAGAAAACACAGGCAGAGGGCAGAGTCTCTGCAGATAGATACACCAACACACACTTCTAGTGGGTCATGCGTGATGATTGAGAGGGATAACTTTTGCATGCATTGTTTTTCAGGAGACTCCTGCCCTATTTATATCTAAAACAGTTTTAGACCCAAAAGGAATAAGGATTTAATTATAGAGACTCAGGTGATAGGAATGTTTCCCCCTTGAACTTGAGAAATGGAAGCTGTTAATTGGAAGCCACTTTCAGCCTCGTGTGTAAGTGTGTTGCCACCTTTTGTATGCTATCTAACATTCAGTAAACCACGACATCCAGAGTCTCAGAATGGGTCCCCGCATGGGACAAAACACATTCAGGTGGTGCTGGTTTGGTCCATTGTGCATATTTGACCATGTTTATATTCCTGAATGAGGCCCAGACTGCATCTCTCCTCCCCGACTGTCTTACTGACACAAATTCACACTGCCTCGTCCTATTTTTAGTCCAAACAGCACATAGTTTCATCCCCTGTAACCTATTTTTTCGGTCTGTAATCATATTGTTAAATGATTGAGAGGTTTCGTAGAGTTTCAGGTTTTGATGTCATGTCTCGTTTTCCGCAGACTGGCTGGAAAAGCTGTTTAAACCGGTGCCTAGAGACAGAAATTTAAAGCTGAACAAGACTTTTTGAGGCGACAAAAATGTTACAAATAACTTTCATGAGCTGAGATCACAGTGAAATAGCGACAGCTATGGCTTCTCCTGTGCTCCGTGGTTCTGGGGTTATGCAATGGTTATGTTACCTAACCAATATTGTCACCATGGTAGCAACTTGTCAATGAATGGTTTAAACAAGTGAGTTATATAAAAATTTGACCCTCTGTACAGTTGTCATGAATGGGCAAGTTAGCTACAGAGACCTTTTTGTACCAGGCTGTAAACATGTTTGTTTTTGCTGTGAAGTTGGACATTTTAAATCCCAGTTCAGACCAAAGATGTGCGACAAGATGAGTTAAAACAGGCAGCTACTTGCAATACGCCGCCCTGCAACGTTCTAAAAACCTGCTGGTCCACACCAATGCAACTAGATGAGATGGTGTATCATCTCTATGCAACAACTCTCTGTACTTCTGTTCTGATTTGCAGCTTTTCAGGCTCATTTTGTGGCTGAATATAATTTGTAGCTTCTTAACATATGAATGAGGACAGTGATAGTGAGATATTGTCTACAGCTGCATTTGTAGTACAGATGAAATGTCGAAAAAAGAAAACAAAACGAGCATCAGATGGACAGCAAGCAGCAGTGACACACCGTCCGACATTGGCACACCGTGGGGACAGAAACAGAGGGCTCGGCTAGGGCGGAGCACCTGCTGCAGAGAGCAAACACCAGCAGACTTCACTACAAACCGATTGGCTGTAGAAACAGGTGACGTTCTTTACGTTTTAAAAACAGCAGCTGGTGACTTGACAAGCTGAGTTGCAGGTGAGCTGTCAGCCGGCTTGAGTCGAGCTCAGACGACCAGTTCACACTGCTGCAACTTTTCTCTGCAATGTTCTAAAACAGTTTTGTCTCGTCGCAAATCATTGGTCTGAACTGGGCTTAACATGGGCGACTATGTGGATTGACTCACTCTAGTGGCCATTTGCAGAACTGCAGTTTTTTTGTGCACTTCGGCGCTGGCTTCATTTTTCAGCCCTGGAGGTTGCCTCTAGGTAAGACGGCAAATGTTTGCTAATAGTTCCGGGTCAAGGTTTGTGTCTTTTACCCCTAATGGGCAAAAATAATGAGCAACAAATCCAGTTAATCTTGGTGTCTGTTGCTTGCTTGCTAACAAGATGCAACAGGTAAAGATGAGCTTCTTTTGGTGGAGGCTAGCAGTTTCCCCCTGCTTCCAGTCTTTGTGCTAAGCTAGGCTAAAACATCCTGGATCTGTCACTATATTGAACACACATAGAAGGAACTGATATCAATTTTATCGTCTGACTCCTGGTAAGATATCAAACCAGCACCTAAAATGTCTGAATATTGGTTTTAGTATCACTGCTTCACAGATGTATCCCATTATATTTGTGAATGTAGCTATTTTTAAAATTTCCGTTTTACTCTCCCAAACTGTGATGTGAGTTTTCATATTCTCCAGAGGCAGCGTGCTTTTATATAAGCCCAGGTTTTCAGAGTGGAAAATGCTGTTATTGTGGATGGAAGGCCAAAACTGATAGGAAAAGATGTGTTTTGTCAATTTTATCTGCACTAGTGGGGACAATTTCAGAGAGGAGAGACAAACACACACACACACACACACACACACACACTGAGACCAGGCACACCCACATTTTTTCCACTCTTGTTCCTTCTGTCTGCCTCTATCCCCTCATTCACTCTATCACACACACACACACACACACACACACACACACACACACATGCTCGGCTGGCATGCACTAATGGAAAGCTATGGTCTGGCAGGACTCATCCCGCCACTTTCGACAGTAATTGGCCGTTTGCTGTCAGACGGACAGAGAAACACACACGCAGAGACACACACTCAGTAAGACACACACACACACACACACGTACACTTACACAAACAAACAACCAGATTTGTGTGTGTCATTTATCTTTCCTGACTGTCCCCGCATCATGCTCCTGGTCTTTGTTTCCTTGTACTGGCTTCTTTTATCAGCTGCTTTGCATCATGGCTAAACACGTGGAAAACACACACACACATACACACACACACACACACACACACACACACACACACACACACACACACACACACACACACGCTCTCACTCTTTCTCGCCTGTCTATCAGCCTTGTTGCCTCTGACAGTATGAGCCCATGTTCTGCATATAATTGCTGCATCTTTGCAGGTCTGGAATGATGTGATGGGCTTTAGGGATTTGTGTGTGTGTGTGTGTGTGTGTGTGTGTGTGTACTGTCCAAGGATAAAATGGCAAACCCAGACTTCCCAATTAGATATAATCCATTTATTTCAAAGCAGAGCCATGCCAAAGTCTGATGAGTAAGAGGGAAAAATAGACAGTGACAACAAAGGCTTGGTGCAGATAAAAAGCGGTTTCATGCGGTTGTTGTGAATACAGATCTGCATTTACTCATAATATACAGTAAGTGGACACTGCATGCAGGTAACCGGCCTCGTTTCGAAGCCTAACGGTGCTTTAAACTGGCTGATTCTCTCTCAGTCACTGTCTCATCTTGTCTCTTAATTTATGTACCCTGTGTGTCTGTAGTTCTTTTCAAGATGATTGATTTATTTGCTGCGGTGTCGTTACAGCGCTATGCTAGACCAACCGGCTCTGTGTCACTGATATACAGTGTCTCCATTAGGCCTGACAAGTCTGCAATCTACAGCCCTGCGTCTTTCTCAAGAGTGCACGTTGTCAGAATACTGCAGAATCAACCACTGTACGTACTTCTGTCCCGTCCTCACTGTATCTCTGCAAAAGAAACCTCACCAATCTCTTCTTTTTTACCCCCACATTAAATCATCTATTAAAAGCGCAGGTCAAGTACAATCAGAACTCTCAGGTTGTGTATCGCCCCAACAAGCGCCATCATCCCAAATCTCCGCTAACAATTTCTAACGCTGTACTGTGCCTAAACTGAGCCATCAATAACACGATTGCTCGGCTGCAGCATTTGATTTATGGAGCTTATTGATATGCTGCACAGCCTGGGAGGAAATGCTTCCATATTGGTTACATTTACGTGAAATAAAAGGAAATCCTTCAGGTGTTTTATTTATGCACCAAAATCTTCAAAGATCTTTCACAAAATTCACAACAAGACTTGTCCTATAAAGTCCTGTTTGGACTGAAATCCTGTGTCAAAGTTGGGGTCCTGCTTTTGTAATGACCTGCTCGTAATTCAAGAAAATACATTGAATTTCTAATCAATTGAATTTGGTGTATTTTATGTATTTAACCCTCTGAAACCCAAGCATGGATTCTATAATGTAGTTTTTCTTTTTTCTTTTTCTCTTTTTGCTGTTTTAAGTTGTTTTTAGCAATTCTCTAATCTTCTAATCTTTTTCCCATAGATTAACCCATAGATTATTAGGCATTGATGATTCAATAATATTAAAATCTGTATCTTAAGAATAGATTTTACTGACACAAAACTGTTTGCTACGGCACAATTAAAAGCAAATGTGCGAATATTATTACTGCTTTAGTTCATTTAGTTCAAGAAAATGACTTGTTATTGGAACTTTTTTTAATTTTGACTTTCATGACTCAGTGATGAGGCCTTTTGAGTGAATTAGTGACGTCCAGTGAAACCCAGTTTTGTGTTTTTGCAACATTAAAACAAATCCCTCCAAATCACCAAATCCTGTGCATTATACTTTTGTTTTAGGTTACTAAAGTTTTCTATCACTAAACATCTTTAGAATACAGAAAAAAAATACTACTGATGAAATACTTAATTGGAAAATTGTTGAGACTGGTCCAAAAGAAAGAGCTGTGGGGTCAGTGGGAGAGAGCCATCTTGTTTGAACTTGGAAAGTGGTATGTCTTTTACTATTTTCTGCCATAACTGGATTAGAGTTGCAGTGATTAACTGGTTTTAAGGTATGCCACAATATAAAATGTGACAGAAATCATACGTGTACATTTGCGTGTCTGTGATATTGGAAAAAAACGCAACTGGACATTAAATCTCCCCTTTATTTTAGTTATTTTCTAAGGGGAGACTTTTTACACAAACTTCCATTAACAAAATGGTTCCAAGTTTCAGTTGTTCAACCAATGGCTTGCTGTGGTTCCTCCACTGTGACTGAACAAGGCTATTATCTGGCCATCTCCTCTTTAAGTTTCTATAAGACCTCCTGGATTGAGCATCGATATGTTTTTCAAGCCTCTCTGACAATTAAAAAGGACACCCAGCCCTACTGACACCAATAGATGAACCAAGCTGTCGATCGCAGGAGTCCCATGATACTTCTCATGTACAGCGTCCATTGTTTCCCCTTCCTCTCTTCTCTCTGGTAACCTGTTAACCTACTGCATGGACCACTGCATGAACTGGGTCTTCTCTATGTCTCTCAGTCTTTCTCTCCCTCCCCGTGGCTTGAGGCTGGCCCTGGGAAGTTTGACAAGATAATGAATTGCCATGCATGCTGCAGTTTTTCACATTTCACAGCCCAGTAACTCTGTATGTAGGGATGGAGGGGACGAGGGTGTGGTGAGTGGATGAGTGGAGGAAAGGATGAGAGGGAAAAAAAGAAAAACACCAGCAGAGACAATACACAAGGTGAGATGAATAAACGCAGGTGAAAGTCAGTCAGGAAAGACAAGACCTTTTTTCATTCCGTCTTCCTCTCGTCTCTCTCGCCAGCCGTCCTGCGTTACCGCAGACATGCACACACAGAGTTATGTAATTGTCTGTGGTGCACAGCTGCTTCCTCATAGTCATAGCAGACGAAAAAAAGAGGAAGACGAGGGAGAGAAACAAAGGAATGGAGAGAAAACTGATGACAGAAAAATCAGAATGACAAAGGGAGACAGAGAGAGAGAGGAAGAGAGGAAGGTAGCTGCTTATTATGTAATCCAAATGTCAGAAAATAAACCTTTTAAAATGCAACTTAAAACTCAATTTATCACATTTCCTAAAAATATCAACTGCAACTTTTACTGCTTTAATTATTGTGTGGCAGCAGAACAACACATTTTAAGTGCTGGAACAATGAACTGATTAATCAAGAGACAGTTTATTTAAAGAAAATGGATAAAAAAAAAAAAAAATTATCTTGTAAGAGGTGCAATGTACTGGTTCCAGCTTTTAAATGCAACAGCACTGCTACTTTTCGCATATCATGTAATCTTTTTGGCCTTGTTCTGATACTCAGCAATGTTTAATTATTATTGTGGGCTCTGCTGATGTGCCACTGTGATCTCCTTTAGTAAATATCTCTACAACTATATCATGGATTGCTATGAAATTTGCTATAGACATCCATGTTCCTTTAAGGATTAATCAGCACAAAAAAATGCTGGCAATATACGTTTCTGCAAAGCACAGATATTTTACATTTGAACGTTGCATGTCAGCATTTCTAAGGTCACATTGTATATCCTCCTAAGACCTGAACTTTTGTTTTGTACACATTTTTAATTTGTCCTAGCTATTTGGGATCAGTAGGATCCGGTAAGTATAAAAAACGAAACATTTTCAACGATGATTAAGTCCCAGTGTCCTCAAACGAGACGATAATGAAGTCTGAATGTCAAACAAGTACTTCCTAACTAACAGCGTCTTGGCTTGTTACTTTTGCTAACACTGGTCAAATTTGCTGCCATAATAGTGGCTGACAAACGATGAAACTGGTTCTTTTTCACTTCGCATCACTGCCTTTCCAACTCAATTCAATTTTATTTATAAAGCCCAATATCACAAATCAGAATTTGCCTCAGAGGGCTTTACAGCATACAACAGCCCTCTGACCATTGTGTTTTCACTTGGGTTTGTGCCACATAAAGTAGTTGTTTTCTTACAGAGACATAGTTGCATTTCTTGCCAGGATAAGACCAGGAAAAGTGATTTGTTTCCTGCTGGGATAGTGCCACAAAAAACAGTAATTTTTCAGTGACTCACACCAAGACGTGATCTTTTCTCAACCACAGCCAAGTGGATTTTGTGCCTAAACCTAACCGTACGTTAACCACGCCATTATTCAAAGATGGTTTCAGAGAATCTGCCACATAATAATGTTCAAATGTATCCATGGTTTGCAGAAACTTCAAATACCAACATTTTTTCTGTTAATTGGGTTATGATCAAGCCTAATACTCTGACTTTCCGTCTAGTGTCACCAATAGGTCAAAGCTTCAATCGGTCAAAAACTTATTCCAGCATCATCTGCAAACTATCAAGATTCCAACATCCAAACAGTCACACTGGATCAATAGAAATGAATCCTGTAAAGCAGAGGTTTGTTACCAGTGACACCTGATGTATCGCTTCTCAGCTCACTCACTTGTATCAGGGTTAATATCAGATTTTATATTGATGGAAGTGCCAGCGTTGATGGTTCTGCAGCCATGTTTCCACTGGATTGTTATCACGTTTGTGTTGTAACTGTCAGAAACTGCCCTTAACAACAACTTGGAATTACATCTAGGAGGCTGACATGGTTTTTACCTCTCAGCTGCTTTTAGTTTCATTCTGAGCTGAACCCCACAGGCTCGGGTCGATTAGCTGAACTCCAGTCTGTCTTTATGTGTCAAGCCTATGATTGACTGGTGACTCGTCCAGTGTGACCTGCCTCTTGCCCGTTGCATGCTGGGCCTGGCTGCAGCCCGCTGTGACTCTGAAGAGGACAAGCTTTACAGAAAATGGATGGATGGAAGCTCTAAATTATGATTTCTAAGCACATAATTATGAGGCCTATTTGAGCATTTTGATGGTCAAGCTCGAAGATACTTGCATTTCCTATTCATAGCCATATGTAGATGTTATAGTCCAGTGACAACCACAAACCAGGGAAAGATGGAAAAACATTTGAAGCCGCAAAAGATGTTACTTCTGTAAAATCAGAAGCCTTCAGTCACCAACATGTGTCTTCACTTCTTACAGTGTGGAAGCTGGTGCCAATATTCTCCTCAATATGAGCCGCTCTAATCACTGCATTCATTCATTTTCTTCTTTATCGTTCCCCAAACACACACACACAGTTATTGTCTTCTCCTCATAATTTGAAATCACTCGAGTAAAACACACACACACTGCACACACTCGCCCGAGAACCCATAATTCAGTAAGTGAATAAGGCACTCGGTCTACGGTGGCAGAGATTAGATAAGAAAGTGAGCAGTCAGACTGCCGCGGCAGGAAAGCAGAACAAATGAACTGCACTCTTGATGGAGAGAGCTTATACTGTGAAAGCCATAGCCCTGATCTTTCAAGATGAGTGGTTTTTCATGGAGGGCAACTCTCCAGCACTATTCACCATGGAGCCCGATTACTACAGTTTACAAGGAGATTTACCCATTCATCTCTCCATGCTTCAAGCATGCTGTGGATGCCACTTATTGTGTGGTATTCATGTGTTTATAAGGAATTTAATAATGTTTATTTTGCAGGATTTTGCACAAAAGCGATGTACAGAGTCATGCAAAAGTAAAAGTAGTGTGTGGTGGTTAATGTGTCTGCAGAGACCCTGACCCTCTATTTTCTTACTATGCCTCAGCGCTGGCGGGAGCTGTGGCTCGAGGCTTTATGTTGTCGGGTTGTCTGTCTTATTCTCTTGATATCTCAAGAACGCCTGAAGGGAATTTGTTCAAATTTGGCACAAACATCAACCTTGACTCGAGGGTGCATTGATCAGATTTTGGTGGTTAAAGGTCAAGGTCAATGTGACCTTACATCCATCTAATTCTCTTGAATGCCATATCTCATAAGGGAATTTCCTCAAATTTGGCACAAACATCAACCTTGACTCTAGGAAGAACTGATCAGATTTTGGTGGCCAAAGGTCAAGATCACTGTGACCTCATAACACATGTGTTGGCTATAAGTCAGGAATCCATATACTAATTATGACAAAACTCAACACAAATGTCTAATAGGATAAAATGATGAAGTGATGGCATTTAATATCCACAAAGGTCAAAGGTCAACTTCACTTTAATGTCATAATGTTCTGCAAAGACACTTTTCTGGCCATTACTCAGCGTCATATTTCAGAACAGAAGGGGAGACATTTGGTCAGATACTGAATTGGTGACTCTGATCTTGGATGTCCATTTTAAACCGTGCTGGTTGTAGCTTTAAGCATCATGCCAATCATCGTTGTTCTTTGTCTCTGGTCTTATTGTGGTTTCTTCTTTGACTTAGTCTTTGCCCATATTTACTGTATATGTAGTGTTGTATTATTCTATTGAATGACTCCATGCTCAGTAATCCAACACTTACTGCTTTAGTTCCAAAAGCCTAACAAGGGACAGTGGTTGCCAGTTAGCCATGGCTAAAAACTTGTATGCATTTCAACTACTTTGTATTTTACATATGAAACAATATCTTGCATTGTCCTGCATTCGTTCTTGTCCAGTTAACAAGTAAAAAAATACATGAAGATGTTTGTGAAGCATTTATGCTGTAGAATTTGTTGCTTCTTTGCAGCAGCATTCAGGTTTGAAGCATTGTCACCTGTCATGGCTACAAATGAGTCAGAATAGACATGGATGTAAACTGTAATTTGACTAGTTGGTGGAAGTTTGCAACCTCAAGACAGTATTTGTTACTCTTTTCTGGCATTTCACAGACTGAACAATCAAGAGAGTAATTGATTAATCAGTGATGAAAATTAGTTAGTTAGTTGCAGCCCTAGCGAGCTTTGACATTTGTGCTGCTGACGAATTGCAAACTGTTCCAACAAGCAGCTGAAGATTCCACAAAGAAAGAAACCTTTTCAAAGAAAGAAAAGAGAGTATAATCTGTTACATAAAATAAGATGCAACACAGCCTGCAGTCAGTCTTGAACCAGGAGCTGAGGGTCCTAATAAGTTCCCTGAATTAAGAGTGCCAACTTTCTGGGTGGCTGGTGGCTGAAAGCGTGAGTAGTGACTACATCTCCAAGCATCTATCACCATCGATTATTCACTCGATGCTGAGTCACTTAAACCCCTTTCCCACTCGACTAAGAAAACCACTAACACCCACTAACATCTGGCTTTTGTACCTAATGGAAAAGATTACAAAAGACATTTATTCCTGGGTCGAATGACTCTGCAGTAGTCATGAGTATTTGTTGGCTCCAACTCTAATTGGCTGTGATGGAACTATGACACATGGGTGGATGTGCGAATTTTACCCCCCTTTTCCAGTGTGATACAATGACGCGCACGCCACAAAATACTGTCTGTCTCTGCCCGAGTAGTGCTCGAACATCGTTTACAATTTAATTGGCACATCTTCACTGGCCTACATGCTGGTTTTTACTGTTAGCTAACCTGTTCTCTCTGTGACATTGATTGTGACAAACTAGAAAAAAACCAAACAGAAAGGTTTACTGTTCTGCTACAGAGCCACGTAGATGGCTGCAGTCTACTGGCAATGGAAAAGGAGTCCATGGCCTATTCTTAAGGGTTTTTCCAGTGTTTAAAAAACCTGCATACATGCGCAACTTTTGGTGGAAAAGGGTATAAGTGAGGTCATCCTTCACAACCACAGGTCAACGCACCATTTTGGCAGCCTTTCCGTGTATTTGAAGCACTGGAAGCACTCGACTGAGATTATTAACAGCACCAAACCGTACTTTTACTTTCAAGGATGACAGGAAGGTGAAGTATTTGCTGCCTGAATTAAACAAGTTCTCCAAACTCTACGAGGCTGTTCCTTCACTAGGTATTTATTTTATTTACAACTCCTCTATTTTCTGTTATGAGACTGGATTTACTGGTCAAACACACTTGTCTTTGGGAAGTTATTTCCAAACAGAACAGCCGCGAGTGTTTGATTTGATTCTTTTTTTATTAAGAGAAATCCTCCTGGTGATCCCAGGCTGAGCTGTGTCCACACATACACACACACAGGTGTGTTGTGCTGTGTGCGTTTGTGTCTCTACATCCTGCTGAGCTAGTGTTTGCAGACCGATTGGCTCTGGGATAAAGCCTTGTGACCTGGCACCCATCCAGCTCTCCCATTCTCTGCTCACCCAGCTCTCTGTCTGTCTGTCTTTTCTTCTCCCTCCCTCCCTCCCTCCCTCTCTGCCCCCTGTTCGCTCCCTAACATCCTTTTGTTTATGCGCATTTTGAATTTGCACATTAAAAAGAAACAGAATGAAAGGAGTGGAGGAATTTGGAAAAGAAAAAGCCTAAATATAGCAGAAAGTTTCTGCTCTGGCCTGAGGTGGAAAAGTTGATGTGTCAGCAAAGAGAAGATGCAATAAAGGCTGATGGAAACACATTTTGCAAATAAACAATGACATTGTAGGACCTGCTTCCTCTTCTTTTCTTCTTTTCTTTTATTACTGCCGCAGTAGAAAGCTGTCAGGATTCCCGAAACAGAAAGAATACGGCTGACAAAATCCTGGTGTGTTTGGCCAGAGGAGACAAAGTAATTCATGAAAATAACAAACACCGGTAGCATTCAAATGTCACCAAGCACCAGAGTTACTGCTGCTCTTTTCATAACGTTACGATCTCCTGAGAATATTCCCACAGCTCCAGTTAATGAACACACTCATTCATATTTTAATTTGCAGACTTTTTTTTTTTTGCAAATTTGTTTAATATCTGCACATCTGGACGGAAATACACCCTCTTCCTGTCCCTTTAGTTCACCGCTCCTGTGCTGAACCAACAGCCACCAGGGCACTCACATGTACTGCGTGAGTGTGTTTTGGTAATGACATCATTCATGGTGTACAGAGGATGTTGACAGTGGTGGAGGAAATGAGCGTATGTGTGTGTGCACTGGCTTGGCAAAGCCTACAGTTGGCAGTACGGCATCCAGGATACACACATGCACAGATTCGCCGCTGGTTTCACAAAGATATAGTAGATTAGGGTGTAAAATTAATTAGACTTTGCTTAGTTCTGCTTTCAGGCTGGTTTAAGTCAAACATATTTACATCCTAATAAGTGCACCAGAATATCTCAATAATGACCAATGTCCCCTTCTGACTCTGTTTGTTGTGTGTTAGTTGTGATGTGTAGCGAGCAGTGAGAGGAGAAAGACACAATGCTACAGCTTCACTAAATCCCCCCCCCCTTAAAAAAAAATGTCCTTGTAACTGACATTGTAATTGTGCCAAACGTGTGCCTTCTGAAATTGTTTCCAAAGGCACAACTTCTGTGCCGGAGTAAACAGAGCTGAGCAGCTTGAACCTGCCTTTAAATGGAGCTCACAGCATTTTCAGCAGCACAGTGTGCTTACTGTTCACCTTCACATAGATTGGTGAATTATATTTTGCTATTTAGTGTTTATATTTTCAGTGAAAATGTAAAGTCCATGGCTTAAGACTTATTTATCACGTAAACAAAAATTTCCACTTATGAAGTAACAGCATGTGTGTGGCAGCAGAATATTACAAAGTATCATCAGTAGTGTAGATATAATGACAAAGTGGGTAAATGCAAATAATACAACACATAGAGCAGACTGGTAGGTTCAGAAAATGACATCACTTCACTATATTGCAGCCTTTAAAACCAGGAAAAAATAACACTTACAATATGACAATATTCGAAATCTAAGATGATATCTACTCTCATATCACTCTATGGTTGTAACATTAAGTCAAAAAAAGTCATCTCTGCGCACAAAAAAACCCTCTTATGACATTTGCTGGATGAGAGCTGTGTGAGGAGATACAGCTGAAATCAGTATCAACATATTGAAACATATTTTGATAAAAAATATTTTGCATAAATCACAGTTTGACAAAGTTTTATACCAGACAGAACTTTTGTGACTCATTTTGATGTCATGCTGTTTGCTTTTAAACACAACTTTTCATGTAATCATTAATTTAGAGTGCAAACTGATGACACAGTGATGTCGTGTTATCACAGTAGAGACCTCTGAATGTTAATATGTAATAATGTGACGTTATCGCCAGGCCCGACTCAGTCAGTGCGTCTGCATGAAACCAGCTCCTGCCTGAGAGTTTCATCAGGGATGTCACATTGTTTCAGGGCATCTGAGCATAATATACTGTGTGTGTGTGTGTGTGTGTGTGTGTGTGTGTGTGTGTGTGTGTGTGTGTGCGTGTGTGTGTGCGTGTGGCGCGACAGAACAAGAGACAGAGTTGCAGGGAGAATGGAGCATGCCAGTGTTCCAGTGCGCCTTTATGCATGCATGTGTGTGTGTGTGTGTGTGTGTGTGTGTGTGTGTGTGTGTGTGTGTGCGCGTGTGTGCAGAGTGGGACACAGTAAATGGGTCATATGCAGTGGAGGAGGATGACCTTGGGAATTTGTCCTGTTTTTCTTCACGAGTCTGCCGACGCAGTTCTTTGTCTCAGGGAGAGGAAGAGGTAGAAATACGACAACAGAAAACTACGGCTATATTTGTTGACAGGAAACGATCGTCCCCAAACTCTTGACACAAAGCTGGAAGCAAACTACTGTTTAAAAATGTGGCACAAAGATTTTCCTTAAGGGTTCTCTGTGGAGTTTTGGATCTCTAGTTGTGCTATGGAGACTTTTTTTTATGAATTGCTCCGTTGTGTTATGTGCACAAGAACATGAAACGCAATCCTACCAACAGCGTCACGCTATTCCACTGATCTACAGGTGGAGGTGACTCACTAACTCTGACTCCCATTTGGCATTTTGGCGTCGTCATCTTGGATTTTTACAGCCAGAAGTGACCACATTTGGAAAAGATGGTGAAGACAACCCTCACATTAGCTGCTAGCTTGGTTAGCACAGTGCATGTACAGGTTACTATAGGACTCCCCCGAATACCTTTTTCAAGGGCTTCAAAGCAGAGACAGAGGGTGATAGAGAAGTTGAAAGGTGGGCTACTGCACACAATGTTACTGTCATTTTTTAACAACTTGGAACTCCGCAGGTCAAGTTGCGTTTTATCTCATCTGTTGCTTTTCCTTGTTGGACAAATGATTTCATTGCTTTAAGCGAGAGTCAATGACTGTCTTGGGGCAGTGGCCTCATTCATGACTGAAACTTGCCACTTCCCTTAAATTTTCTTCACCAGTTTAGTGGTGAGAAACAACAACAAATGAAGCATTCGAAAACTGATTTGGACACTGTTAACCATGACAACAGTGGAAGGTTCGAAGCTTTGAAGCGTTCGGATCAGCCCTGTGGTAAAGTGTAATAATGCAAATGTTAATTTTTGCTTTAAGTACCTACTGGAAAAACTGAATATCCAGCTCCTTAGAGGGTCTTTAAATAAAACGAAATGCTAAACAAGACTTTTTTTCAGCAGCCAAAACATTATAACTCATGAACTGACACAGCTACAGCTATGCCTCTCGTCTGTGACTGTGGGGTTACACCATTAGTAGGTTGCTGTGGGGGCAACTTGTGAATTCACAGCATCCATGTGTCATTTAAAGAGGCTATAGAGACCAAAACTACTTTGTACCCGGCTGTAGACATATTTATTTGTGCTGCAAAGTTGGGCATTTTAACATGGGCGTCTATGGGGATTGACTCACTGTTGGAGTCTGTCTCGAGTGGCCACTTCAGGAACTGCAGATTTTAGCACTTCCTTCCCTCTACTTTTCAGCCGCGGAGGTTACGTCTTTGACATAACATGCCAAAATATTCATCACTGCACCAGCACGGGCAGAGAAGAACACAGCTTGCTAACAAGCATGTATGGAAACAATGCTGGATTTAAATTCCTTTGGCTTTGCAGAAGTTTAATGAGTACATTCAAAACATTTGTTTGAGGTCAAAGATATACTAAATATAAATATAGCTCTGTTCTGCTTACATGAAAACCCCACAGGGCACCTTTAATTGGAACTAAGGAAACAAAACCCAGGCTGAAAGTACAGGAAAGTATGCGTACAGCAGTGTTCACATTCAATCTCATTTCCTTTCGCCAGCTGTCTTTGATGTCCGTCAATAGTATGTGTTTGAAATGTTGAACACATGCCTTCAAATTATGTCTCCTTACCACATACTTAGTTTAAAAGCAAACTTTGTGTCTGTGAGTTCAAAACTCTCTCTGTTTTATAGCGTCTCTGGCTCCCGCTGGTGTCAAGCTTTGCTTTAATGTTTCCCTCCATCTCTCATTGGTTAGATCCACCTGATCCGATCACTGGATATCAAACACCACATGAAAACAGCTGCAGGGCCCGAAATGTTAAATGTCTGAGTCACTAACTAAACCCACATTATGTCGTTTCCTCTAATGTGTTTCCTGCTGCAGCTTTTAGTGATCTGACTCAGTGTGTTGGATGAGATTTACAGTAAGTTTGGAACTAAAATATCTCCGATTGGATCATTCATGTTTATTCAAAGTGTCACTAAAAAGACCTGCTCCTATCCAATTATGATCACTCAGTGCTATTTTCCTCTCGCCAAACTTTCCTATTCCCTAATCGTCCAAACACCATCCAGTTCTAATTCAGTCAATATTAATATTCATCGTTAATGTTTGAGTTGTGGCTCATCAGGTCACCATTTTTCAATATTTGTCATAATTGCACGTTATTTAAGCGTCTCTAAATCAGGCCAGCTGTGTGCTGCTGCATGTGGACAAATGGTTGTGGTGTCTGGCCCAGCAGTGCATGCTATACTGGGATATGTGGGTCGTCAGCTATTTTAATCCACAATGTTGCCAGCAATACCTGAGGGAGTAGACAAGTGCTGTAGTGTGTATGTGCGGATAAATGTGCTCCCAGTCCATATGTACATGTTCACAGACATGAAGGGAGACAAAGTCGAATGAGACAGTGTGAGAGAAGAGAGAAGGAGTGTCCACAGTAACGCAAGTCAATTTGAACATGTTGTTTAAACAGGGTTGTCATTTTCTAAAAGGGGTGGTTACATCTCTTCTATTCTCCCCTGTTTTAGCTCTCTATCAACACTATTGTGCATTATAACCTTCATCTCAGGGGCGATTGCTCTGAGACGACAAGGGAGGCTGAAATTCCCCTAAAATTTCATAGAAGAAATGGTCAAATGTGCACTTTTGAGTTTACATTAAAATAAGAATTTACATTGCATTAAACGTGAGCTAGGATGCGTTTAACATCATGACTATGATGTTCAAACGTCAGCTGTTTATCACCAGTTTTCAAAGCAGGTTTTTTTCATGCAGCATTGGATAAATGCGACAAAATCGTCACTTCCAGGGAGGCTCAGCTTCCCTGGGACTTAATGGAGCAGTAAGCGGGTGAGGACGCTTGGTGTCTGCATGATGATTGGAGGAATTGTCTAAAAGGCTGAACCCCTTTGTGATAGACAGCGCTTTTAAAATTAACACACTGGCATTGCCGCATTTCGAGCTCAGTCCCATGCGGTTATTTGCGAGTGGAGTCTTCTGACAGAGTGCCGTCCGGAGTTCCTTATTTCCACAAGCGATATAGCTCATTTTCACCATTTTAAACCCATCTGAAAACCTTTGAGGTGTGTGTTGCTGTGGTTCTGTGGCATGAGTGTGTTTGAAAAACGGCTTCAATTAAATGTTCCTTTTACAAGTTACTGCCTCGCTACTATATGACACATTTTATGATGTAAACTTAAAGTGAGCTTCCCCTGTTTGAAAGACCAGCAGCCACCACTGCTTAATCTGGTGAGACGGATGTTTCACCCTAAACTCTATCTAGTTTTAGCAGCTTAAAGAGACAGTCGAACCCCAAATCAAAATCACACACTTTTTACACTACAGGCACACATTCACACACTCTGGTGGCCTAGGCTACCATACATGGTGCCACTTGCTACTCAGTAACCATTCACACACTCTCACACACTGATGGAAAAGCCATGGGGAGCAATTTGGGGTTCAGTATCTTGCCTAAGCATACTTAAACATGCAGACTGGAAGAGCCTGGGATCGACCCGCTCTACTGCTGAGCCACAGCCGCCCTGAGATGTCCGTCTTCTCTCCATAATAATGGAACTAGATGGCAGTCAGCCTGTGGTACAAAGAGCCAAAACAACACAATAAGTAATGTGTCTTTCTAGAAATAGTGACCTGGTTACTGAAGATAATCCACAGACCTTGTTGTGAGCAGTTTCATGTAGGAACTATTTTCTGTCTACCGAACTAACAACCAGTCGTAACACCGCACAGACAAAGTGTGCATCTACTCACTGAAGAGAGGCTCATGTTCATGACAGTATGAGATGTAAATATTAGTATCATATTATATATGATTGGCAGGTGGAGGTCAGTAGAAAGAAAATAGTTCCTACATGAAACTGCTCACAACAAGGTCTGTGGATTATCTTCAGTAACCGGGTCATGATTTCTTGAAAGAGACATTGCTGTTGAGTTTTGTAGCACCGCAAGCTGAGTGCCATCTAGTTCCATTATATTAGAGAGAGGTCAGACATCTCTACAGCTGATATCTCCAAAACTCTGCATCTCACACCAAAACAATCTAGACTGATAAACAGCTCTACAGGTAAGAGAAAAAATATGTACTCTTGATTTTAGGGTGAACTGTCCCTTTAAAACTCCACTCTCCTGACTCTGTCTCTCTTATGTTGCGTGGCGGTGGAGCTGATCAAACAGCACAGGTGTTGTTATTAATGCACTGTATCTTTCTGACATTTTTATCGCTGGATGATTGCACAAATAAAACGTAGTGATTAGATTGGGGGTCATAAACGCTACCTGTTAACCAAAGCTATAGATTCTGAACTGCTGCGTGGAGGCCCTGGAGCAACTCACTTTCTTTTGTAATAGGTTGTAGGTGGAGAGGCATAAAAATAGAAATTACATCATTGATTGTATATCAAAAATGGCACCTTTATTGTGACCAGATGTATTGGTACACAGATAGCAGCAGTTGCAGGGAGAGTTAGAGGTGTTTAGATTAGTGAGGTGGGTTAGAAATATGTGAAAATCAACGTTTATTTAAAGCGATACTACACTGAAATTAAATTTGGGTATCAAATACTCACCTCCCCCTACTAATGCTGTTACTATGATCCAAACAGCCATGGAGTATTCCTTTCAGTCATTGTTCCAGTCATTTGTCATGCAAAACGTTCTCAGATTTCAGCTTCTCAAATGTAAAGATTTGCTGCTTTTCTCTGTATTATGTGATTATTAACTTAATATCTTTGGATTATGGACTGTTGGTCAGATGACAAGAGGTAACCTTTGGACAGTGGATAATAATCAGGTTTTCTGTTCTATAGACAAATTTTCATTGCTCAGTTTGTTGTCGTGTGAATAGATTTCCCAGTCAACCTTACAAGTGAGAGACCAGTGTGTGTGTCCACAAAGAGTCTGGCAGGGAGCCCACAGCCAAGACAAAAAGATGCACTTTCAGATTTATGCACATTAGTGTGGACATGGCCTCAGTTTCCAGCTGGATGAAAAGCAAACTTCACTTTGATGCCAATTGTAGACACGATGTGTGTGTGTGTGTGTGTGTGTGTGTGTGTGTGTGTGTGTTGGGGGGGAAGAGAGGAGACATTTGAATTATTTAAGGATGAACTGCAGGACACAGCAAAGCGGAGAAAGAGAGGGTGTTTCTCTTTTACCCCCAAGACAACTTTCTAATGCAGAGAGAGGGAGAGGGCTGGTCTGACAACACACACGCACATGCACACAAGCGCGCTCACACACACACACACACACGGGGGGGCATGTATGAGTCATGTGTCCACTTGCTTTGCTTTCCAGCAAGGCCAATGAGATCAGTGGCTTCCTCAAAATACAAAGACCTCTGGAGGTAAAGAAGAGGGAGAGAGACCCTGGTGTAAAAAAAAAAAAAAAAGGTGTGATGACAGTAGCAGCCTCCCTGGAGTCATGCACACTTCCACAGACGCACACACACACTCACACACACACACAATCTTGTACATCTATCGTTTCGAGGGCTGTACTTTGACTCCATTTTATGCTGGTTGTGTCTCTGGTCGAGTAGTTTCAGTTTCGTCAGAGATTTGTGCAACAACACGAGGCCTTTTAGATGACTGAAGGTTATTTCTTTCATCCATCAGATGAATCTTTATAGATATATTTACTCTTCTTATAATTTTGTTAATTTAACAACATACAGATTGGTAACAAATTAAATGCAAAAGCTGAAAACATTTCATACAGGGATCTCGGACTGATTTGCAGAGTGTGAAAAAGATGAGAAATGAAATGTAGCAGCCTTCACAGTCACCAGGGATCTCATTTATAAAAACTGCGTAGGAAGAAAATGCACGTACGGACAAAGGCCAAAAATGGTGTGCACCAAAAAATATTCGACAATCTCTACAATCAGGCTTTCACCTCACCATCTGCATCGCCAATTCCCTGTCTCCAAAATATTCCTAAGCATGGGTCAAAGTTTCTTCCATCAAGTATCTGTTTTTATAGATCAAAGCTTTTGTGTGTGAGGTGCCGTACACCTCTGTCAGGCCTCGTTTTGTGCGTATGCAATGTTTTTAATTGAGACCAAAGCTTTCAAAGGGAGCAAATACTGCTAAAAGGGAACTAGATTTGTCATGATACCAGAAATTTAATAGCCGACACCAATACTAATGAAATTCCACAATTCTCCATTCACAATTTGATATCACAGTAAAAGACAAAGACAAAACAATTAATACTATGTCATGAACATACACCTCTTTATTAAAAAACATTTAGATTTAATTTAAATGTTATTATAAAGCCTTGACGATCTGTCTCGAACGCAAAGCACTAGTCTGTGCGTTCATGAGATTTTGTGAGCAAGGAAACATAAACTAATATAAAGCCAACAGTGTATTAAGATGTTTCTCCTCCATTGCTGTTTTTGTATATTTATTCATTTTAACCTTTATTTAACCAGGAAGTCCATTTGAGATCGATTGAGACCTGGCCGAGGTAGCAGCCAATCAAAACACATTTAAATGCAACAAATAAAATCTACAATAAAACACCAATTATTCAAACATACTGTAGTTGCCTCTCAAGAAAAACAAGCACATGTCTCTGTCACCACATTCTTTCTATGATGGCCTTAAATTCATTGATGGATAAAAGTGTTTCTAGTTTTAGATGTTTTTTAGGATCGTTCCATGTCCAAGGTGCACATTCAATGTTACTCAGCACCTGTGCACATGCATCCTTGGTACCTATGATACTGGAGAAAACAAGAATAAGAATTTTGGCATCAACTTGGTACCAAAGTATCGATTGAGGTGACATTGTGAAAATTATTTTGAAGATTGCTGTTTATCCTCAAGTGCAGTTTAGCGACTTGGAGAATAAGAGCAGTGAAGCTGTTCTGGAGGTTCACCCTGAACTGTAGTAAGACACTTAATGTTGGAGCTCCTTTAATTTGTTATTAAAGTCCAACCGAGAGGTGACCAAACATGGGGACAGTATGGAATTGTACCATCCACAACCTTTCACAGTAGAAGGGGGAAAAATGTGTATCTAACTGAACTGAACTGAACTATACTTAAATTTAGGCCTGCCTGTGTGAATGCTCTCGCCCTCGCACACAGTATGTGTGTATGATCAAATATACATACAGCAGCATAAAGCATGTTTTTTCCCCTTTATTTTAAGAGATTAAATCTAATTTAAGACCTCTTAGGTGAGGGAGACTGTTGGAGACAGAAACAGGACAATGCACAGTCAGAGAGATAAAGTAATGCTCACTAAAACAAACAATATCACTGAAACAGGCCACAACAGTTTTCTATGATACACGTTTCATTCGGTGAACAGACCGTTCCAAGTGGTCTGAGCAGAAGGTCTCTTTTAGTGGACTGAAGACTGACAGTAAATCAGTGTGTCTTGGTACAGTACGGAGTGTTTGCATCAAATTAATGTGGTTAATTTGTGTGTGTTCTGGAGCAAGGTCCTGACGAGATGGTTCAGTTCAGGATGTCTGAGCAACGTGAAGTCGCAACAGTTGACATGTCATGAATTATTCAGCGTGATTAAGATGATTTGGGTGATTTATTCTGTTAAGTGCATGTGTGTGTGTGTGTGTGTGTGTGTGTGTGTGTGTGTGTTTTGGAAGAACAGTTTAGCTCATGTGGAAATTCACACACCCTCAGTTTCAATGATTATATGTTGCTGCCCAGCATGTATCTGCTGATATCACTCTGATATCATTTGGCTGTCTTTGTTAAATGTACATTAGTCTCTTATAGAGAATGACATGGATGAATATAAATGAGCGGAACATAAGGAAGGGATCAGCTGCTGTTTTGTCTTAATGGATTGACCCTTTCTGTATATATGTGTGTGTGTGTGTGTGTGTGTGTGTGTGTGTGTGGTGGGGTGGAGGAGGGATGATGTGAGGGATGAGGTCATTGGGTAGTGTGAGCATGCGTGACTCTTTGTGTGTGTGTTAAACAAAGGCGATGTGACCGTGTGTGTATAAGTGATGACTTCACTCGTTATGCATTTATTTATGATCAGTGTTGCACCTCAAGCAGTGTGTGTGTGTGTGTGTGTGTGTGTGTTTCTTACTTTAAAATGACAAAGACTATAAAGAGAATTTAATTTCCTGATGTATTACAGTGATTCTGGTCAGTATAATCCGTATCTATACACACACACACACCTGTCTCTAACCTCAGAGCATCATGGCTTGAACTGAGTGCATTAAAGGGACAGTCCAACATTTTGGCACTCCTCATTTTTTCACCCACTGTGAGATGAGAGGAGAGATATCAGACTGATCTCTGTGTGTCCAGCACAGAGATAAAGGACAGTCCGGGACATGTTTAAACCTGGCTTATCACAAAGATTGGAAACACGGGGAAACTGGTAGGCTGCCATCATAGGTGGAAAAATACATCTTCCAGTTTCCCCAGTAGCATTACACTATACCTCTACACGCCTGACAAAGACACTCTCCTACAGAAAGTCGAGGTCAATGGGGTAAAATGTCATGAACTGGCATACGGTATCCATGGCAACAACCTTACCATTGTTGTGAGCGCATAAATAGTTTTTATCTCCAGTCTCGGGCTGCAACTAAGAATTCTTTTTATTGCCAATTAATTTGTTGATTTTCTCAATAAATCATTTATTTTTTTGGCCTGTAAAATATCAAAAAATGGTGAAAAATGTTGATCAGTGTTTCCAAATGTCTTGTTTTGTCCACATCCCACAGATATTCAGTTTACTGTCATAGAGGAGTAACAAAACCAGAAAATATTTGCATTTAAGATGCTGGAATTACGGAATTTTGACTTTTCTTTTCTTATAAATCTACTAAAAGCAATTACTTAATTATCAAAATAGTTGGTGATTAATTTAATATCTGACAACAAATTGACGAATTGATTAATTTTTGCAGCTCTACTTCAGTCAACATGTTGTCTGAGAGACTTTTACTCAAAATAGATCCCTGAAAGAACTTATTGAAATTTGCCAGATGTTTTTTAGTCCATACGAAATATGTTGCAGGTTCAGTAAAAACATAAGTTTGTCATACTTTTTTTTTTAATTGATGCATAATTAACACAGTAGTGACATTACAAAACATACAAAACCAAATAAAGATAAATCTAATGGTAACATTTTGCTGTTACTCACACATAAAGTAACATAATTGCTTATTGTTGTATGGGAAATCTGTTGAATGTGAAATATGGAGGAAGAAATAATAGAAATAATATTAAACAAAACAAAAATCTTCTAGAGAAATTAACTGATTTGCAACGTCCACTGCAACCAGACCCAGCGTCTCACTAGTTGTCAAAATGTGTAGCCACACACAGCCAGTTATTGACGTTTTATGGTTATTTGATTATGGGTTAATGGGTTTCAGTAGTTTTTAAATATAAAAAATCGTAAAAATACTCTGATTCCAGCTGCTTAAATGTGAATATTGTCTGGTTTCTTCTCCTCTGTGCTCTAAAACTGAATATCTTTGGGTTGTGGACAAAACAAGACATATGACGTCGTCTTGGACTTTGGGAAACACATTTTTCACAATTTTCTGACATTTAATAGACAAAACTTAACATTTAAATGAGAAAGTTGTCAACAGATTGATCAACAGCGAAAATAATAACTAGTTGCAGCCCTAGTCAAAGTGAGTGGACAGTCTGTTTCCCTCTTATAAAGCATGTAGCAGCAGCATGTGTCGGCCAGGTGAAAGTCAGGACACAGATGTGCACACAGATGTGCTGTGCTGAGTTAAAGTAAGTGACAGTTTTGCACAAAATGGTAAAATGTGCACAAACTGAGTCAGGACCAAGTGACTGTTTTGGCTTCTAGGGTTTGCTCTGCCTCCAGAAGTGTCTCTGTGACACTCGCTGGCTCAGAGTAAAAGTGTGTTTAAAATTCACTCAGATTTCCAGCTGAGCTGTAAAGCGATACTTTTCTACTTGGCTCCAGTGTTGATTTAAAGCTTCTCTCTGTGCTTCTCTTTGGTCTGCAAACAGTTCACCAAACAGCACCGTCGGCCGGTCAGTGGTGTTGTTGACTCTCTGCCTGTGATACACATCAGCAGGTCCTCTGCACACTCTCACTGTTGGCTCTGCTTTTTCTAAGTGCAGGAAAAGCTTCAGCAAGCGATCACAGCGAATGATACTTTGATGCCCTCTGTGAATGCTGGAAAATAGAAGTTTCCTTTGGCTTTTTGGCTCGGGAAGACGTTCTGCACGGAACCATAATCACTCAAAGAACCCCTTCTGCAACAGCAGAGAGGAGCTGTTCAAGATCAGCTGATCCTGCAGGACCATTTGATTTTACTTATTGAAATCACCTGCACTGGAGTTATGGGCTGTAGTACATGCTGAGATACAGAGACCCTCCTATGAAATTCGAAAACAGTTTGTGGTCATTCTGACGGTGATCCTTGTTGATGATTGGCTCATGGTCGCCAACAGTGCAAATCAAACAGTGGTTGCACTAGGGATGGGATCATATTCGATTATATCCCAGACAGCAATAAAAAAACACTCACAATCAACACATTCTCGCTCCAACCTCGTCACATATATGTTTGTTGTGGTTATGTGGTTGTTGATGTTCTAGGACACTGTGTCAAGTTCTGCCTGTTACAAGCATTGTCTTCTTTCAAAACACACTTCAGTTTCAAAAGGAAATGTACTGTTTCCACTCAGTCTCTTTCAAAATAAATGCACTACGTCAGTACAACAACGCTTACAACATTTTTTTTCCAGAACAGGGTTTGGCTTTAGAATCTTACGGGACATGAACACGCTCTCCCGGATGAAAGTCCGTGTTTGGGACTTGCCTTCTCGGACTTTTGCCACCTTAAATTCGTTCTTGTCCCGCTACGTTTCCCTCTGTCACCTCCAAGCGCCATTAAACTATAACGGCAACCAGCTGCGTATAATGCCGATGTTGTCTGACGCCACAAGTCACTGCCCAAGCTCTGAATTTCGACGCCTTTGGAGTGAGAACAGGTTGTCACTATAAGTTGATCATGGCAGATTTCATTTACCAGGATTATTATGAATATTGTGTCCAGCAGCAGGATAACAGACTGCTGGGCGACAAACAATAAAAGAAAGTCCATGCTTGTTTGACCAATCCACCTGCCCTACGTGTGTTTTGTCAAGCTTTATACCTAATTCGTGTGTCCGACACAGCAAAATGTCCTCACTGACTCTTGCATTGTTTCCAAGTTGCAAGCATGTACCTTGACCACATATGTGCCCACCACCACGTAATTCCTTAAGACTTTGTGTCCATTTCTGTGAGACCAGGCTGGGATACACATGTGTCAACTTCACTTGAAGACAGTGACAGTGAGGCTTGTTTATTTAAACAGCAAACTAAGGACAGTGTTTAGGGCGTGGAGCTCCCACAGAGATGAGAGCACAGCAGTCTGCACAAATCAGCGGTTGAGCACGCAAGTCTGCGGTGCATGGACAGGTGCAATAAGCATGTTAGATTTTAAGTTGTGTCTTTGTGACTTAAGGTCTGCGTGGCATCAACATGAATCCTCCTCAACTGTTGCTGTTGATATTTACCTCCCCTCATATTAGCTTGTTCTTTTATTTGACTGATGAGCAACTTCATTAGAACCATTTGGACATCACCCTAATCTGTGGACTTAGAGTCTTTATCAGGGCTACATGCTGTAAAGAGTCGCTTTCTATAGGGCGAGATTTAAGTCATGATGCTATATGATCTGACAGACACAAACACACACACACACACACACTGTAACATAATGTAGTAATGTGACCTTGCACAGGGCAAAGGTGACAATCCTTTACTCTACACTGTTATTGCTCGGTGACTGTGTCTCTATCATTTTCTCTGTGTGTGTGTATGTGTGTGTGTGTGTGTGTGTGTGTGTGTGTGTGTGCGCGCGCGTGTCTTTTGTTTTGCTCTGCCCTCTCTCCTCCCATCTCTCGTCACGTCTTTGTCTCAGTGTTGTTCACCGTGCCGGCTGCTTTTCTTTGGCCCTCTCATCGCTCTGAGCGATGAAGATTAGCTTGGCACATGGGACACACACACACACACACACACACACACACAATCCAGCGTCTTATAACAAGCTGTTAACCTCCGTTTATAAGTGCGGCCTTTGAATCAGCTCGGTGAAAGGGAGTGTAATCCCTGCCGGACGATTTAATGGTAATCTCCATATCCTGATTAGATTACACACAAACACAAACACACACAGACACACACACACGCACTTTGTCTGCTGCACTTCTACACTGGCTGAATTGAAAGCAGATTTTAACGCAGTGAACAGGAGATGACTTTTTCTCTTTTTCTCCCACTCCGTCTGTATTTTATTTATCTCCCTGTCTGCGTTTCTGTGTTATTCAAAGTTTTGGATGCGTCTCTTTTGTCTTCATGATCACACGCAGTCATGATGGTCTACAAAGATTAACAGTGATGATGTCTTTTTATAGCACTTTTGCCTTTATGTTTTGGTAGCAGACAGTACAGAGTGACAGGAAACGTGGAGAGTCTAGACGCCAGGACTGCATCAATGTCTTTACACATCTGAAGTACGCAGCTTTATTTTTAGAACTCTTTTGTTCACACACTGAAAAACAATTTTTAGCTTTAACAAGTTTACACATTTAACACAGTCTCTCTGGACTTGGACTGAAGCCCAAATTATACACATTTGCATAGCCATTAGGGTTTGCAGAGAGGGTCTGCACACAGCCCAAAGTTTGTGATAATGCATATACTAATGTGTGAACAATGAAGTGTGAATGTGTTTGTGTCCATGGTCGGCATCCATTGTTGGTCTTTATCTGCAGCTTTACCCAGAGGACCTTTTTTAACTCTGCCTTTTTAGGCTGCATTCTGACCAACAATAGCTGTGCATCGAAAAAGTAGAACATAAAATGCGGTTTCTCACTGCGTTGGCACAGTGATGGTCCTCAGGGCAGAACGCTTCAGCAGAAGAAGATTTTTAACACAACACACAGCTTCTGGACAATCAAATATGTGCAAGCCCATGGTACAGTATATCATTTTGAGGCGTGACTGGCATGACTATAAGGCTACTTTCACATCTGCCCTGTTTGGTTTGGATCAGTTGATCTCGTTCGTTTGGGCACCAAAACAACCAGACCGAGACCTTCTTGAAGAGGTGGTCTCAGTCTGGTTACAAACAAACTCTGGTGCGGTTCGTTTGTGGTGAGAACGTGATCCGACCTGGATGTGAACCAGCTGCAGTCACATGACACATTGTTTGTGTTAAACATGAGCATGTTACAGTCCTGGAGGATTATTAATGTGCACCTCCTCCTGTACTGCCTTAATATGCACATTCAGCACATCCAATGCATCAAAACATTGTTTTCTAGTTGGAGCCGCGCCTCGTTTTCAAACTGTATGGTTTGACTAAAATGAACAATGACAGCAATATAGTCCACGATGAGCAGCGCTAAAATCAACCTGATGATAATTACATTGATAAATGACTTATAGTATGATATATGGACATGACTTTGATTTTTGCTGACCCTATTGTGTTTAGATATTTAAGTTTACATGAGAATGTCACAAACATTTTAGTACCTGTACCTATTATTTTAACTCTTAGTGCAGTCACTAAACATTGGATCACAACCTCATACTCAGATTGTTTTTATTTTTTATTAGGCAAGATTAAATCTTTTATTTATACTGGTACTTAAAGTTTAAAGGCATTTCCTGTTCATTTACTGAACAAAGCTGCCAGGCTTGACCTCATGCCACAGAAGAGGAGGAATGTCTCACTTCCACCTCTTGGAAACATTAATTCTCCAAATTATTTCAATGCCAAAGTGCAGACACTGCTGGGTCAAGTCCGTGGTTAAAGGTAAACAGATGTGTTATTGTTATTTTAATGCATTTATCTGCTGTGTTTGTTAAATTTAATCTGCTCCATCTGCTCCCGATGAAATATATGATCATGAAAGTCTGTCAAATTTTTGTGCTGTGACCTCCACGCATGGATCTACTGACTCCAGCGAGCAGTGGGGAGGCTGTTGTTTGCACACCAGCCAACTGCTGACACACACACACACACACACACACACACACACACACATACACACAGAGCAATCATTAAATGAATGTATTCTTCAGACTGCAGGCTGTCAGCAATATACCAGAAATACATCAGGGGGTAAAAGTCAGCATGTGTGCTGTAGTACGCAGTCTGTCCTTACACACACACACACACACACATGCACACACACACACACACACACACACACACACACCACTGTGCTGACATCATATATAAACACCATCATGCAGAACATCATTTAACAGCTTGTGGTGTCTGTCTGTGCGCAGACTGACGTGTGGGTGATAAAATCAAGCTTGTTGTTGAGAGTAGCAGCCATTTAAACTAAACGATCATCACCAACAATAACCTCGTTTAACTGAATGAGAAATGTGCAACGAGCAACAGTACACCAAATAACTGCTGGGTGAACTAATGAGCTCTCAGTCAGTGTGGGAGTGAAAACACAAAGTAACTGAAGAGAAGCCTTAATCTAATGTTTTTACTTATTGAGGGACTCATGTGTACATGTCACAGGCTAACGATCCTTTATGTGATTGTTATGTGATTAGGAGTATATGTCTACATTAATGTTTAGAAATCAAAATTTGGCTGAATGGCTGCACCATTACGATGTTAGGGGGAAACACAGCGGGACAAGAATGCAAGTTATGCTTCAGTAGGGCAGCTGGGAGGGGTGTTGGATGGGTCCAACCCAACTGGGTGCGTTATTTGTTGATGGTAAAAATCCCATCAATTTGCGTTGTTGTACTGACGTAGTGCTTTTATTTCGAAAGAGACTGTACGAAACGTTAAATTTCCTGTGAAAAAGGAAGTGGCTTTTGAAAGAACTTGACACAGCGTCACACGTCGCAACATTAGCAACCGAGGCCCCCAGGGTACTTTACATGTTGTGTCTTGGTCTTGTCTGTCATCTCCTCCGACATGGTTTTACGCAAGAATGGAAGAAACAGATGTGAGAAAAGAGGTGCTGGATTAACATGACACTATGAACATGATATCAGTATTTAATTTTTAAAATGTCACTGTTACAGTGACAGCCCTAAAGTCAAAATAATATTTTCTAACTCATAAACAAGTTGTATGAGCTCAGGTCAGTGAGAACTACGGGATATAAAAAGCAAAAAGAAATTCAAAACTTGTCATTTTCACAAGAATTTAAGTCAATTAAAAGATCCAAAATAGCATTAAGAGGTAATATACGCACAGTATTATTATAGATTTATAAAAGGCTCTAATGGGGGAGTCATTTTGGAGCAGGAACACTGAATTAATTATCATGAAATGAACACAACAGGAGGGTTTCAGCAGTTCCTCCTGCTCGTGGGAAGAGCACAAATGGAGCCCCATAAATAGCTTATGTACCTGAGCCTGGCTTCCACAAAGTCAGCAGCTCTGGGAGCAGCAGGGTTGTGCGGTCATAGAATTAGGGTTACACCGTTCGGCTTTGGTATATGTAACACTCCTCTGCCCTCTGACAGCATCTACAGGCCTCAGGTGGCGCAGACTGATGCTTGCACTTCTTTTCCGTGACACCGACACGACATAAAAAAAATGTCCGTGAACTCGGTCACGCAATGCGGAGCGCCCTGCAGGACCCACCACAGGGGGGCGGGACTGTAAAGGCCATGCTCAACACAGCTTGACTGACCTTAAACAGGCTTTTGCTGCACACATACACACACACAGACACACACAGAGTTATAGATGGGTTGTCATATTGTCACACGGTGTAGAAAATGCAGCAGTAATATCAGCATTTTCCGGATTCAAAGGATTCAAAGCAGTGCTACCTGCTGACAGCGGCTGATACTGAAGTAAAACTCACCTCGCTCCACAAAGCACAAGTATAAAAGTAATCAAATGTGAATTTGCATACTTATCATGATTGGACCAGCTGCCATGCACACGCCGCGGTATGTCTTTCATACACCTAAATAAAGCCAGAAACCCCCTGTGGATTTGGATGGGAGATAAAATGTGTGAGTGTGAAGAGTGTGTGCGTGTGTGTGGGCACGTACATTCACACGCATGCTATCTGCTCTCTGGCTAGTTGGCAGAAATGTAGTCTCATATCTCAGCATTAACATAATGTTCTACTTCAGTGGGTTCATTGGGTTCAGTGCAGTGTTGTTCAGGAAGGCTGCTGGAAACAGGAACGATCTCCGTCGGACGTTTTCTGTCTTAATGTTTTAAATTGTGTTTATGTGATGTACAAAGAGTATGTACAGCAATAATGATCATTTCCTTTGAAAATATTATTACCATACACATATATGCGCATTAAAGAAAACACTCAGGCGACCGCAGCTTCATTGTCTGAAGAGGAACATTTATGAGTCATTCAGTAATGCAGCTTTTATGAAGTTAAGATGATGGCCTTGGTATTTGCCTTCATTAGTAGAATAAGCAATCCTGAACTATTTGCAGTTATATTTCTGTGGTTTTAACCACTCAACCACTGCTGTATATTATATGTTATATGAACAGTGGGCATGTCAAACTGGAAACTTAGTAGGCGATACCAATACCAGTCAAATTCCACAATTCTCGACTCAACACCGCGTTACAAAACAAAACAATAAATCACCATGTTCTTGTACATACACTCCTGTCTTAAGAACATTTAAATTAAATCAAATTTATTCATTAGACTTTGTGGGCGAGGAAACATTTTAATAGCCTACAGCAGTGGTTCCCAAATGGTGGATTGTGGGTCCAACCTCAATGGACTTCAAGTGACTCGCGAACATGTCAGTTTTGTGAAAAACATCCTTTATTTTGAAGCGCGGTGAATTTCTGGCATAGTGCTTTTATTTTTAAGTGCCATTTCCTGCTGTAGAATAAGTCAGAGAACGAACAACTACATGTCAAGACAACAACTCGCTTGACGACATGGCTAAACACAAGTATGACGCTGAATATATTCAACTGTGTGGACCTTGAACTAATGACTATAAAGAAATCTGGACCCTGTGGTTGGACCAGTTGGGAACCAGTGGCCTACAGTATATTCACATACTTCCTCTGTTGTTGTTTAGGACATATGTGTAAACACACATATATACACACTGTGAGATTTTAGCAATCCTATGTTGTTGCAGTGAAATGTAAATACACCCTGTTCTTTCCCATTACAAAGAATTAACCAAATATAGGCTACTGGTCCTAAATGAAATGTTTTTTGACGAAGCAAGAATCAAGATGGAGCTGTCGGTGCAGCTGTGCCTGTTGCCATTTTCCACATGTTCTCGTTGTCCTTCTACGCTGGTTGGTCTTCTTCTTCATTTGGCATTTGTAGGCCTATATGCTGCCCCGTCAGGTCCAGAAGAATTGAATCCCTGGTACCTACGTTAATGGAGGAAACAAGTACTGTCAGGTTTTCAGAATTTTGGCATCGACCTAAAACTGAAGTAACAGTTCTCGTGACTGCCTTGCGTGTAGTATTTATGTATCAATATGATGTGTATGTAGTTGATCAACCTTTGATTGAAACAAAATGCCCTTCAGAGTTTATTGAATAGAATACTGAAACCCACGAGGGCATCGTTTTACAGCTGCAGTGTTACACCGTTGAAATACCCTCGTAAAATGTGCATGATTTCTACAGATTTACTCTAAACTGACATTTGGTGTTGGAAATTATTTTGGAAGTGACCAAGATTCACTGTCATGCAATTATTATGAATCAAGTAAAGTGAAATAATGCAGCGCTGTGTTTAACAATTAAGGCTCAGTCCAGCTGATTTCTCCAAACATTTTGAGTCTCTTTGGGGGCAACTATTTCTCTGTCTGTGGATGAAAGGAATCATTGATTGCTACGACATTTAGAGAACATTAGACACTTAAAATCAGCAGCTGTTTATACATGTAACTTTAGGTTTAGACACTGTGCAGAGTTGCCACTACAAAGAAAACACGACTCGTTTCCATTCAGTGCCTCACCAATATTCGGCTTCATGATTTCCCAAAGCGATAGTGTTGACCGCGTTAGCAAACAGCGGAGCAGCGTGGATTGATCGGCACCAAAGCAGAGCCAGAGGGCAGATTTCAGACCTGGTCCCAGAGTGTCTCGGTCCTGACAGACAGGGGAGGGGACAAATGAGACAGTGTCAATATTGAAACAGGCTAATGGGCTAATGAATGTGGAGAGTTCTGCCTAATGTTCCCAACAGAGCTCCTAGCAAAACCATTAAAGCACTTTTATATGACTAGACAGGCACAATGCAGTAACTCGATTTATGGGGTACTTTCATGGTCAATTAGGAAGGGAGAGAGAGGACAGAGGCCTGATAGGGGAGGTTAGTGTGTGTGTGTGTGTGTGTGTGTGTGTGTGTGTGTGTGTGTGTGTGATATCAGCGTATTAGCTATAGACAGAGTTACGCCCGTTTTTGTCAATATTGTCTCGAGCCACACACATGTTGTGATTATGTCATTCTGATCAGCTTGTAGACGGTTTGAACAACTGCACAATAAACCTGCTGCCAGTCAAACACATCTGTCATATCTGAGGCGGACACACACACACATGTGACCGACTGGACACTTTGAGTTAAAGACTAATATCGGTTCAATTAGTCACCTGGGAATCCTCCACACCTGACCATGTCAGACTGAATAATAAAGTTTGACATTATTTTTATGAAAGCAGAGGCTCCCTGTGGAGCCATCCTATCACTGTCTTGATTAACTTTTGCACAGCTGACTGCAGCTGTGGCCGAATGTCCTTTAATCTTAAAAACATCCCCGATGACTCTGCCCTTGAGGGTCATATATCAAAAGACAGAGATCAGACATGTACAGATAAAGTCGGCCACTTCAATCTCAATGCAAGTAAAAGAAACTAGCAAAGGATCTGATTATTGACCTGTAAGGTGTTTCGGTTGAAATTAAATTTAACTGGTTTTTGTATATCACAGTTTCATCATATTTTGGCTTGTCTTTCTCCTTGATACAGTTCATTTAGACAGATTTAAAAAGGGTTGTAGTCAAGATCAGCTACAGTAAACCGAGACCAAGTCAAGAGTGTCGACACAGAGACAAGACCAAGACTTTGAGGGGTCACAGACTGCATGACACACTTACAATAAGATGTGGAGCATGGAAACCATAGGCACTGCTCAAATTCATCTGACAGATCCTGTTGAGCGACCATGCTGAACCTGGCTGAAGCGAGCAAGCCTGTAAGTTAGTGCCTGCTTGAACTTCCCTGGGTGAGTGTGACCCTTCCTATCTGGGGGGTTTGCGTGTGATTGACTCACCGCCAGGCCACTGCTCTTGCTCAGACCAAGGGACTCCACTGGACACCCCTCCAGTGCCATCCCATCGGACCAGTCGACCAGCTCGCTCTTCTTCGTGAAGCAAGTTGTCCATCTTCATATAAGGCCACTGGTTTGGAGTACAACCACACCAGGCTCTTCAGAGCGTGTGGTCTTGGTCTGTTCACAAATTAATTCTGGAGTGGTTCGTTCGTGGTGGGAACATGGTCTGACCTCAGTCTGAATCAACTATAAATTTTACTTGGGAAGTTTCAAATGAACTTCTCTAGTAGCCAAGTGTGTGTCGCAGTGATGAAGTACATTGGGCAGATGAAACCTTGTTATGTTGTAGCTCCCCTCTCAGACATCTAACCCATCAATCGAGTGATCCATCTCAAGTGGCTTCTAGTGTTGCGGGTTTGGGCTACTTCTCCACTCTTTCAGAGCAGAGCAAAGAAACTGCAGTTTTAAAAAACGCCTTTAAAGCTTTGTGTCCAGAACCCTGAATTTACTACCTGGTCCAATGAAAAATTGATACAGCATGCACATAAGTGGTGCTGGAATCTTGTTGATGTAGTGATTCAGTGTGCACTTGGTTGCAATTCAGTTGTTTCAGTGGAGTGCATTTGTACTATCCACTGCTGTGTGACTGCAGACCGTGCAGCGCCTCTTTTGTTGAGCAGGGCACGGCAGGGTTATACAAAATTGGAAGTTGAGATACAGCTAATAAAACATCTTTCATCATTTCTGACTCCCTGGTCTTCCATCCCCTCAAAGGTCAGTGCAGTTGAACTCTACGCGAAGGTTCAAATTGACTTGGTCTCCGCCAGCAAATTCACCAATCACAATCCAAATGAATTAATTTCGGTGAGAAATTCTGCTTTTTTAAATTACTGCTGGTGTTACCGTGGCCTCTCAGGGCATTTCAGACAGATTGATTCTATAATTGGCACGACTCCTGATCCAATAGAAATTGTTTTTGGAGGAATAGGAACAAGACGGAGGGTTCAGACTTCAGGGTGAATGGGCGCTTTGTGTGGGAAAGAAAACATGTTTATTGACTGATTAGATGACCAGATGCTCAACAGAACGCGTCAGCGAGCTCTTTGTGCCCCATGTCCTGACACCTGGGAATGGACTGTGATGTTGGATGTGTTTTGACATTTGGACATGAGGTGTTTTTCATGATTCTGGCACTATACCTATTGTCTATTTGTTGGTCTTGTGTAGTCATATCACTATAGTCTGGCCTTATCTGTCCATGCATGCATGCACCAATGGTATTTGCCTTCAGCCAACTTGTACACAAACAGACGGAACCACACTAGAGACAGATTCATGATTTCCAAAATCAAAATCAGTCAAACTTAGATAGTTAAAAATGCATGTATTTTTATTGTGCAAAGCGGATATTGCCCAAAAACAATGTCCACTCACACACAGTCCAAAAATGTCTCGTCATATCAGCCTTGATAAACCACAAAATGACCCTATCTTCAGCAGAGGGGTACGAAAGATAATGCACCACCACTACATATCATTTAAGTCATGCATATGCTGCTCTCTGTTTCACACACATGGCAGCACTCCTCTGCTCTTCATTCTCTCTGTTGCATTACTGTAGTTTCCCTCAGAGAGTTGTTGCGGCAGGCAGTCAGTGGAGGATATTTTTAGTTTGCAAAAAAAAGGAATCAGGTATTACAGTTTGCTTCCACTTCTTTCTTGTGGTGCATTCAGAGAAAAAAAAAGAATTGAATGAAATGATTTAGTGGTTGGAGCATGAGTTCAGTGTGCAGCCCTGCAGACTCAATGAACCCTGCAGTGTCACTCATGCTATAGATCAGTCATCTATGCATACAGCTAACCTGTACTAGCTCCTGTGCTACGTACTTGTGTTTTAACAGCCTGGTAACCAGAGGAAAATGTTGGCACTGTATGGAATCCATTACATTTGTACTTTTTATATGTGTAGCATCAATATTTCTAGAGTAACGCAGTATTTGAGCTGACTTTGTCATCGGGAGATTGGGGTGATGGTGGATGGCGTGACGTGTGCCAAGCTATAGATCATTGTTCAAAACCAAAAGACAACAAAAATGGATGTCTTTTAGCAAGTAATTGTTGCATTTCCAGTGACTTTTTAGCCATCAAATGAGGGTGTTTTTTAGCAACCCATTGCTGGGATTCCATCAGGGTTACACTACGAAAAGTGGCTGCTTTTTACTGAGGCATCACTGTATTTCCTGCCAGGATAGTGCCTGGGAAAAGGGTTGTTTTTTATCGTGATATCACTGCTTTTCCAGCTGGGATAGGTCACAAAAAGCACAGCTGCATTTCCTATTGGGATAGTTTTTCTTTTACTGAGACATTTCTGGATGCCTTGCAAGGATAGTGCCAAGGAAAGCGGCTCATTTTCTGCCGGGACATTACTGTGTTTCCTCGTGGGTTAGCGCCACAAAAAGCAAATGTTTTTTACTGAGACATCGCTGTGTTTCCCGCTGGGATAGGGCCTCCAAAATTGGGTATTTTAAGCCTAAACACTATACTTCCCAACCATAACTAGGTGATTCTGGGGACTGGTTGGTGTTCTACAGTAACTCTTATAAATAGTCAAAAAGCAGTTTTGGTCTTGTTGCTCTGAAAGCTGCACAGAGATGCTTGTTGTGTTGATTCTCAGTGATAAAAGCAGCACTGACAATAACCTCACATACCCTGGAGTCATTTGATTTAACACTGATCAGAAAAACTGTTGTCTAATGCATCTTTAATTCACCAAACCTTGACGCAGAGGCGTATTTGTTAAACCCTTCTTTAGAGGCCTTCAAACAGCCTCCTCTTAAAGCCCATTTCTATGTTTTACTGTTACATAAATTATGAAACATTAAGTATTTACAGAATCAAACTGCAACTTGTTATGGCTGGAAATATGAATAGATCTCCCCCAAGAGGCAAATACTAACAAGTATATTTCTGCTGCCAGTGTGTTGATGATGCATGCTCCATCTGAAGGAAATGGATCTTTTATTTATAAGAAAACATTCAGAGTCAAGTGTTTAATTTTTTTTGTCAAAAGGCTGAATTTGTGGCTGTGTGTGCTTCTGGTGTTTTGTGTCTGTATGTTTGGTATTTCAGGAGATGAATGATGGATGACTGTTTTTTTTTTGTTTTTTTTTTACAACTGCTTAATCACAACCGGCCATGAAATTTTTACATCAAGCCTCAGTCGTGACAAGACAGATGAGATGTTTGAGAGCTTTTCATGAAGCAATATGTCAAGGATCAGCAAAAAATGTTTTCTCTGGAATCTCGCTAATGTGATGGGACTTTTAATGAGAAAACTAAGGCAAGTTTAGGCAAGCCAAGTTTATTTATACAGCACATTTCAGCAACAAGGCAATTCAGAGTGATCTATACATGAAACATCAAAAGCACTGAGATGCAGGGCAAAAGAAATATATTATAAAAGAACATTTAAATGCAAATAAAAGCTTCATTAAAGAGCTTAAATCAGAAAATTAAACAAGCCAAAAAACAAAACAAAATGAAGATCCATCATTCATACATACATATTACGTGCAAGGTATCCTAGGTGCATCTCTTGTGGATGCTGTGTGAATTTACGCCTGGTAAATGCACACAGCATTCTTTCAAAACACAAAATTACATTTTCACAAATGTACAGTCTAACAGGCTTGTTGGATGTACAGTCTTTTTTTTAAGAAAGATAACTTAAAACATGGGTAAAACAACAGGTATTTACAGTCATTATGTTCATCAAAACATCATGGTTTGGCTCTATATTGATACAGTAGGAAACACCGGCCTCCTGGATGACAGCCAGGTGCCGTTGGAGGCATCCACCACTCCACCCATCTGCCCTATTGAGACTTTCCAGGTCCCTAATTTACGTTGATGTTCAGTGGCATTAAAACAGAAGCCGTCTAGTGGAATTATTAACTGACGTCAACCGACAGCATAACATACGGCTGTGAAAGGATGCAGAAATCAATGACCAAGCAGCAGTATTTTAAACTTTGCCATAACAATGGGCTGGTCTGTCTCTTTAAGCCCCCTTCCTGAATAAAAAGCCTAATCTGTTCTTATTGGTCAGAGTTTCTGGGTCTTTCATATCTTGGCGTCTCTGCACTGTCATTGCAGCCGGGGAATGACTGTAACAGAGAACAGGGGCACCTTCCCACCATGAAAAATCAACAGTAGAAATGTTTAAACCGGATGCATGTTTCAGCAGGAATATTATATGAAATCGGGGAGAAATTGAAAACATCAGCAACCAAGATGACATGTTTTACTAGTGTTAGCATGTAGCTACATGTAGCAGCACCTTCTACCATGAAAAAACACCAATTAAAGCCACTAAACCAAAGTCTTCACAACCGGACATGTTCCAGAAGGAACTGACCTGAAATCGGGGAAAATGACCAAAATTGGCAACCAAGATTATATATCAGTCCTGATGTTAGCATGTAGCTACATGTAGCAGAGTAGAATACCTAATGAAGATACTTGCAGCAGTGTACCTGGAGAAGATGACTATATAAAGAAATCATTTGTGATCTGATGTCATCTTGTAGGCAAAGTAGAAAAAAATATTCAGAGATGACTTTTCCATAAGTTTACCTCATTGTATGAAACTTTGGCCACTTTTAATACGAACATCCAAAATTGTAGATATGACAGAAAAAAAGGAAAAGCACAAAAGGTCCCATTTAATGTTTCCTTGCTGTACCTACCTCTATTACTTTATTTGCCATGTATCGTACCACCAGTGTACTGTCTGGTTGGTGGTCTTGCTCGGCATATATACAGCTGGTCTGGCAGAGCAGCTTTCCTTTGCGCCTGCAAAATGTGAATGAGTGAGTTTGTGAATTACGAGCCAGCTCCACGAGGTGTTCCATCCTCGCTCGTGTTGTTTATGTCCGTGTCGTTCTCCTCTATCAGGAACTGCAGGAAGCTTTTATCAGGCCACTCGGCAGAAGTGTCTCTTTACCTCTCACATTTACTCTTATTTAAGTTTCAGAGTCAACGGTTTTCCTAAAATCAAGTGTTTAACATTCACTCTGAGTCTGTGGCTCTCAGACTGCGGTGTGAATGAAAGCGAACAAAAGCACTCGGGAGTGAAAACCACTCGGTGCCTCAAGTGTCTCAGATACACACTGGTTGATAGAAACTGTATTTACATGAGCAGAACAACACTGATGAGATTTATTCAAACGCTTTATTTTCAAATTGGATAAGACGGAGCTTTGATGATCCCTGTGGGGGAATAGAGTCATTGTAGCAGAATAATGAAAGCGGATACACATACAACAATAAAATATAAATAAGCGTGAAGCTAATGGGGGGATTAATGATATCGCATTAAATTATTCTAATGTGATAACACGTTGAATCGATATATTTCATTACAGTCACAGTGTTTGCACAATAATAATAACATCAGCAGAACGTACAAAGAAAAAAGAATAGGAAATGCGTATAAATGATAATAAAAATAAGCAAAAGATCTGATTTTCATGAAAGAACAAAGATAATTGCTTTCAAGAAGATTACTCGTTATAGTGTGAGGGCTAGGTTGTGTTTAAAATTTATATTTTATACTGGAACAAAATTCTGATAAGGGATGCATCGATGAAATTTTGGGCCAATATTTATGTCTAAAATCACAATTTTGCCGATATCCGAAACATATGCAGATTTTTCTTTGTTGTTGTTGTTGTTGTTTAATGGCAGGGAAGCAAATAAATCTTAATCAAATTGATTAAACAACAAATTTCTGTTTCAAATAGCTGCAATTACTCAAGTTTCTCACCAAAAACAACATTTTACAAGATTACATTTGAACACATCATTATATCGTTACAATTAACCTTTGTCCAATGATCATTTTTACCAAAGAGAGCTTGAACGCAAAATGATGTGGCGCAAAAGAAAAACATCAGCTACTGCCATTGGTGCGCGCCATCATGTTTGCCAATAGGCCGGTAGTGCATCCCTGGTACTGATGCAATACCGATACTACTTCAATACCTCACTTTGCTAAGTGTAAACGCGTCTTTAATTGTACCTCACGTGAATGTTTCCGTTCAGTTTTTGTTGAAGCTGAAGCATTAAGACTGTAATACGTACAGAAGAAAAATAATGTTGTATATATGATGTGTGTGGCCGAGAGTGAAAATGTTTTGTAGCAGATTTTTTCAATAATTGCAAAACGTGCTGTTGTTGTGAAACTTGACTTGTGTGTGATTCACTGCACTGTTTGTTCCTTCGCTAAAAATTACAGGAAACCGTAAAAGTTCAAGTGGTACTAAAGAGGCACTAAAGCGTTTTATAGAAAGACCATTCATGTACGAGCCGACTTAAAGGTTAGAACTGTGTGTGCGCGTGTGTGTGTGTGTGTGTGTGTGTGAGCTGTCTGTATGTGATGTGTGGACAGCAAGCCCATCATTTTTCCAGGCTGGACAAATGCCTCATGGTGGAGGACAGGCCGTCCGCTATGACAAATGACCCGCAGACACAGACAGAGAGGGAGAGTAGCTTCATTAACAGAGAGCACAACAGACAGAGGAACAGATGATTCTGCCACAGATTTCCATCCCTCCATCACGGCCAATTAATGGAATAGCTAGGACACACACACACACACACACACACACAAACACAATGGGGACAAAGAGAGAGAGAATGGCCATAAGCCTGGTTAAGCAGTATTAAATTATTCCTCAAATTAAAAGGCCGTACCTGCCCTGTCCTTTTAGAGCACTGTGTGTGTGTGTGTGTGTGTGTGTGTGTGTGTGTGTGTGTGTGTGTGTGTGTGTGCGTGTGTGTGTGTGTATGGATGCTTGTGTGTGCTTGTGAGTGATTAAGCTGTTAATTAATTTTATGTCCTTGTATTTAAGAACCGTGGACAGTGAAGATGGAGTGTGTGTGTGTGTGTGTGTGTTTGTGTTTGAAAGAGAGAGAGAGAGATGAGTATGTCTGTGTTGTAACAGTTTTGTTCGAGGACGAGAAAGCAAAGCAAAGCAAATGAGTTTAAATCCACACAGACACATTTTCTGAAGCTCTCCCAGAATAATTTTAATTTTTTGTCTCACAGAAAAGAATCAAATAAGTTTCTACAAATGTGTCCAACATCTGTGGGTTTGGTGAAGATGTTCTTTTTCTCAGCTCAGCTACTGCAACAGCTCACTCATTATTTAGAAATAAAATGTTGCAGTGCAGTGGTGCAGTTCTTATTTTGGGAGACTACCTCTGCCATGTTTTGTCCTGTCACCCAAAAAACACATGAACTTTTTCTTAAACAAGCATTTCATGCGTCAGTTTCCCCCTTCTCACCTCTACTGAATTTGATCAGGCACTCATATCTCTGTTAGTCCATTTATGAACATGATGTTATGTTATTCATGTTGTCATATTTCTTATTAATGCCATACAAGTTAGATTTAGTGCTGTGACGTCGTCGGCTTCTTTGTAATTTGCCAGAACATGTCATAATGAGAAATGCCAGTCGTGAATAAAATCAAACCAGTTTAAGCTCGTACACCAGGATGGACCAGCAAGACTGGGAGCCAACCCAACTTTACTGAAAATATTATATTGTTATTTTACTAAATTATGTTCTCAGTTTAACACAAATCATAATTCTAAACTAACAAAACAGGTGTGGTGTGTTACATGTGTACAGTTCATTAAGCTGAACGTTGGGTTGATTATTTTATGAGGACCTTCATGTATCTTACAAATCGTGATACATATATTGATATTGTAAAATAGTTGTATTAAGAATATATATTTAGCGACATGGCTCAGCTCAGGTAACACAATGCAGACTGTGATTTAGAGCTGAAGTTACAGCCTTTGTGAGAGTCTGTGTAGACTGGATGGATGGTTGGATGTTTGATACATACCCTTCACCATAGAGCATTAAGTTTGGTTCCATGATTTCGATTCAAGTTGGACGCAGAAATCCACGCGAGATGCTTTTTGAGCTTTGTCTCACCCCGAAGTCGTCGTAATCCTGTGCTTGGGCACCGACCTGCAGCGTCAGAAACCAACAAAAAAAACCATCCTTTATCGTCTGCACAACTTGACACAGTGTCCCAGAACGTCCAGGATACCTTTCATGGCATGTGTAGATGTGGAAAGTCCATGATCAAATGTCAATATGTGACGAGGTCGGAGTGAGAATGCGTTGTCTTTTTGGCTTGTTTGTTTTATTTCCTTTTCACTGACTGTGATTTCTCTCTCTGTGTGCAAATGAAACCAGCAACACAAATGTAAGGACTGTGAATCAGGATCAATTCCAAGAATTATCAGCTGGATTTAACTGTTTATCTTCAAGATTAGTCATGAAAATGATTGCCTCAGCTGTTTCACTGAGAAACCGCAGCATGAGATAAGAAGAGATGAAGAAGAGGCAAAGGAGGAGGAGGAGGGTGAGAGAAAGGTGAGACAGTGACAGAAACAAAAGTGAATGAGAGGGAGAAAGAGGAGCAGGTGACCTTTTGCTTTGTGAATGAGAAGGGAGGAAGTGAAATGTGTGCAATGAAGAGAAAAGAGAGGAGGGAGGAGGTGTTTATAGGGAGGTGAGAGGGAGGAGGAGGAGGAGGAGGAGGAGGAGGGATGCTCAAAGGCATGAAAAGATGGAGAGAATAGAGAGAAGGTGGAGAGAGAGCAGTTACACAGCAGGAGAGTCTGAGTGCTCTCCTCCATCGGAGACTGTTGATTAAAATTTCATTGGCTGAGGCTGGAGGTCGGAGGTGATGCTCTGTGTGTGTGTGTGTGTGTGTGTGTGTGTGTGTGTGTGTGTGTGTGTGTGTGTGTGTGTGTGCGTGCGTGCAGTAAAAGCTCAGCGCCTCCTCTCTCGGTGCACTCACTCACTCCTCTTCTCCCGCTCTCATTGGCTAATTATCTTTCTTTGTCTCTGGAGCTCGCTGCTTTCTAATCAGCTCTGAACTCTTAAACTGCTCTCTCCCTCTCTAGCTGTCTTATTATAAAAGTAAAGGCTCTGATTTACTTGCTGCTAGTTGCTGTTTACTACAGTCACTAGTTTAATTAGCGTGTGTGTAATGGCCACTGCATGTATCCTGCTTTAACTCCGTGCTGGTTGTGCACGTCCACAGAAGTTAACACTTCAAAATGCAATTTTGATTATATTCAATTTCAGTCAATTCAATTTAGTTTTATTTATAAAGCCCAATATTACAAATCACAATTTGCCTCAGAGGGCTTTAACAGGGGAAAATGGTAGAAACCTCAGGAAGAGCAACTGAGCAGGGATTTAGTAATAATATTATAATAATGATAGTGTTTTTGTAGTATCTATGTTTTATTAATATGTCAGAGTTTATGTATGTGACAGTAATAATCATATGTGTATAATAATTTTAGAAGCATTCATTCATTCAATCCTTTATTTAAGACTTGGGAAATCAATTGAGGGAGACTCTCATTTTCAATTATGCCAAGCATGAACCAAGACATTAAAACAATCAATAAGGAGGTATGACTAAGTATGAGTAATAGTAATAGCAGAAAATATATCAAGAGTGCGATTCAATCAGCATGTTGTAAGACAGTTGTTACCACTCATAATCAAATATTCAGACATTTCCAAGTATTCATTGTCCTCTCAATTTCCCCTCTCGTCAAAATAAAAGAGCCTCAGAGAAAAATTAAACCTACTAATGGCACCAGGCATTATTAATATTGATAGTAAAGTAAAATGTTAAAGATATTTCTCTGCTTTAAAGGGAAACAAAATCAAATTACACATTTTTCTTTTACCTGTACTGTACTTAACAACATCAGCTGTGGAGATATCTGCCTTCTCTTTAATACAACTAAACTAGATGACACTCGGCTGGTGGTGCTCAAAGAAAAAAAAAAAAAAAAGATTCTAATTATTGATAGTTGATTGGTACAAACTAGGGATGCGCGATAAGTTTGGCGCGTCATCGTTATTGGCCGATATTGGCAGTACCATGAATGGAATTGGCATGCTGACAACATTGGTACATCATCTGTAGCAGTTTCAGGTTTCTACTATGGCCGGGCGATATGTAGGCCTGTCATCATAACTCGATAACTTCTTTTGTTAGACAACATAAAGTCCCAGAAATAATTGCGATAAATTATATTATTGTAATTTTGAGACCATTATGTACCAATGACATAATGATAGTATAATTGCATAATGTTGCAAGTACGCTATGCATGATAATATTGGCACGTCATCTGTTAAAATTAGCGCAATATTGGCTGTAAAATGAACTACCAGAATTGGCGAACATGCTTTTTCTTAATTTTTGCACAATGAATGAACAGTACGTACATTAAAAAGTTCTGTATTTCATGTCTCCAATTTCTGGTGGGCCATCACGATATGAGTATGTATGCTTAATATGATGTTAATTCCACTACAGAAGAGACTTGATGATCACTGAAATTATGTGGGGAAAAAAGTGGATATACCGATATTGGTACCGGCCATCGGCAAAAAATCCAATATCGTGCATCCCTAGTACAAACAATTTGTGAGTGACTGATTTAGATATTTCTACAGAACAAGAAAATTACCAATCTTTTACTAGCTCCAGATTCCTAACTGCAAACATTTACCACTTTTCTCAGTTTAATTTAAATCATTTATTCCTGTCAAATTAATTCGGGGTTGGCAATACGAGCTCTGATACAAATTTCAGTACCTTTACCCAAACAATACTTTTTCTAGCACTAAACTGAAGAAGTACAAATATGTTATTAATTTTTCCAAGAGAAGCCAATATTCCCAGGTGCTCTTTTAAACAGAAGCAGCTGAATGAGAACTTTGTGTTAATAAAATTCAGTCTACATTTGCAAAATGAAGGATGGTTTAATCAGAAAATATCTGATCCAAAAATAAATAAGATTACAAATTGGACCAGAAATTTGATGCCAACTTCAACACTTGGTGCTTCAGACACATTTTAGACTTCAGTCGGACTTTTGACTGCTGCTCAGAATAAGACAGCTATTTGCAGACATTTCTTTGGGCTCTGCTCACTTGTGTTTAGTATTTGATTAATTAGCTAATTGGAAAAACACACCACACAGATGGATTCATTACTGATAAAAAAAAATACACATTTCTTGCAGCCCCAGACTCAGCCATGTTCAGTTTCTCCAGACTGTTGTCTTCTCAGATCAAAAGTCCGAGAGATTCAGTGATGTCGCCTTGTCTCGTCCCCATTAATCTCTCCTACTGAAGCCTCCACCTGCTTTTCAAGTCAGACCTACAGGACTCTGCTCTGTTTGTGGTGCTGCTTTTTCAGTTAAGGCAGAGTGTGAGGAAACCCGAACACACTGGCAGCCAACACACACAAGTGTCGGCTCTGTCGCTGTGGCAACGTTGTGTTTAAGTCGGCATCTTTATCACAGAACTGATGGATTGTAATGTTTTTGTCTGTGTGAGAGTAGTCTCTGTGTATTTGATGGTGTCATGGGATTCATTCAGAGCTGTGTGGGTTTTTATCTTTGGGTTTATTAGAGGAAATGTCTGTGAGGAGCTGTGAACCCAGGAATAGCATCTGTTACTGATTGGTGTTTCTAGAGTCTATTATTAATTATCTGTGTTACTGGCCTTTTTCTTGTTACCTGTCTGGCACTGATACGCACAAAACATGACATCTGTAGCTCATTTTGAAAACTGAGCAAAGGGAAGACTGTTTTTATTGTCACATACTCCTCTAGAAACGAAGGTGCAAACTAAAACCATGTAGGGTTCTTTGGTTTGACCCTATAGGACAACCCCTTTGGTAGAACTTTTAAAAAGGTCCCATTGGGAATGCACCCATGCACCGTGCTTGATTTGTATATCCAGTGGAAATCCAACAGACCTTAACGGATCCCTTAGAAACCTTGAAGAACCCTTTCTTTAAAAAACGTTCTTCAGATGCAGATGGTTCTGGTAGAGCCTCAACTCTTCATGAAGAGCTCCATATTTCTAAAAATGTAGATAGTACTGAATATCAAGTATATTCTATACTTACTTCTAAACTTCTCTTGTCAAAAACACAACCTCACAAGTTCAATTTGAAGTCACCAAAGATAAAAACAAGATTCTGTATGAGCTTATCCAGGTTTTACCTTTGACATGTTTCCTTCCTAAACCAGGGGATTTTCTCTGTGCAGTCCGAATCAGTGTACAAACCCATTAAAGATGAAACAGTGATGCATTAAAGCTGAACGGTAAAGAGACTAAGTCAATAGCCTGTAGTTTGTGTCTGTCGTTCCTTCAACTTTGCATCAGTCTGTTTCTTTGTAACTCTGCCTGATCAGTTGATCAGTGCTGTTTTTTTTTTTTTTGTTGTGTTATATTAGAGTGTTAAAATTGTCAGCTCATCAAATTTAGATCAGACTCATTAGGACGTGCTTAACCATTTAAAAGCTATGGGTTTTTTTTTGCAGTTTGTGGGACATTTCTTACCAAGTTGCTCATTGCCTTTTTGCACCATGTTTTTGAAAGAAATCGCACCAATCAGCTCAGGGTTCAAAGGTTTAAATACTTGAGAAAGGCGTCTGAAAGGCGTCACTAAAGGGTTGAAGAACCCTTTTTTTTGGTTCTGATTGGTCAACCCAGTCGCCAAAATAAATGTTGGCATTGGATGTTTCTGTGAAGCACAGATATGTAAGATTTGTGCATTTCACATGTAGCAAATATGTTGAAACTTTATATTTCTATCACGTTTCAACAACGCTGTGGTTCACGCTGTTATGTATAGGTTCAAAAAGGACACGGTTATGGTTAGGGGAAAAGAAAGAAAATCATTTTTTGGCTTAAAATAGATTTGGTTCCACAGTCATGGCTGGAAATGCTGCCGATATTTCACTAAAAACAACTGGCTGTGTTGTTTGTTGATCTTGAACAGTGGTCTGCAGCTTGGCAGCTCAATTAGGGGTCATGGCATCCACCGTCCCCTCCGTCGTCTGATGACAAAGTCAGCCCCTATACATATTATCAGAAGTACATCACTGCAGTGTAAAAATACAAAGTTAACATTTTCTTCTGGCGACGTGACTGGATTGGTTGGTACAAATAATTCCCGAATACTTCAGTCAAAGAACTCTAATAACCCCATCAGAGCACTGCAGTGTGAAGAGAGGTTTCAATGGGGTTGGAAGCAGTAGCTGTTGCAGTATTGGAAGCAGAGGTTTGTTGAGATGGTCACCATCCAGCAGAATGATATTGGCTCGTTACTGCAGCTGGCTCAGGGCAGTGTAGGCATGGAGGAAGCTGGTGTCTCCAAAATGGCAGCTGTCCATTAGCAAGCTGAGGTTCAGGCTGCAGAGGGGATAGTTAGTGCACTGTATGCTGCTGCTGTGCTGCAACACATGGCCCAGTGCATTTGGACATACCTGTCCACATATGTTTGTGTACAGTGGTGTTTAAGATCAAGCTGTGCTTCCAGCTTTGTAGTAACAGGTCTGTGGTGACAAAGCCCTTGTACATAAAGCCAAGCTCATGAAGAAAAGGTTTACCCTGTTTGGTGTGGAAGAACTTGACTGAGTCCTGACCTCAGTCTCATCATCCGACACCTTTGGGATGAACTGGAACACCGACTGTGAGCCAGACTTTATCACCCAGCATCAGTGTTGGACCACACTAATACTCTTGTGGCTGAATGGGAGTAAATCCCAGCTGGTGAAAAGCCTGAAACCAGAAAGTGGAGGCTGATACAGCAGCGATTAATGCTCATGGTTTGAAATGACAATCACCTAAGTAGTTGTTTTTCAGGCATTTGTCATGAAAACTGCCAACTGCACTGTCAACAAAATAAAGGCAAACATGTTGCTATGTTCATCATAAAGGAAAAGTTTGGTATTTTTCAACCTGGAACCTCTTTTCCCTCGTTTTTGTATCTAAATGACCGAATCAAATCAAATTCTATTCATAAGGTCCCGGTTCAATTTGAAATCGATTCAGTGTTTACAAAACCAATTTTTGCTACAACGTGAAAGACAATCTCAGACAGCTGATTCTGTAATTTTCTGAACTCCAACACAAACTCGCCCTTGCACTTTCTCCAACACTGTTGTCTTCCTGCAGCAAGTCACCTCTCACAAAATTTCAGGATGCAAATTCTCCTTGAGTGAGACTAGAATAACCAAAAAAAGTTTATTTTCTCTGTATGGATCCTTTCCATAATTCTGTCAGACACTTATAATAATAATCTGAGCCTGTCAGTGGCAAAAACAAACACTTTTAGTGGACGATTATGATACGATACCAAACACCAGTCAAGACTACACTGCTGCCTGTTTTGGCATTGGCTGAATACCGGACCACTTTCAAAAAATGTTGTCTCCATGAGTCACTTAGACATAAAACATGGGAAAATAGAGGTCCAGTTGAAAAAAATGAAGTTCCTCTTTAAGCAGGCTATAGAAATCTGTTGCTGAATAGTTATTCTCCGTCTCCAAAGGTGTTGTATTCATCACCACGCAGGTCTTCACATTTATTTCTTTGCTTCATTAAAGTGAAAATCGAGAGAAAAGTCACTGCCTTTAGCATTTCAAAATTCGTATGTTGGTGTTCACCATGAAATTATCTGCTGGTAAGAACATGAGGATTTTAAAACCTCAGAGGCAGCAACATTTTTGTGGCTTGTAATGTGTATAATTTGGAGAATTCACACTTGAAATGTGAGCTAAAAATGATTTGGTAAATTTGGCACCACGCGGAGGCAGAACATGACTGAATTTAGCACAACTTAATATACTATAGGCAAATATTAACACGTCCTGGGTTGTGTTATTCTGATCAGATTGCAGGATGTGCGGTCGCAAGTCAATGTGATTCGGCACAGACGCCGCTTCAGTAACTCAAACAGCATCTTCACAGGCAGCTTCACACAAACTGCACTTCAGTCCTCTAACAAAGCACCAAACACACATCCACTCTGCAGCAGCGATGCTTGCTCAGACATAAAGGAGGCAGCTCGCTGCCAATGGCACCGGTTTGATATCGTACGCATGAGGCATTACATATTCACACACATCAGTTAAAAGTCATTATGCTCTTCTCACTCTTACAAACACACACATCCGCCGTGTACACAGCCGCATCAGCAAATTAGCTGAATAAAGAGCCTCTTTTTGCCTTTTCCTTTGAGTGGCTAATTAGCCATCAGAGCCTGCTGTGTGGAGAGAGCGAGATCCATCAAGAGGTAGAGCTTCAAAGAGCAGTTTATGGAAGCCAAAGCACTTTAATTAGGACCTATTTGTACGAGAAAGCGAAGAGAAAAACATAATTTGAAGCCAAAAGCTGTATAATGTTGAAGGAAAATAAACACTCTGTAATGCACACACAGATACAGAGAGACAGGAACAAACTGAAGGATTAGACTGGAGGAGAGGAGGCAAGAGGAAAGTGATTCCTCATAGTGGAACATCAGTTTAGTGTCGTAGTCAGGGAGGAGGTTTACATGAATGCAGCTGTGACACAGCTATATTTAATATGAATGGGAATAATGTGAGGAGCCTTCACTGCTGTTGTCTTCTACTTTTGTGGGATTTAATTGCAGTAACATGTAGTTACAAGAATGTTAATGCGATTAGCGGAGACCTGCCGCAACACGTTCACACTTTATTCATGTCTGTTTAAAGGAACATACCACTGTTTTTACCTCTTGTTATGAATTGACTCTTCGGTAAGTCTCGCCCCGGGATGCAAACCAATCATAACGTAGCATAAGGTCAGCTCAGACCCGGGTCCAACTCTAATGCAGTCGTTTCAGATTTCCTTCATTGTCAGGCTGGTTTTGTGGATTTGGAGCTAAATGTATATCGTGTATTAATGACACTCGTTACCTGGAGAGGTTGGAAAAAGATTTACGTTTCTTCCCTGTTCCAAAACCAAAATCAAACCCTGAAAAGTGTAGGGTTAGCTAGTTAGCTACTGTATTGTCTGTGTTTGGGATGTTTATGGGCGTGTACTCCCACAATGCTCAGGTGAGGTCAGGGCTTTATATAAAGGTAGTGAGCAGGTGTCAGACTGTAAGCAGCAGGCATCTGTAAAAAGCAAATATAGTGAGGTGAAATGCCAAACAAGAGTAAATCTGGGGTTGGCTTTTACTTTCATTTTCACTGGCAAGTGTGTTTACAGGCAGACGGTCTTGCGTAGCACCTTTAGGGCAGTTTTTTTCTTACTGTAAAGGTGTACCTAACATTAATGACTCATGATTGCCACCATATATCTCCTACTGGCAGAGTGACTGCTGCATCATTTGTCTCTCTGACGTCTTAATCTTGGAGGAGGATGAGAAATTTCACTATATGGAAACTCATGAATGAGGATGGGCAGTTTTTATGCCTCCACACCAGCGATGACTTTGGCTGGAGGCATTATTTCCGGGTTGTCCGTGCTATTCTCCTGAAATATCTCAAGAGCACCTTTAGAGAATTCTTCAAAATTTGGTGCAATTGTCCACTTTGAGTCAAGGATGAACTGGTTACATTTTGGTGGTCATTGGTCAAAGGTCAAGGTCATTGTGACCTCGTCTGTCTCATTCTCGTGAACAAGAAACCTCAAGAATGCTGAGAGAGGATTTTTCCAAATTTTGCACCTTAAGTCAGTGATGAACTGTTTAGATTTTAGTGGTCATAGGTCAAGGTCACTTGCATCTGCCTCATTCTCAAGAACACTGTCAGGGAATGTCTTCAAATTTGGCACAAACATCCACTTTGGGTCAAGGATGAACTGCTGAGCATTTAGTGGTCAAAGGTCAAGGTCACTGTGATCTCACCAAACATGTTTTTGGCCGGAACTCAGGAAATCATATGCTATTCATGACAAATTTCACACAAATGTCTTATAGGATATAACGAAGTGAAGTGATGACATTTTATATCCAGAAGGTAAAAGGTCAACATCATGTGACATTATAATTATGTGACATCATAATGGTTTGCTTTTCTGGCCATTACTTAATGTAATATCTCAGGAACAGAAGGATATTTGGTAAGATACTGAACTGGTGACTCAAATCTTGGGTGTCTTGTGATGAGTTCATACAACCACAAGGCTTGAATTCTAGTTTTTCTGTTCCTAGACCTTTTTGTGAGAGTATAAGGAGTTTTAAAGAGATTTTTGCTGAACTCTGTGAGTTTTAAATGTTATGCAGGTGAGTTTACTGGTAGTAGTGCATGTACTTATTTCTGAGAGCGGTCTCTACTTACACCAGAATTAGATGTGCCTCTCTGTGTGTCTCAGTCTGACAAAGCTGCTCATTGTTTATTCGTCACAGCTCTGAATTAGACAAATATCACATTTCATTTGGTCTTGGCTTCTGATTTTTAATCATAATATAGTGACAGTTGTGGAAATTTGTCCTGAGAGATGAAAAATAAACAATGCAGAATGAGGAAGTTGCAAAAGCATGCTGCGTCTCACTAAAACTTGTTTTAGTAGTTAATAAAAATTGTAGGAGAGTGTCTGGCCGTGTTAGTATCTAAACATTCACTGACTGCTGTAGGATACATTTTAATAGGCTGGTTCAGTTCTTGACTTAATGTTTCTCAGATCTTGCAGGAAGGAAAGCTGTAGATGTTTCTCATGTTGTTGGTCTTTTATGTGGCAATAACCACATGTGAAGCAGACGATTATAGGAAGTGTCACTTTACAGAATCACGTAAATGGCTTAATTTCACCATTGTCCTAATGGAAATGTTGGTAATAGTCACATAACTGTATGCAGGCAAACACAGACAGAGCATCTCCTGCTGAACCCACTTCAGTGTGTTTGCTGAGCTCCGTCCTCGATGATCTTTTGTCTGTCAAAAGCTCTTAGCGCTTCCATCCAGAGCCCTCTGCTCTCTGCATTCATTATTAATGGACCTCAGCATGCAGCGAACACACACACACACACACACACACACACACACACACACACACACACACAGGCAGGACCTGCACGTCAGTAGCTATTTTAGACCAGATATTAAATCAAACACTCAAAATATAAAGGGAAACATTCATTGAGGGAACAGAGGATGCAGGAGGAAAAGATGGATCCATTGTTTTTATCTTCAGCTCTGTGTATGAAAGGATAGCAGGTCGCATGAAATATACAAACACACTGTTCACACACAAATATGACTGCCTCACCCAGTAAACAGAATGAAAAAACACTACACAGACATTTAGAGCTTTCAGATATAGTGCGATATGCCATGGTCGACCTCAGCTGACCTTCCCTTCAGCAATGACGCTGCATTTGCTTTTGACCTTGTGTGACATTGACTTCAGTACAGTTACATACAGTGTAATTAAATTTTAAAAAAGTTACATTAAAAACCGTGAAATGAACACATCTTTTAAATCAGTAGCTTAACTGCAACTGCAGAACTCATGTTTCCCTGCACATGTGAGCTGTCATGTATGAACACATGATGACTGATTTATTACACAGATCAAACAATCGACGTTAGATCCCCTAAATTGAAAATAGACAAACAGTTTGCTTCAGCTTATTACAAAGTAAATGTTGATTGCACAGTTTTATTGCTATAGAAGAATGACATCATCAGCGATTATGTTAGTTTCCCGTAAGTCTTGCTTTCACTATGATATTCAATCTGCCACCAGCAACCATCTCCTGGGAAATGAAGGCTCAAAGGCACAAAAGAAGTGCGTCAACCATTGTGCAGCCAAAACAGGAAGGCTGAATCCAAATGTCTACTTTCTGGACTTGCAGATTGAGCCCTCACAGACTTAAGTCACTTGCAGTGTGATGTATTTATGGCCGTCACGCAAAGTCTGCAGGGCAGAGACTGCAAGCGACTGAGAGACAGCCCTCGACTGTTTTACCTGTTGCCCTGGAAACGTTTAACTATCGCTGCTGTCATATTCATATTAATGTCATATAAGTTGATGAACAGTGCTGAACTCATCTGTTCCGGCAGATATACAGTAACAACTTTACGTCTGCATTGCAATGAAGTCTTCAGAAAGTCCGCTTGAGGCCCCTTGTGGACTGGATAAATTGTGGATTTCGCTCCTAGACTTCCTGGGAATGCGCCTGCAAAGTCCAAGTCCAGAATCAGAAAGAAATGCTTACACACACAAACCTTACAAGCTGGTTCTGATGTGTTTTATTGTTGTATTCGTTGTGAAAATTCAGAATACGTGACTAAATCAAAAGACAGATTTCCTCCTTAGCCTCTCTCCACTGGAGTTAGTTTTAAAGTTTTAAATACGGACAATCGTATTTTTAGACGTGCGTCAATTTCGGATGAAAAAACAAACTCAATCATCAACCATCATCAATTTTATGTATAAAGCCCAATATCACAAATCACAATTTGCCTCACAGGGCTTTACAGCATAATAAAGTTTCAACATACGCACTACATGTGCTCATATGCAACATAAACTCTGACTCTGCAGTGTTACTGAGTTGTAGTATTGTCACTGAAATCTATTATTTCTGTTCCTTTTTTTACTTTTAGGTTTATATTGTTCATGTCAGCCCTTAGTTGTAATTGTGAGTAGGTGCAATAGAGAATTTCTGGCTGCTACCTTATCCTTATCTCCCAATTACTGAAAACAACTTCAGAAGTGTCAACAAACTGCCGGCCAAATGGCTGCAAAGCCACCGATGCTGACAGATACATGTAAATGAAACCCAGGACAGTGATATAGTTTATTTAGCCAATAAAAAATGAGCTATATTTGTCTTTGTGGGTTTGTCAGTGAATAAATGATTAGATGCAAAAGGATGATTTGGGTCCATGTACCTGGTGTGACTACAGGGCTACAGTAAGAAGTCAGAATAACAGGAGGATTTCCCGTTTATCCCATTCTGCCAAAGATGACGTGAACGCAGCATTAGATATTTATTTATTCTTTATGTGTTCTACTGAGCTCAACCTCTAACTTCAGCCTGCTGTTAGCGGCCAGCAACAGAACCTGCAGCTCTCTGATTGGATGCTTCTCACTGCAGCGGGTCTCTATTGACTTCCGTCCTGCAACTGTTGTGTTCGCTGTCTTGTACCTTTGACTTTTTGTCAGTGAAGCAGATTTTCTTCAGCTCAGAGTCTCATTGTTTGTTCTGGTGATTCAACCAGGAGAGATTTGTGTCCATCCGAGTGTTGAAACGCTCCAACAGTCAGTCGGGGAAAAAAAATGTTTTTAAGGGAATGAGTGTTACTGGCCGTGTGTGTGTGTGTGTGTGTGTGTGTGTGTGTGTGTGTGTGTGTGTGTGTGTGTGTTTCGATGTGACCTTTCTCCATATGGTGTGGGACTGAGCAGGGGGACAGGAGGTGAGCCCTACACATGCTATCAGTCTGAGCTGTTAGCCATCTGACACACACACACACACACACACATGCTGCAGGCCATACATGTCATTGTTACCTGATATTCATGGTGTGTAGGAGAAAGAGACGAAGGAGAAGGTCATACGTGTGATGTCAGAGGCGGTGCGTTCGCTGCCAGCCGTGGGTTTGATTGCCGCTCCGCTCCTCTTCCACAGCCTCGGGCTCCCTCTACCCTCTGTCCTCCCCGCCCACCTCCCACAATCCTCAGCATCAGTCCAGCCCCCGCCAAGAGACACACAGACCTTTCTATTTTTGATTTCTAGTCCAAGTGAAAACAATGCTAGAGTGCGCCGTCAGAAATGACTAATAGAGGCTGCGTTTACTGTATCAAAGAGAGCTCATATTCACGGTGTCGTAGTTGTGTCTGGCCATGATGAATAATGTATATAACACATATAGTGCAGGAGCAAAGTGTAATTCTGAGGAGCCCTGGAAAGGATAATTTTCATAACTTCACTTTTATCTCCATAAATATTTTCCTTGTGTCCTGCGAGCAGCAACAGCCTGAATCCTTCAGGATAAAAGCAGAATCTCCAGAAACATTAATGAACTAGGAACCTTAAATTCAGGGCAGAAACTGCATAAATTATATATCAAAGTAATCCTCCTGATGACCTTTACAACCTCTTGGTATCTTGACTCTGTAGCTGGCTGTGTCAGCCAGATGGCCAAGTTACCCAGGAAAGGAAACTTCACGACGACTCTGGGTTGTATTGGTGTAGTTTAGCAGCATTCGGATCAGTTAGGACAAAAGTACGGTGGCCCTGAGAGCTCACCTTACTGAATGATGACATGAAAACATCAATTTGATGACACATGCACAGCACAGGGTTGTAAATATAGACAGTACAAGCAGGGGCCATGGGGTGAGGGGCCCTTCAATAATAAGATGGGCAGAAAACAGGCCCTTGTGAGTAATTCAAATTACCACCTTGGAAATATGTGTTCACAGAAGAATTGTAAATGGTGCCGTTTGCTATGTATGCCATTGAAAAGACAAATCCATGACAGTCATGATTTTAGTTTTTAATTTATTTATAAAATAGTCAGTAGCAAAATATTTTAAAAATATATATATATTCAATTAAATGAACAATTACTTATTTTCTTTGATATTTTTATCAGATAGATTCAATGACGATTTCTGGGTAATATGTATCTTAGTGTTATTCAGTGTCAAGTCTCTATTTGATCACATGACAATAAGATTAAACAGTAAGTTGTTTAGGTGTATAACTGGTTTCTCACATAGAATAAAAAATGGTACCGTTTGCTATATACGCCATTGAAAAGGCAAACCCATCTCCATCATGATCTTAATTTTTTATTTATTTTTTTTTGTTTTTTTTGTAAAATAAAATAAAAAGTCAGTAGCAAAATATTTTATATTTTATATTATTTTATAAAATATCACCAGAAACTATCACACCAGAGTTCATTTGTAACCGGACCGAGACCACCTCTTCAAGAAGGTCCCAGTCCGGTTGTTTTGGTGCGCACCTGAGTGTGATTGCTGTGTTCACACGTACTCAAACTAACCGCACTTAGGGATCAAACGAACTTGAGTTTGATTGAACCAAACCAAACAGGGCAGGTGTGAGAGCAAAATTTCACTGCTAGCTTAATTCTCTACAAACTGCATGTGACTAAGCAGTGATACAAATAACAGACAAGGCAGAGGCAACTTTACTTCCAGGGTCTCCTGAATTATAATTTGTCTTATGCTATATCCATTTATGGCAGGAAAACATGGATATTAGCTGTTAACACCAGTGACACTGCTGAATAAATAAAGAGTTATCAATGAGTGTATCGTTCTGCTATCCAAACCTCGCAGCTCTGTTGTCTTGAAAAACACTCAGCTGTTTAAGTCCCACTGCTGATGTCTGTTTGATAATCACAATATTGGTTTCTAGCTGCATTAGCAATGACTGATCTAATATAAACAGAGGTATAATAGCCTCCTTCAGCATGCTCGACTAGATGCTGTAATACACACAGCAGTGTTTCAGAGGAATACCACCGCTAACAAATCACAGCAACAATCTGGACAAAAGGCTGGCCCGAAGCTTCTCCTCTCGGCACTCGTATCAGCTTTGTAAAAGACATTGTTACTTGGCGTCAATGCTGCTTCTGCACATGTTTGCTTCTCATTTTCAAGTTTCCTTATGAAGCAGTGTAACCCTCCCAAAGAGATATCTTTGATTTATATTCATATGCAAATAAGCATCCTTAGGAGGAAAAAAGACATTCTTTTAAAGGGGAGAAGAAAGGGAGAAAAGAAGGGAGAGGGAAGTTCAGCTTATCGCCACTCAACAGATGTTCAGACTAAATGTGTTGGTTTGTCTGTCTCGTCACTGAGGCTGAGCGGAGCAAAGCTCCAGCGCTGGCCGGCCTGAATGGACCAAGTCAACCAGCTGCTGCTAAGAAAAAAAAAAACATTTCAATAGTGGCTGTAATTTGCTCCGATGGCAGAGGTGGAAAGAGCCAGAGGATCAGGATGAGAACCCTCAGCTGCCAAAGGCCTTTGGCCACACAGAGGAAATTAATTCAATTCCAAGTAGATACTGTAAAGGCAGCGTGCTGCAGGATAGTGCTCGCGCCAGGTAGCTCACAAGAAAGTGCTGAGTGGACAGTTACAGAGCTGTGGACTGGCCTGCTGTCTTTTGCCTCTCTCGCTTTCTTTCTCCCTTATCTCGACAGAAAAAAGCATCACAAAACATAAACGTGTAGAGTTTAAAGGAGCACTTCACCCCCAAAATGATCGTATGTATATCAGCTAATCACCTTGTGTTGTGTAGAATTTGTGGGAGAGAACTTTTTCTCACATCCCTCTACAGTGAATTAAGAATCCAAAAACAGAAAAAAATGCTCATTGAATTGAAGTGAATGGGGGCCGGGTTTAACAGCCACAAAACTAACTGGAGCAAAATAATCCAGTTCTCATTTATCCAGTCATGTGCTCAGTACTTCCCAAACCCATGCATTTTCACTAACTCTTCATTATTTAAAACACTTTGCACACTGGGGCAGGAGCAGTTTCATCAGCCAGCTCGTTCATTGGCCAGGAGTCCTCTTCCTGGCCAATGAACGAGCTTAAAGGCAGGATTTCATTTGAAAGCATGAGTAGAGTTCAAATGCACTCATCCGTGCCTGAGACTGTTTCAGCAGAAGTGTTTTAAAAAGTAAAGTTTTTGCGAAAATGCATGAGCTTGAGAACTGGAGAGTATACGACTGCATAAATTAGACTTAGATTATACTGCAGCAGTTGTATGAGTTTGTTTTAATGCAGTTTTGCTGCCCCTATTTACTTAAATTCATCAAGAATTTTTTGCTGTTTATGGATTTTTCGTTCAATGCAGAAGTGCGCGGAAAGTTTTCTCATTAATTCAGGAAGTATTCCCGAATTGATTTGATTTTAAATTGATTTTAGAATAATTCCTTCTTAAGAATTTGACACTGTTTTCCTGGATTTCCTCCATCATAAATCCAGAAGTATGTGTCCACTCTGAGAAGTATGGGTACATTAATTTGTGGGGTGATTTTGCGGAGCGCACTGGGTGAAGAAATCAAAAAAGTAAAGATATCAGAGGGTTTATAAAGAGGTACAAAGACAGCTTTTTACAAGGTGAGACTGTCCGTATTCTCAATTCGTATTTGTTTTATACACAGGGTAATATTGGTTATCAGATCAGGTATTAAGAAGCGTAGTGGTGTAAATGTGTGGTTGATCAATGGTGAGGTAGGGTGTATATATCTAATAGTTTCATTAGTGATGGCTTAGAATAGTTTGGGATGGGGGAAGGGTGAGACAAGCATGTTGCTTCTTCCTACTCCTTTTGGGACATGAAATGTTAATTTATAGTTCTCATTGTAAGTCTGAGTTCATGATTTATTGTTTGTCTTTGTTTTGTAGGGATTTTTTCTACAATATGTTCTATTTTATTTCATAGTCTTTAAATGTTCAAAATATATAAAGCATTTATAGTATTCTATCATTTTGTTGTTTCTATGGTTTGAGGAAGTGCAACAGGAGAAGCATTGTTTGACTTTTAGTTGTAAAATTATGGTGATTGTCTTCATTCAGTGTTGAATGCTGCTCTGAACTGTGATTTAGAGATCCAGTCAGCCACTTGTTGAACCACCTGCATACTTTTAATGACAGATTTTGAATTCAACTCCCATTTTAGCATAAAAAAAAGTCAAGCTGGATCCAGTTTAAGCAATGCAGTAATGGCATTTCAAGGTCATATGTTGTTGTTTCAGTCAATAAAATAATCTTTATGGGAACACAAAGGCACAGTCACACACACACGAGCACACACATAAAAAATCCAGGGACCCAACAGGTGTGCTTTGTCGTGAAAAGGAACAGATTTGAGTGAGAATGTGCATGAAATCCAGCCCCTCTCCCCGCCTGTCTGACCAGTGTTTAGCATCGTCATTGCAGGGTGAAATTTCATAAAGAAAAATATGTTATTATTTGGCTTAACATGAATGTAACTACATCTGATAGACACATTATTTTGCATATGTTCGAACAGTTACCTTCTGTAAATAGTTACTAACACTGCTGCTGTGAAATCTGATGTTCCGCCATCTGGTTTGCATCTGTTGGCTTTGTAAAACAATCCAAACTATCACAGGCACTCTTTTTACCCTTTAGTAGCATTTAATAAGGCTTGTTTTTACTTTTCATTTTATATCAAACAGCTGCGAGAACTTTATCTTTATCTCTTTAGATTATGATCAGCCATAACAGACACATGTGTCTTATTTCCCCTGTGGGACGAGGCAGACGGGATTTGGATAAAAACCAGCGTTGCAGGTGTGAGAGATCAAAGCAGGAGCGGGATCGACTAAACAGTCCTGTGTAGACCTCAGAAGTGCAGTTGGTAGTTCAAATGCGAGAGGGGGCAGGAATTACAGAAAACATAAAAGTTTATGTGTTTAGCCTTGAGGTTATAAAAGTAGGTTAGTGACCAAAAGGTTTCTGGCTCAAATCCTTTGAGGTAATGTGGCCGATGCCCTTGACCAAGGCACCGAAGCCCCTCACTGCGGTGATGCTGCCCTGCTGCCAAAACCTGGAGCTGTGCAGTTGTTGCACAGATGTCCCTGTTATCTCTGGATAAAGGCTGAATAAACAATTACAGAATGACTTTTCTCGTTTCTTTCTGGGTATCTCCCTTCCTTCTCCTTTGTTTCTCTGTTTGGCTTTCCCTCCGTCGTCTCGCTCTCCTTCCTTCCTCTATCTTGCGATATAACTTCCACGGCTGGTTGATTTGGGTGAGCAGAGGGAAACAGGCAAGGCTTCCACAGTTCAGGGCTCCGGAGAGCTCGGCCAGGCAGCAGCAATCAATCACAGACTAAATCCCTCCTCTCTCAGGACTGCCATGTGCCAGGTGACATGGTCAACAGCTGCAGAGAAATATAAAGCCTACAGTGGGTATTTGAATTTAAATAGACTAGTAAACAGGGTTTGTGAACAGGCTGCAGTCCAGAGAAAACCACTAAAAGAGACAATTGCATCGTCCGTTTGTTCAAACAGTTAAACCAGCCTGTGTTTACATCTTCTTGACAATCGACCTCTTTGACTTGTTCAAATCGTGGACAGTTGTACAAACAAGTCCTGTGACTTTGACGTAGAAGATTGTGGCGCTTGTCTTACCATCAGTCAAATTTGGTTTCTTTAACCACGGCCGTGATTTTTCTCTTTCTTTAAAGTTTTGCTGTGGAGTTTTTGACCTCTAGTAGTGCTATGAAACCATTCGTCAATGAGTGGGTCACCATGACCACGGTAGAATGACTTGTCACATAGACGTTTGGTCATGGACTTTCCACATCCTGATACGACATGAAAGGTACCCTGGGTGCGAAAGGGGGCCACCTGTCCTGTCCACCCTATTGAGCCTTTCACCACCTGAACTTTCGCTCTTGTCCTTGCTGCATTTCCCCCTGAGGCCACCGGGCATCAGGTGTTGTCTACACCGTTTCAGGTTTGCAGCGCATGTGAGCAAGGGGCTTTCGATTGTATGTTGCTTGTCAGCCCGTGTCATACAGCTGATGTGATATCGGACTAAATAAATGAGCCATGTTTGCAAAAGCATGAATGTATCTGGTGAAAAAAGACCCTTTAATCTGCAGTGACACAGCATCTTGCATTTGTAGAAGGTGTGACTGGAGTTGTAAGTAACACTCAGCTAACTCTGGGTCCATGTGCTTCTTTTCTTTACAGACATGTCTAGAGTTGGAGCGGTACCTACAGACGGAGCCCAAGCGACTCTCGGAGCTCTTTGATGAGGAGCTGGACTGTCTCTTAACGCCGACCTTCATGCAAGGTGGTGACAGTGACGAGGACCTGATGGATCCCCTCCTCCCCAGCCTCCCTGACCAGCCCAGCCCGCTTCCACTACTGGTAACCCTCCCCAAGGTCCAGGCCAAAATCCTCCAGGTGCCCAACCCCAGCAGGACCCAAGCAGAGGCAGGGACTGAAACCCTCACACCAAAGGACCAAGTCCTGGCAGGAGTCAGTGCCGCACAGCTCAGCGCCGCCGTCACATCCCTAACACCGCCATCGTCACCAGAGCTCGGCCGCCACCTCATCAAACCCACACAGACACTGACTGCGACGGCAGACGGTACACTAACGCTCAAATTTGTGGCGAAGAAGGTTGGGCTAGGGGCGGCTAAACTGGTGGCAGCACGAGCGCTACCGTCACCGCCAAGCCGAGGAGGAGCCCTCAGTGACAGCGAGCAGGGAGGAGGAGGAAGTCTGGGAGGAGACGTACCAGAGAACAAAAAGAGAGTCCATCGGTGCCAGTTTAATGGCTGCAGGAAGGTTTACACCAAGAGCTCCCACCTGAAGGCACATCAGAGGACTCACACAGGTAAGACCGTATTACATTCATCACACTTACCTTTACTACAAGTACTCCATGTTGAGATGGTAACATCTACAATGATTTCAGCTCTGTAGCCCAGCATTTTGGATTTGAAATGAACCTGTGGTTATGAGATGACAGTGCTGACTTCCAGGCAAGATTTGAGGGTATTCGCGTCAATATTGGTTGAGTACTGTAAGACTCATAGCCCTTTGTATTCATGGGGCCATGTAAACATGAAGAGTACAATTTGCAAATGAGATCTTGTCCACTCGCTTATTTTGATATGTTTTACTAATCAAAACAAATGCGATGTTTGCAGCCGATGCATGAACATGAAAGAAACCTTTAGGGCTTTCGAATGTATCTGCAATTTGTGAGCAACAATCATTTGTGAAACACGACAATGCCATCGTTATGATCTGTGTTTCTGCACAAATTGCTTGTATGAAACTGGTCCCAGTGGTCCCTCAATTTTAGGACATTGCAGAAAGACAACATACACTCATGGCAACCAAGGTGTTTTTATTGCTAAACACTGCACCATTCTTGGTTGTCAAAGACCTCCTTTCCACCAAATTAGCTCTGGTTCTTGAACCTATCAGGATTCTTGGAACGTTGGTTCTACCTAGCAAACAAGCCCTTGTTTCACCAGAAACAGAACTATTGTAATCAAGGACGCATCAAGATTGCAGATTGCATCGATTACCTGTGAGCGGTTATTGGATACAGATATTTGTTTTGATCTTAAAAGCAAGTATGGACCAACTATTGATGATAAGAACACGTCGAGGACTATTACATGCAAGACTCCTCTGTTTCCAGTCTGTGGAATATGAAACGGCCACTGATGTTGCTGCTGTTCACACTTTAGATCAAGAAGATGTTTGTTCTGCTCCCAGCTGGAAACGAACTTCTTGGGGTCCAAACCAATTTATTAAAAATGGTTCAAAATCAGGCGCGTAAACCAGAGAGAAACCCATTCCCTGTTGGTGAAAACAGGGTACGAGTGAGATACACATGACCTCAATCCAAGTGATCTTCATGTGTTTCACTGCTGAAGACCCAACTGCAGGCAAAGAGCCCTGAAACAAGAAACAAGAAGCAAAGCTGGCTCTGGTACAGGCCCGACAGAGCGTCAGCTGGGGAGATAAAGTGTCTGATGATGTTTGTGAGACTTGGCAACAAATATTGAAAATGATGACCTCATTCAAGTTTACACAACTTTGCCAGTTACTTTCTGTGCCCTAAAATGAGGGGACTATATTTAAATTCTTGCACTGCCAACACACTTACATGAAAGCTGAAAGTCAGCAGTTTTACCTCATAGTCTATGTTCCATTTCAGTGTCCTTAAACAGTTGCAAGCACTGTAGTTATACAAGATGTAGTCATTTCAAATGTGAAGATCCGAGTAAGGCACATGTCCATAACCTAAAAGACACTTCACCTTATGAGCTGGTTGAGCCTCTGGAGAAATCTGCAAAGAAATCATCGGATATTTGAGTTTCTAAAGAGAGATTATGACCTCTCCACTTCTTCTGCTGCTTCCCAGGTGATCCTCCAGATTTATTAATTTCCTTATGAGTCTTGATACCAGCTCAGGGCCAAAAGGCCCTGCCTCAGTAATTGCCTGATGATTGATAGACTGGTAGTAGTAAATGACAATGGTAATTCAGCCGTGTCCAACTGGGTCAGACGTGCAGCTTTAGCTGCTAACTACAGCTGCCCTCCCACTGAACCTCAGAAAGAACACACACCAGGCTAATGTGTCCAAGGGCTGTTTGCCGTGAGCTCTCCAAAGTGTTAGCATGTGGAGACGGGCTTTGGGCTGATGAAGGGACACCAGTGAAGATGGAGTCGACTGATTCACATTATCATAAATTCGTGATTTAAACAGTATTAGGCAGCTTGAACTCAGCTTGAACTTTGCTCGATAAGGAACAGCCTGTTGTGTTTTTCTGAACAAGTTATCACCTATAAACACATGGACACGAAACCTTTCAATCAATCCCACAATCTTGTTTGACACACACTAAAAGGAATTGGGAGAAAAGGTGCTCTCGCTTTTGAGCAGATTTCACCAGTAAACCAACCAAAGCAGAGGTGAGTTCAAAGAAAACTAAAAAGAAAGACTTAACAGGCTTCAGACCAAAGACAGTCCTGCATAAACAAAAAACACAAAGGGCTGCATTAGTTATGGGGTTATTCTTCCAGGTACAGGTGAGGTATTGTTGAGAAACAGATCCGAGTTTGAAGGATAATCCAACATCAGAACACTACCCAGCATTTTACAATATAATAAGAAAGGATTTCACAACTAAGGAAAGTTGTCGCAGAGACAATAGGTCAATCTCTTTATCATTAGTGGAGATGATTTGCAGGTAAACAGTAAAATTATGGCACCTGGTTCACAAAATAATGTTGCTGTGCCTAATAATGAATTGCTTTGTAAAAGTCTCCTTGTATTACAGCAAAAGTTAAGCCAGGTTTGACTTTAATGTTAGGTAGCTGGAGCCTGCTGTGTCAGCACCGACTGTGTCACTACAGTGGTCTGATTGAAATCAATGAAGGGCCTGTTTCTTCAGGCAGTGCTGTTGTCTGTCTGTAAATGACTTTATGATTCAGTCTGTGTTTAAAGGTAGTAACCAAAGACCACATTCAGTGCTTAAAATCACAGGAAACACAATTAAATTAGAATTTTAATTGTCTAAAAATGTATTTAGTGATTACTCATATTGAGCAAAGCACTTTTTTTCCTTGGTGACTATCCTCAGTTACCAAAGAATATTGTAAGCTATTTCAGCCCGTTCTCATTCCCAGGCTGGTAAACGCTGATGCTTTTTCACGCCCCTCTGCATCTGATAACGAGGCACAAGGCACCCTTAAGTGTGTCTGTGTGACACACAGCTGAAACACAACATAACACAATGTCAATGTTGTCAGGGACATTTGCAGTTAGGATCAGACAACAAAAATACTTCGGTTTAGAGAAAAGATCATGCTTTGGGTTATATAAATACATCACATTAGAGACATTGGTGCACGACTGAACATAAATTAAGTAACATTACGGTAAAGCAGCATTAACTTTTGGTTTCACACGAGACACAAACAGCTGTCTCCTGGATGAAAGTACAGTTTTGTTTGACCCATCCCTCTCCACTCCCTCCGACCCTATGTGGACTTTCTCGCTTTTTATCCTACACCATTTGCTTTCAGCGTCAAGCAGCTAAGGATGAGTTTACACTGGAGAAAGTCGCTGCATCTCATAAAGACACTAAAGCCTGACTTTCACATCATCATCACATGGTGAGGGGTGTGACAGTATTGTGTCAGTATTTGAGGTCAGCTGTAGTGAGTTTCTATGGTTACGTTGACTCTCTCTGGATTAGAGAAAGCTTTCATTGCATTCAAATGTTTTGTTAAAGATTTTTCCATTGAATCTAATTTTGCAACGTCATTTGATGTCACCAATATGCAAATAAGCGCATCATCTTTTGGAGCTAGTGCTCGGCTCCCTATGGGTTTTTATTTTCATTCATCATTGTTCTAGGTTTAAAGTGATTTTACATCCTACATTGATTTGATTGATTGATTTTGAACATTTAAAATAAAATTAAATAGAATATATTGTAGAAAAACCCTACAAAACAGAGACAAACTAGAAATCACGAACAGACTTACAATGAGAAACAGAACATTTTGTGTCTGAAATTTCTCCATGTGTAGCCTGTCCACCAGTTTTAAAATAAAACATTTCTTCAACTTAAATGTGTGTCATATATGTATGACCTGGTGCCTTCCCCTAAACATTTTGACAAACCTCAGTGATGGGGGCTCGTCTTGAGTCCTATTTGTGAGGATAACTATGGATTCCAAGTCCAAAAAAAAGGAAATTTAATAATGAGCAGACAGTTGTTTGCTTTTATCGCTAATGCTGTAAAGTTAAAGTAGCAAATAATCACAAATAGCCCACTGCAGAGGAGCCACCTAGTGGTAAAAGATATTAATGAATGCTCATTTGGAGCTATTAGTAATGTCGACAGGCTAATTTAGATAACTTAATTATAAGGCTCAAATATGCTTTGCAGCTCCATACAGATTTTTTTTCTGTTTTGTTTTTTTTTTTTTTTTTTACCAAAAATGTCTCTTGTAATAGTAAAGGTTGCCGACCCCTGTGCAGTTGATATCCGCAATAGCGGAAATAGCAGACGGGACAACAACCGAACCCACTGTGGAAAACAAAATGCAGTGTGTCCTGTGTTGTTGCTAGTTGTTAGGCCGTGAGAAAAACAGAAAGCACTTTAGTTGTCTTTGTGACAGAGGCATCAAAAATAATACCACATGGAAATGCTAGGGGGGGGCGATGAGTTGGAAAGTTGTCTGTTTCCACTTTCAAGTGACAGGAACTAGTGTACCGCAGATCCGTACATTCTTATAAATCCTTTCATCTGCTTTCAAGTCAAAATTCTCTCTGGGTTGAACATCCTTTAGCTTGAGTAACTGAGGCTGAGTCCATCACTTATCTGCAGCATGAGGCCTGTGCAGACTTGCACCACCTGAAGCTAGCATTATTCAACTTTAGCTTTTACCGCAGCGTCATTTACAGTATCTGGAATGGTTCATGGCCTCCAGTTGTCATCATCCAGTGTTAGCAGTTTCCTTGGTGTTCATCAGGATTACAGTACATAGCCTGCAGACCTGCTACTGTATTAATACTGGCAACCTTGGCATCATTAATCCAGCGTGTTACAGGCTTATATGATCCCAGCGACCAAGTGTAGCATTACATTTCCAGGGCAGCACCTAGCATCGCCGGGGGGACCCGCAGCTGTAGCTTTATTATAGCTAATCCAGAATGGAGAAGGTAGCCTTCTGGTAGCCTGGCCGCTAGCTGCAGTATCTTTAATCTTCTGATGATTCTACAGTCGAGTCATGCTAACCAACGATGAGCTTTTAAAGGCAGAATCATTTGCTGAGAAAAAAAAAGACACCCTGGAGACACTGCAGCTTCGTCAGTGTGTGTATGTGTGTGTGTGTGTGTGTGGTATAATTGTGGGGGCGGTGTATTCCCTCCCGATGTGTTCACTACAAGCGCAGCACTGTGGTTTAATTAGCTTAATCCTCTTTTTGGGTTATTATGACCATAAATCATTGAACATACATGTAGGGAGGGATTAACGTAGCAGAGACTACAGGGAGGAGCAACTGCAGAAAGCCTGCACAGCATCAATACACTTACTGTCACATAGTGCACACCAGAGGCCATTAGAAACATCATTATAGTGAGCTCTGTCAGGAGTTTACTGTACGTGCGCTGCAATCCCACATAATGTTGGTAATAATACTCCTCTGTTCATTTCCAAAACGATTTCTCTGAGCCGCAGCTATGATGGGAAGTTTATTTTCTTATATGAAAACGCTCAATTAGGGAAAGTTGTAACATTAATAGATGTACAAATTAATTCAGTAAATCTCTAAAGTACCCAGGCAGAGCTGTTCTGAGTCGGAGCCAGGGTTTTCTCAGTCTCCTGTTGTTGTTTTTTCTTTCACTCTCTCCGATCTGATTTTATCTTTAAAAACACTGCTTGGCTTATAATTGTATCCTCCTTGTTATTCAAGCTGCAGTCCAAAACAATATACTTAACTGCATACTTGGCACCCGAGATAGCAGAGCAGTTCTGGAAGGAGTGTGAGAGTGTTTGTCTTAGCTGTACTTAATGAAAAAGACATCAACCCAGTGTGCAGGCACCTTTTTCTCCAGTTGCAAATTGTACCTGATTCAATATTTGGATGTGGGTGAGCTCAAATACACTGTAGCTGCTGTCAGATGATGATGTGCTTCCATTTACAGAAATAAAACAGAGACATGTTTAGAATAGTGAAGCACCGAGACAGACAGGCAGGGTGGAAACTGCAAGCTTCGCTCCATCAGCGAAGAAATACACCTTCCAACAACTCCTAAGCTGTCTGGTTAACACACAGGTTGAATGGCAGTTCTAACATTTCCAGACAAAGTGGGGATAAAAACAGTGTGACAGTACACAATATAAAGTCGATGGTTCAATACAAGCCAATAGTTTTACTCTAAGAGACACCTTTATGCGTACATGCAAATATTCTTTATGAAAAGCAGTTTTCTAACATTTTCAGTGCAAAATAACATAAAAACAGAATCTCATAAATGAAACAATGAAGCAGCTTTGTTACAAATATAACATAAAAATACATCACACACTAAAAACATGCCTAGAAAAGAATTTCCCCATAAACATGAAGAGCGAATGTCTGAGCTTGATTGGAGTAACATGCTCAGAACCCCTCTGTCGGCCACACATCCACATTTAAACCATCAGCTAATTCTTAAAACAGGACCATAAGCTTGTCGGTGTTTTCGAGCAGCAGTTATAACCTCTGACAGTTCACAGTGTTGGTTGACATTTAAATGCACCCACTGACATTTAATGTTTGCAAACAAAAATTTGTACCTGTTGAAAGTCATGAGTGATTAATATAGTGGTTTGTTTTACTTTATTCTACCACTTAATATGGCTTCCAGTCATCCCCAAACCATAGAGGAGCTCTATACCACATTAAGAGCAAACCACTATATGCTATGTAAAGATATAATTATTACAGAGTTATGGCGCTACCTGTTGTGGTAGATGGTCCGGCCACATGTGCATGTTATTGCATATGAGTCCCATGTGTGAAACCAGTTGGCTAGCTAAACGCTGCTGCAGTGCACTGCTCTCATATGGCAATTACAGGCAGTTAACGGATTGTGGTAACATAGCGCTGGCCCTCCACTTCCCCCTGGTTAACATTAGCCGTCTTTACACAGAGATGGTGATATAGGGCAGCTCCGAAGTCACTTCTTTATGCTGCCTTTGTATATCTGGACAGAACCAAACAAGAACAGCATCATGCTACCCCAGTGTGGGATGGCATGATGCCGTCTGTGCGGTAGCAAAAGAGGCTTGACAGATGAGACATATAACTCAACAGCATTAGCCTGTGGCCTGTTATACTGTGACATATAACATAAGTGTCACCAGTGCTTTATAAATCATAACAATAACAATCATTTACTGTCTGTTGGTGGCTGATCTGGTCCTCTGCTTGGAGGGTAAGGAGCTCCCGAATTTCATTGCTTAAGCAATTTGTGAACATTTTCACCACTTTTCTTGTTCTTTGAGTTAGCTGCTAACTGCTATCAGCTGCTTTTTAAATCTCCTGGCAGTGGGTCACACACATAATACCCTGTCAAAACATAACACCGTTTAAGGGCTAATGGGCATGTAGCTACTTCCATGTTTCACATGATACGTCATGTTTGTAGTCGACCAATGAAGATGAGTTTACATATCACCTTGGGTTTGTCCTTCACCTTCTCAAAATGATCCCACACTTTGGATTTCCTGCCCGACATGTTATTAACTAGCCTGTGGAATAACTGCAGGTACCAGCCCTGGAAATGAACCTGACTCCTGTCTGGCTGCTGAGCGTGGACACTTCCTGTGTCTGTCCTTTCAAATTAAATTCCACCATGGTCCAATCATATAGGTCTTGATTTATTTTGACAAGGTGCAGCTCCTAATAGAGTTTCACGTTTTTGTTTTTCTGTGACTAAGCGACCAATGAAATCTTGCTGACTAATGACCTTTCTGTTCGACTAACATTTGGTTGTTTGGTAATATAAAGTATAATGATCAGTGTTGGGCTTGTTACTCTAAAAATGTAATATATTACTCATTACTCTTTTAAAAAGTAATGCTACTTTACTAATTGTTCCCTGCCAACTGTAATTCATTACAAGTTTCATCACTTCTAGTTTTGGTAGTTTAGCCAGGCTACAGCCAGCCTCCTTAGCCGAGGATGGCTGACCTTTGGTGGCATGTATTTCTTGGAGCTCCACATTGTCGTGCTGTTGGTCATAGTAGACGAGGTGTTTCAGATCGGAGGTTTGAGGACGTGTTTTTTGCAGTGGAAAGAGTTTTATTCCGACTACCTGCAGCAACAGTGTCCTTGTCGTCTTTCTTCCCAACAAAATCAAAGAGATTTAATATATCCAGCCACTAAGGTAAACGTTTCCAACTACCTGCTGCTTTATGATGTGCATGCGCAGCGTGACGATTACTAAAATGAGTCCGCTAATGTGACTGTTGCATTTCAAGTCAGTAGTGATGAGATAACAAAAGTAACGTTGTAACGAGTTGTTGGGTTCATGAGTAACTGTGATATTATTACTAGAATTATATGAGTAATTAGTTACAATACTTGTTACTGGAAAAAGTAATATTATTACTTAAACACGTTACTGCCCAACACTGATAATTATGTAAGTTAACGGATTAATACAGAAAACAAAAAACACTCCAGCTTGAGTCTGACTTCCCAAGACATTCACCCCCTCCCCTCCCCCACCTCCACCCGCAGCAGGTAGCAGCACAGCCTCATGTGGATTCAGGAAAAACCCCGCTGCAACCCCAGACCCCCACTCACATATATACCTCCATACTCTACACCCACTGAATCCAACCTCCAACCTGCTCTCTCTCGCTCTCCTACTTGCTCATTCAGTTTGGGTTGCCAAGCAACTGCATCACACTCTTCCATAATTGGTTGGTGGCTGGTTGATTGTCCATGCCTGTTAATCTCTCTCTCCCTCTCCCTCTCTCCCTCACCCACCCCCCTTTCTCTCTTTCTCTCAGTTGCTAGGTGACTTTATCACGCATCCTTGCCTTGCCGTGCTATAATTGGCTGGCGTCATGGTTGCTGTGGCGTCAGGCCCGAGCTGGCCTTGCTTCATTCCTCCAACTGTGTGTGTGTGTGTGCGTTATAGCATGTATGTGTGTGTGTGTTTGAGGGGGGTCCTATTGAAGGAAGATGGGGTGCTCTGGCCAATTACAGAAGACGGGTGTGAAACGGCCGCCTGTCTGGCACCTGCGGCCCCCACTCATACCCCATATCACACACACACACACACACACACACACACGCAGGTTGAGAGTGTAGCATTTCTCCAACAGGATAACCTGCCAAGTGGTTTGCTATTGTATGTTGAAAATATTGGTCCTGTATTCAGTCCTGAGCGAGGAGGACTCTGTGGAGTGAGTAGGAGGATTCACACATTCAGATACTGCTGCTGAAGATTCACTGTGGAGGATTTTCTGCTTCTTTACAGAGCTTGAAGTAAATCTGTTGTAGAATCACACGTCTTTCACAGCTGTACCAGAGGATTATTGGCCTGGACGAAATACAGGACTTCCTTTGGTACCTTCAAGAGTAAATATGTGGAGTTTGCCTGCTTTTGACCAAAAGAAATGTAACTGGGAACATTCTTGTACCGCTTGTTCTGGTCTCTTCCAGCTTAATTAGAAATAACAAAAATAGAGGAGTAAAAACTAAAGCCCTGTTTCCACCAAGCAGTACAGTACGGTTCAGTTCATTATGCTTTTTCTTTGATTTCACTGCTGAAAGTTGTGGTTGGTAATCTTGAATCTTGACCATTAGAGTCCAACCAATAACCGGTCAGCAGGTCAACACTATCAGTCGATACTGACTTACCGTCGTTACACTGGTATCTGCATTTACTGTAGAGCTTTCGGCAAGCAACCTCTTCCTGGGGTATCTGGTGAATGCTGCTAGATAAAGTCTATCCAGCTCATTCTGAGTTGCCCCCACCAAGTCGGTCCTTTTCCTCCAAAGAGATGCAGCCTCACTCATAACCACAACTGACATCCCTCGATCACATCATTAAAAAAGCACCAGCAACTCTCCTGTTACTGTTGTTCATCATTTCAATTAATTGTACCAATCCCTAACTAATGTTACGGCTACTGATAAAGGCTTATAGAGCTTTGTCACATATGTAGCAATACTCACTGAGAACTTTGTGAACAGTGGTAGATAAATCCCCAAGAGACTGTTTCAATTTTTCATAAAGAGAAATGAAAGCAACCCTCAATGACAAAATCCAATTAATTACTAAAGCTGTGAAACAGGTTATCTGAGAGAGAGAGGAAACTTGATATTTGGTCTCGTCCCCTAACAAATCACAAACTGTAGTCAAGGTGGCAGAGGAAGGCCTGTCTCTCCCCGAGGCAAATGTGTGATTTGTGATACTGGCCTATATAAATAAAATTGACTTGCCTGCCTCCAAAAACACACAATGGAGAGAGAGAGCAACCAAACCCAGATCCCTGTTGTGGAAATTAGCAACTGACTGCACGAGATTTGACTGGAGAATTTGAATATGCAAATCCAGGAGCAGCGCGGCTCATGATCTGGAATTCATTTAGTCCTGCGTCACCTTGCAGTCACGTTGTGTCTGTGGATGAAAGACGACTCCGATCAAAGAGACACAGGAACTGGGGGGAAATAAAGGGGAAGAGGGCATCATTCACAGTTGGATGTTCCTGTGGCACATCATCTTTTACTTGTCGTTGCATCACCTCACTGTCAGGGCTGCTCTGCACCTCAGATATTAGTTCATGTGAAGGTGTACTTCCTGCAGCCTCTGTTATTCAGGTATGATGATTCAAGGTTGTGCATTAAGGCAATTAAAGTTCAGAAAAGTTGGTATGTGGTGGAGAAGTTAGGCCCTGTTATAGACTCGCCCCTTGAGGCGATTTATACTTGAGTGTCAGCTCTTTGCACATGGTCTACGCTGTTGTGAGCATTTATACTTGTACGGTGATGTGTCTGCACTTATACCTCTAAAACACTGCTCAATGGTGGAGGTTTCTGTGAAGTGCTGTAAAGTTTAGTTGATTCAAAACACACAGTAAACACATATTAAACATGGCTTAATAGGGACAATGTCAAACACATACACAAATCAGCTTCACTATAACTCGCAGCATTCACAGACAAACACTTGTCTTTATCTGGACACATTTTCCCCATTTTCCACAAATACAACATGCTAATGCTTTTAGCACAAGCCTATGGCATTTTGCATTGGATAAATTAGCCTAGCAGCTAGCTGACTTTTCCTTTACTTATGTGAAGCCAGGGACAACAGCAACATTTAACAAAGGTAACGTTAGAAAATTCGGCTCCATTAAAACTCATAAGGTTCACCGACAAAACAGCCGTCTTATACTATACATGTTTTCCAAACAAATATAAGATGCTAACGTTATTAGCCTACGACATTTTACATGGTTGTAGGCTAGAAGTTAGAAACTTGACAGGCCTTTGAACACTACCTCATTTTATCAGCCTTGCTCTCAAATTTAGTGAATGGACTTGCACTTGTATAGCGTCCTTCTAGTGTTTGGACCACTCAAAACACTTTTATATTAAAGAGTCATATTCACACATTCACACAGTGTTGGCCAAGGACATCATGCAAGGTGCCACCTACTCGGTTAGACATTCAGAAACACTCATCGATGGCACAGCCATTGAGCCCTTTGGAGTTCAGATACTTCCACATGCCAACTTGATGAGCCGGGAATCAACCCACCGAGTTTCCTTATAGTGGAAAACCCGCTTTACCTCCTGAGCCACAGTCACCCCAACTTGTGGCAAACATTGTTTGACTTTTGCCTGCATCCTAACGCCCCTCAACTAAACTCCTGTTTTCTGGAAAACTGAAATGCTCACCCACACTTCAGCTCATACACTTCAGGTGCTTCTCAAAATCAAGGAAGGATCCTTAACGGCTGAATTTGAAGGAGGCTACAACATTGAATGCTGTCGGAGGACTGTTCCAATGTCAAGGATCCTTCAAATTCTACTGCTGACAGAGTCCTTCCTTTAGAGAATTTTCAAGGATGAATGTGTGTATCCACAGTGGGCATGAAGTACAGTTCTTTGTGTACGATTTGCCGATGGAGCTCGGCAGAATTTTGATAAATATGTCATTTATTGAGAATAATATCTCCAGGAGCTTGAAAGCATGAAAAAAAAATTAGAAACCTTATAATTTACACTTTCCAATACGTCCACTGCCAAATCACATCATTTTTTCTCTAAATAAAGTGATTTTGATAAAACAGATACATTATTAAATTAATCAGTCACAGCAGAAATGGAGCGCTAAGTGTCCAACCACACTATTCACATAATTACGACATGATAACTGCTCTTGTTCTTTTGGTTTCAATTGGTGTATTCTTTGGGGGAAGCACAGTCAGGACGCTTTTCGTCCCCATGGAAACAATCCTTAGTAAGCACAACACCAGACCTGTTTAAATCATTGACAAAAACAAGATGTTGGTTGCAATGCCGAGATCTGAAACCAGGTTATATTTCAATAAAATAGTTTCTCTGTCAAATCCTGATTAAAAAAAAAACCTGTGTTGCACACACACATTGTGCTTCAGTGTTTCACATTAGTTGCACTTTGTTTTTGAGCAGTGTGTGTGTTTGTGTTTGTCTCCTTAAGAAGATTGGTGTGTGCTGTGATGGGAGTGGAGGGGCTGCTAGGACATCTGGCTAACTGACTGTAAGCTGCTGTAGTACTCCCCATTAAGAGTCATTAAGACCCCAATTATAGTTACCACCCCCCAGTTCACACACAACACAGAGTCACACACACACACACTAGGGGTCTGCAGTTAGGTACGGCCAGTTTGAGAGTGTGCAGCGGAGAAAGCCTGTGTTTTAAAGTGTTTCCTCTTCATCAGTGTTTTAAATATTTGAATTGATTTAAGTTTATTTGTTTTTTGTTTTTTTTAATATTGTCAAAAACATTCCTCCCTGTTTATTTAAATGAGCCTGCTGTGTTGAGGTAGTGGGAGTCCTGACTCTGAAAAAAAAAAAATGCAGGGTCAAACCTGGTTCATCTTTTGCCACAAAGCACTACAACATCATCCAGCAGCACACAGCTGTGGCCAATCAAATATGTGCACATTTTTGGCATAATCCCTCTGTTTAATTGTCCAGGCAGAGGATAAAATGATGTTGCTGCTGCTGGAACAACTTTTCAGAGTTGTAAAATTTTTGATTATAAACCTATGAGCAGTGTTTTGGTGTCTGATAAGCAGCTCTGCAAACTGGACCATCTGGACTGTGTCAAACCAGTGTAGCACCTTTCTTATAACCCAGAACTGCTCTCAGTCCTCTTTTTAAACCAAAATGAATAAATTTGGATATTCCCAAAATAAAATGAAACACACCAGCTACACACACACAAACAGGGTCATACCAGAAGAGAAACCTTTCAAGGTTGGCTGTGAAAGACTCAGAAAAACTCTGAACAGCAGGGGGTTGAACTCAGTGAAAAATGAAAAATTTAGACTGCAGTTGTGCATGAGAAACTCCTTTTTTTGCAGCAGCAGTGTGATAAATAATCCAGCTCTGTTATAATAACTCTGCTGTATATCTGGTCATGTAAAGGTTCAGAGTGTAGGATTAAAGGGATATATTGGCGTAAATGGAATGTAATGGGATAAGTATGTTTTCTTAAGTGCAGTGGTTCCCAACTGGTCCAGCCATGGGATCCAGATTTCTCTATAGTCATTAGTAAACGGTCCACACAGTTTAATATATTCAGTGTTATACTTGCATTTGCCCGTGCCGTTAGTCACTCAGTACATTAACATGCACAGTTGAGGACATTTAATTGGACTGCTGTCCTCGTCCCAGTGTACAAGCACAGGAGGGGAATCAATTAATTAACCAAAGAATGACTGACTCCGCTACGATAGGTGGTGATATGTCCCCTCTCAGCTTCTTGGACCTTTTTCCAGTTCACCTATTATGTCACAGAATAATCGACAAACAAGTTAGCTATGATTAGCTAGCGAGAAACTGGCACCATGGTGGACAAATTTACAGCTCTGTACATTTCGTCCTGGATGTAGATGCCACCATGTTGTTACCAGCCTTCGACTTCTGGGTGAAAGCCTGGCGTGGAACCGGGAGACATTTCAGCTGATTGCAATGTGCAGTCCTCACCACTAGATGCCACTAAATCTCCTTAAATCTCAGACACTGTTCCTCTAAATACGCTTATTTGAAGTGTTCATGGAAATGTTCCCTTAAATGTGTTTTTGCTTGTTAAACAGTAAATTTATGAAACTCACTTGTAAAGTTGCTCAACAAAGGAAGATGGTAATTTTTCTTTCTGCTATTGTTAGCTGTTGTGTTACTTTTTGGGGGGTGCGGTTGATTTATCTGCTGACCCCCCTGCATGCACCCACAGAGAGAAACACACTCTCGTACGGGCGTTTACACAGTCAGACATCATCACATCCCATCTGAAGACAGTCTGCTCCTGCACACTACACACTACGCACACACACCACACACTACACACACCTCTAGCCAGAAGACACACACGCACACACAGCTGGAAGGCTTTCTATCATGGAGAGATAACTACAGGCTGAGAACAATAGACCATCTCTTCTCCCATCTGGTGAAGTGGGGGATGAAACTTCATTTACATTTCAGATCCCACCACCTCAGGGCCTGTGTGCGGATATGTGTGTGGATATGTGTGTGTGTGTGTGTGTGTGGGCAGGAAAGGGGGAGATTCATTTCAGGGTGAATTTAGGATTATGAATTAACACGCCACCGTGCTGAAAGACTTCATTTACAGCTAATTGAGTGTATTGGCTCATTGAAATGGGTGTTGTGTTAAAACTGGTCTGTCTGCCTGGCCCCTGGGCTGTCTGTGTGTGTGCGTGTGTGTGTGTGTGTGCGTGTGTGTGTGTCTGGGTCTGGAGAGAGCCAGGGGTGGTTACCTGTATATTAGTGAACAGCTGTAGTTTAGATGTGTGAAATTAGATGTTGCAATTATAATAAAAAGTGACACCCTTTCCTCTCTGTCTCTGTCTCTGTCTCTCTCAGGTGAGAAGCCCTATAAGTGCTCATGGGAGGGCTGCGAATGGCGTTTTGCCCGCAGTGACGAGTTGACGCGACACTACCGCAAACACACCGGAGCGAAGCCATTCAAGTGCAACCACTGCGACAGGTAAACACACACGCAGGCATGGGTTGTACACATACACCATGACGAACATGCAGCTGACTTTACATATAAAGGACGCTGATGTACTTTATCTCTGTTTAACCTGCATTTCTGATGAAAGCAGAACTCAGGCAGCCAGTGCATCACATATTTGGGTAGTTTTGGCCAACATTAGAGCTGCAGCTAATGATTATAACTGTCAATACACCTTTTTCACAGAAAAACATCACAGCAGGAAATGCTCCACTGTGAGTAAAAAAATTACCAATGGCTGAATTTCGATTTGTCAGTTACATTTTTCAAATCTTTAAAAATGCCAGAAAATAGTAATAAAAAAAAAAAATGCATCTCGAGGTGACGTCTTCAGATTTCTTATTTGTTCCACCAGCAGTCCAAAACAAAGAGATGCTCTGATGACAATAACACTAGAGAAGCGGCTTGTTGTAAAATTTGGAAGCAATAGCTAGCCAGCAAGCTTCCACCCCGCAGTCTCTGCACCCCTCCACACTGTTAGAGACTGTGTGCCAGAAGGAGAGTGGGTGGAAGCTCCAGAGACGGATTCAGTAGTGACTGCAGCAACCGGAATTCAGTTGGCACAAACGCCAGCACCAGGGTTCACAGTGTGCTTGGTCTAAACTGTGTGATGGCAGCAACAGAAAGTTTGTTGCTCTGGCAATAATCAGGCAGCAATTCCTTTTATTTTGAAAGTCAGTGACACAAGTCGAACCTTTGACCCTGTCGTCACATTCGTTACCAACATGGAGGACTCCAGCCATGAAACTTTGCAGCCCAAGGATGAGCTGGCAGTCTACACTGAGTTCAAGGCACCCAAGGAGGATCCTTTTATGGGTTATATGGTGGTGGAAGGATCATGCTAAAATGTTTCCTTATCTGGCAGTGAATGTTCTCACCATCCTGGCATTAAGTGCAGTCGGTGAAAGAGATTTCCCCTCTGCTGGATTTGTATTTCAAAAACAGAAAACCCAGCTTACTTTGAATAACTGTAGCCTGTATGTGTGTTTAATCACGGAGCAGGTTGGGTCGCAAGACTTTTAATAACAGGTGCAGGTGGCTGCAGCTTTTACTTTGACAAAATGACAGGTAACAGGTCGGTTCTGGTACTGAGCTTTACAGGTATGGGCGGTTGTAGGTTTTCAAAAAATGGACCCGTGCAGGACTCTGGCTAAAGGTGCATGTCCTCATTTATGTTGGGATAGTATCAAATCAGAAAATAAGTATATCGTTCCAGCCCTTATTTTTAGGTGTGTACAATGGTTTCCGGTTGTAGGCTGTTTGTAGTCCGCGTGATATTGACCAATCACATTTGCGCTGACTGCAGTTGTTGCCAGGTTAAACAGTCCGTGCGGTGAACTAACGAGGCGGAACATAATTGGCATCACTGCAAACTCTGAATACATCGCAATGGTTCAGCATATTTATTTTACTACTTATATAAATGGAAGTCGGAAACGGAAATTCACCTCCTCCGCCCACATCAAACCTGAATGCCAAAAAATCAGGGGTCTGCCCTCAGAGGCTGTATCGCCATCTGCTGGAAGTAAGACGCCGAATACAGCCGATGGGTTCCGAGAATGCAACCATATTAACCCAAGCCCGTCTCCCATGGAGTACAACAACAAAAGGGGAGCGGTAAGGTGGGAGACATCCCTTTGCAGGTGGGATGCCCCCAACGGTGAACGTAGGGGCGCAGAAACTGAGTATCAGACGCTCCACATTGACTATGGAGGCCTAAGCATGTCAGATAATAACAACTGAAACAAATTATGTGTAATTACAATACTTAATATTAGAATTGACTTTGTTGCACATATTACTGCTGTTACTAATTGCCCTGTTACATTTGTTCATTCTGGGCTACTGTAGAAACATGGTCATGGAAGAGGACCTGCTCCCTGTGTAAATTTAAAAGGGTCATTTCAAGTGATTCTTAGTTTTGGGTGATTTTACACTAATGAATCAACAGAGCAATGCAAATGTTTGGGACTGTATTATCACAGTACAACTTTCTGTCTTTCTCTGTACATTTCTTGGAAGCTAATACATCCAAATCCGTCGGCAGTTTGCACAGAGTTCAGTTCAGTTCAGTTCAGTTCAAGTCTCTTTTCTTATGCACAAAGAAATAAAATTCCTTCAATACTTTTAGAGACAAAATACTGCAAACTAGTGCGTTTGAAGTTAAGACGGGACGTGATCATTTTCTTAAAGACATTTCCCTCCTCCAGCAGCTGTGTACAGGAGCAGCTCAGGTGAGTTCTTATCTGGACTCTTGAAGATAAAGGTTCAAGACTTCAGTCAATTTAATGATAAGGGATGTTATTATCGCAAATTAGGTTCTTAATGGATTCACGTTTTTTTTTTAGCAGCCATAAAAATGTATGGAAGACTGATAGTTTGTTATTGGCTTATTGGCTTTCAGGTCATGTTATCTGACCAGCGGTGGAAGATTTCACTGATTCTGTGTCAGTGTTTTTTTATCAGGTCCTGTCCGACGCAGTTTAACGTCAGTGAAAAACAAAAGACGGAACTAAAATGATGGGGCATGTGTTTGGAAATAAAAGCAAACTAAATCTCCTTGTGGACAAAAGCCAGGGAAATCACATCATCTCTGTTTGGTGTTTGGTCCTCAAGGTAGAGTGTGTGTGTGTGTGTGTGTGTGTGTGTGTGTGTGTGTGTGTGTGTGTGTGCTTACTCATGCCCCTATGCTGGCAGTTAAATGGATTCTGGCTATTGGCAGACTGGTCGCAGCTAATTGAGTGGCACCAGATGCCAGCTCCACTTTAACATACACACTCTCTGTTTGTGTGTGTGAGCCTGCACTACCTTTTCTGATGAACAACACGCACACACACACACACACACACACACACACACACACACACACACACGTTTGCCCTGGAGACAGTGTAATTGGCTGTTGTGGGTTCCCTCTAGTTTGGGTTTTAGACATAAAACCCTCCAGAAACCTGCTGGAAGCTTCTAATCCTGGCTGAGAGCTGGGACTGTATTAGCTCCTTCTTGGCAGACACACACACGCTCACACACAAACACAGTGTGTAGAGACACAACATACACAAGCATAAAGAACGCAAAGACGTTTTAGATGCAAAGTCACACATGAACATTAAAAGGTCCGGACGGAGCAGCGACACATTTGGCTACACAATGCAAGATTTGTCACAATGAGGCTCTGCGTACTTTAAAGTCTGCAGAGAGTAGTGAAGTGGGAGAAGTTATTTTGGGCTTCAGAGTTAAATGTTCATTTTCTGTGTTGGTGACTGACAGCTGGAGCGCTGCGAAGGTGTTAGAAAATATCTGCTTTTTTTATTCAAAGTCAGAGACATAAGCCAGTGTACATAAAAATGTACAGAGACAAGTAAACCTCGACTCCCAAGGGGCATTTCAGTAACAAACACCTGAACACAGAGCGTAATGTCTGCAGCGTGTGCCAGCAGCCGTGATCTGTTATAAAGATTATGCTGTGTTTTGTTGCCATTTGCAATAAGGAAGCGTTCTGAATTTGTTACAGCTCTAACTTGGCAAAAGTGAGGGCTGCATGATGATGCAGTGGTTAGTATTGTCTCCTCACAGCTACAGGGTTCCTGGTTTGATCCCCGGGGTGAAGGAGCCCTTCTGTGAGGAGTTTGCATGTTCTCCCCGTGTCAGTGTGGGTTTCCTCCAGGTGCTCCAGCTTCCTCCCACAGTCCAAAGACATGCAGGTTAACTGGTGACTCCAAATTGTCCGTAGGTGTGAATGTGAGTGTGAATGGTTGTCTGTCTCTGTGTGTCAGCCCTGTGATAGTCTGGTGACCTGTCCAGGGTGAACCCTGCCTCTCACCCAATGTCAGCTGGGATAGACTCCAGCCCCCCGTGACCCCCAACAGGATAAGTGGTTACGGAAAATGAATGAGTTTCCGGAAGCCTTTATGGCATCTTCCCTTTTTCAATACAGTAGGTTTTCCACACAGATTTTCACCTGAGCTACCATTTTGGCACTCGGGATTGCAATGTCTGATGGTCAGTCCACCACTTCAGCCCAGGTTGAAATCTCTCAACAAGTATTGGATAGATGAACCATGAACTTTGGTGCAGACATTAAAGTGATAGTGCACCGAAAAAACATGAGCGCAGTGCACAGAGAGGCAGGCAGAGCTACAGGCTACATTGAGGCGAAAAACAGAGTTCAAATGACATTTTTCCAAATGACTTTTTATGTCGGGGCTTCAGGACACTTGGATCACTACAGAGATATTCTGTTGTTTCAGTCATGTGTTTTTTTGGACGTTTGAATCTGGGGCGCCATCAGCCTGCATTAGGTGGAGTTGTGTTGCTACCCACTCTCCCCTTGGATCTCCGCAAGTGTTGTGAGGACTCTAAAACTTCACCTGAGCCTCCCTCGGCATATGGGGGAGTAGATAATGGCTGAATTTTCATTTATGGGTGCACTATCCCTTTAAAGAGCCCATATTATGCTCCGCTTTTCAGGTTCATACTTGTATTTTGGGTTTCTGCGAGAGCATGCTTACAGGCAACCCTGCAGGTGTGTCCTGGACATTGAAGCCAATTTGACATAGTATCAAACAGTGGAATTAAAACCTCTGGATCCATCACACACCATTTGGGCCAAAAACACTTTTTCTTATAGACTTATACTGAGAAAGAGACATCCCTGAATCAGCGGACAAACTTTTATGAGCATCACGACCCCAACAAAATGACTCATTTCACTATCAGGGTCTGATCCATTTGGTGTGGTAACATGTCGACAGTCTGGGAAAGCTAAATGATTGAATCATTTTATCCCCATCAAAGTTAGAGGAGGAGTCAGCCACTCGGCCAATGAAAGGCCCAACGATTCAGGTAATTTTATACCCAGGAAGTCAAACTCTTTGTCATATGTGCCACTTGAGCAACTGTCATAGAAATAAACGGGCCCAACCTTCAGTGCTGTGTGTAGTTCTCTTTATACATCCATGATTCTGAGATACAACCTGCTCCATTTTGCTGTGTATTGAAATTACAGTAGGGGGATGGCAGCAGCCGGTGCAGCTGCGATTTATAATACCCCCTCTCTGAAAGCACCTTTGGTCTTGTTTTCACATTTCCAGTATTTCCCTCCAGGCTCTTTAATGCTGAAATTACAAAGTGGATGAAAACATGCTTAACACAGTCAGGATGTGCCTCGATCTTTACAGTACCAGGACCAAACACACACAAACACACACATCTGTGGTGGGAGGAGCTCACCAAATATTACCATGAGAATGGCAAAAAGTGGCAGCCATGGAGAGGTTAACATTAGATAGACTGTTCAATCTGACACAATTTCTCCTGGGGAAACACACACACACACACACACACACACACACACACACACACACTGCAGTCTGTCATTAATCCTGCCTAATCAAGCGGGGACCCCCCGATGTTTCCATGGAGCTGGAAGGAGGAGGAGTGATGAGGAGGAGGAGGACAAAAAGAAGTGAGGAGGAGGAGAAGGGAGAGTTTAGACGAAGAGAAGCGGAGGATGGGAAGGAGGAGAGTGGGGGGAGGGGGTGGGGGGGTACCAGCTGGTCTGGATGCTCCGCGCCCCAACAGTGACACAGTAACTGGCATGGCCATCTGTCCAGCCACACACACACACACACACACACACACACACACACACACACACACACAGATTGGTGAAGGTGTACAGTAGGTAGCACATGGTCAGCGAAGGGTTGAGGGGAAACACCGGAGCACAGACAACAGAGATGAGAGCAAAGGTCAACTGTACGCTCGCACCACGTCCACAGTAATGCTTTGAAACACATCAAAGGGGCTTCTGTCCACACTTTGAGTTTTCAACTTATTTCCAAAAAACTTGGAACACCAAAACTGAATTTTTTTTGTCGTTTCTCCATTTAAATGCCCATGTTTTAACACCCATCAGTTTTTGATATATACTTATTCTACTGTAAGGGGTTGCAGAGTGAAATTCTTTATGCATTATTGCACAACTTTAAAAATGAGGCAGCACTTCAGTAATAATAGCAGCTTATTTATTTCCACCTGCAACTTGGATTAGTCTACTAGTCATTAGTTTAAGGTCCACACAGTTTAATATATTCAATGTCAAACTTGGATTCGGCCATGTTGTTGAGGTAGTTGTCAAGTAGCTGTCTGCTAGTCCCTCACTCTACAGCAGGAAATGGCATTTTAAATTAAAAGCTCTTCAATATAAAGTCTGTTTGCCAGTTTGTCAGTTGACACCTGCCCTGTTTGGTTCGGTTCAATCAAATTCAGGTTCATTTGCTCCCTAAGCGCTGTTCGTTTGGGCAGGTGTGAACACAGCAATCACACTCAGGTGTGCACCAAAACAACCAGACCGAGACCTTCTTGAAGAGGTGGTCTCAGTCCGGTTACAAACAAACTCTGGTGCGGTTCGTTTGTGGTGAGAACGTGTTCCAACCTGGATGTGAACCAACTGCAGTCACATGACACATTGTTTGGGTTAAACATGAGCATGTTACAGTCCTGGAGGATTATTAATGTGCACCTCCTCCTGTACTGCCTTAATATGCACATTCAGCACATCCAATGCATCAAAACATTGTTTTCTAGTTGGAGCCGCGCCTCGTTTTCAAACTGTATGGTTTGACTAAAATGAACAATGACAGCAATATAGTCCACGATGAGCAGCGCTAAAATCAACCTGCGTAGTTGTCCCTCCATTGTGACATTAGAAAGTGTCACATTTATCTTGCAAGTGTTCTCTTCTTCAACGTTTGCTTTACTTCCTGGATTTTTCCCACATGGAAATTCTGACCAATCAAGAGCAGCTTTCTCACACAAGGCATTTGATCTGGTCCGCTTGTAAATGCTGCTCTGAGAACACGAACCAACTCCAGGCAATTGTGCAGGTTTGGAACAAAATTAGTCCCTGATTCAGACCAAAGCAAGACAACTCTAGGGCTGAAAGCAGCCTGATGGAAAATGCAGGTGTTTGGGAAGTACTATACGACTGGATACATCAGACTTGAAATATACTGTACAAGTCGTGTGAAAGATTGTAAACAGATCTTTTGACATAATGCTGCAGTTCCTTGTTTAACATGGACCAAAGATTTCAATTCATCAAGCATGTTTACTTTTTTAGATAAAATAGTATAATAGTGTTTGTTTGTTTTTTGGTTTCAGAATGAGGGATGCAAGTTTTACAGGGTGATTGATTTCCTTGGCAACTACCATGTTTTTCCTTTGTGATGTCTCAGATTTTTAGGCATTCTGATATCTCAAATGCCTTAAAAAATAGTGCATCTGCCATAAATGGTAAAGAATTCTTCTTAGAGTAGCGTTCACTTGGCCCCCTCTGGGTTTGGGCTGAGCCCTGAATATTTACAGCGTCTGGCTCCGCCCCTGTTCTTTAGTTCAGCTGTTAGATTAATGTTAGTACATTTTGTTGGCATCTTTTTGGATCAGAAAGAACTACATTTTTGTGCTGCACAGCCAGTGAGCAACATATTATTAAGTACACTTCCAACAATTGCAGAGGCATATTTGACTGTTTTAAGCTTTCAGTTTTATTTTAAATGTCAGAGGAGGTTGGAGGAGGAGGTGGGGAGTTAAAAGAAAGCCATTATACTACAGATATGTCAGATGATTGCGCAGTAGCACCAGTTAAGCTGATGTCACAAGGCCGAACAGCTGAGACTTGTACAACTGATCATCCATATATACAGAATATGTCAGGACACAGCGCTCAGCTTCATGCAAAGGACTTACGTTTTATATTCCTGCAGCTCATCTGAGCTCTGCTTTAAGCTGATTTATGAGGACAATTTCTTGCTTAAGTTGAACCTTTTTAACCGGTTGCTCAATGTGAAGTTGCACCCTGATCACTGAACTCTGGCTGAGGTTTCCTGGTGGATCTGAAGACTGACATTAAGAGAATGAATCACAGTGGAAGCGTCTGAGATTCAGCCGAAAACCTTTGCATTGTACTTTTGTGTGTTCAGCTCTGTCTGCGTGCATCTGGATGGAACAACAGCCTGCCTAAACACACAGACACACACACACACACATGTGCGCGCGCACATAGAGTAGCCTTGACTAATTAATAATGAATAAAGCCTCTGGCAAATTGAATTTTTAATTTATCATTTTATTCTCGTCTACATTTTGTTTTTCCTCTCCTTTAGTCACATCATTTGTGATTCATTTTATCGTGGATGTTCAGCATTAATATCCTCACTACGGTGTAATAAAATTAAAACACTCGTGACACTGCCATCCTTATATCATACATCAGCAGCACCTGGTTTTATGTCTCTCTCACACCAGGTGCAGTCACTGCTGAGTTAAATGGCCCAGCATCACGGAGTACTGCCAGCCTGTCTGCATTAGTGTCCATGTTCACGATGCATATCTAATTAGTTTCTACAATAGTATTCTACTCAGAGCTCGAGGACTGACTGCAGAGCTGTGGAGGTCTGGCTGTGATTTATGGTCGTGTTTGAGTCGTATTTAGAGAATCAGTGAGTCTGAATTGGCCTGTGTTCGTCTCTACATCTGGGTTTCACTGGTGTGACATAATGAAGTAAGACTATTGAAATTCACTGTACATTTATAATGAAGTGTTTGAAAATCTCTGCAGCGCTCTGCATTAATAAATGTGTGTGTTAATCCGTGAACTCTGTCTTATTCTGCCAGTCTGTGTGTGTGGCTTTATGTTGAAATAATACTCTTACCTTTAAATTCTCTGGTCGGTAATACTCTATAGGAATATGTATGGCAGCCATAGAAACTGCTTAATAAGGAAGTATCTGACTTGTTAGGTAACTCAGAGGACCTCAGATTTCCTCTCCCCCTGCACAAGTTGATCCAGGTGAGGTGGAGTCACAGCGGTTCAGTTAAGCGGGATTTATACTTCTGCGTCGAATCGATGCCGTACCCTGCACAGTAGCCTGACACACCTCCCCAGAAATGTAATTACACATCGTGGCAACACAGACTCATTTCTCTCAGTGGAAACGAACTTTTCTTTGCTTTTAATTTAACAGATAAGAAACAATAAATTGTGAAGACAATAAATCCTCCACTAAAATAGCATTTTAATTCTTGTCTGTGATTTACCCTGGCTTCATAGCAGAGGAAATATCTGCTCGTCGCTAGGCTAATTGACACAGTGTAAAATGCCATAGGCTTGTGCTAATAACATTAGCATGTTGTATTTGTTTGGAAAACCTGTTTAGTATAAGACAGTTGTTTTGTCAGTGAACCTTGTGAGTTGTAATGGAGTTAAATTATGTACCATTACCTTTGTTAAATGTTGCTGTTGTCCCTGGTTTCATATGAGTAGAGGAAAAGTCCGCTAGCCACTAGGCTAATTTATACAATGTAAAATGCCTTAGGCTTGTGCTAAAAACATTAGCATGTTGTATTTGTGGGGAAAATGCGTCCAGATAAAGACAAGTGTTTGTCCCTGACGGTATCTAGTGTTTTGGAGGTGTAACTGCAGAGTGATACAGACACACCACTACACAAGTATAAATGCTCACAACAGCATCGGCCATGTTGGTAGGCGCCAGCGTAGGCTCTGCATAGAAGCTAAGGTTAGCACGCCTAATATTCAGACTTTATCTACTGTGGTTCATTGCTGTTTGAGCCAAATGGTAGACAGACATACCAAAGTGAGTGGGCATGATGGCTGCCACGCCTGTCCTTTTGGGGTGTTGGTTGTGCGCGCCCTCAGAAATTAATGTGATGTATCTGTAAGAAACACACTCAACATTGTCACGAGTTGCTCCTAACATCTGTCACATGTCTTACGTACATATTCCACACACATTTGACGTGTTATTTTATCATTTCTGACATGTTGTCTCTGTTTCTCTCTGCAGGTGTTTCTCCCGGTCGGACCACCTGGCCCTTCACATGAAGAGGCACATCTGAGGGCAGAGAGAAAAGGAGCGGGAGAGGGGAAGAAGCAAGAGGAGAGATAGGAGGAGGAGGAGAAGGAGAGATAGGAGGAGGAGGAGAGGAACGGGCAGTCGAGCTACCAACCGCCCGCCTCGTTCACCCCGTCCATGAACCAGTCGGCGGCCCCGGCGCCTGCAGGGCAGCGCATCCATCTGAGAGGGCCGCGAAGATCAGTCGGACTGACGGCGCTCTCACTGGAGACTGGGAACGGAGGAAAACGAGGAGTAGCTAGATTGTTGTTTTTCTTTACAATTACACACTCACACACTTGCAACGTGAACACTCAACACACCCGTCTTTGAATGCATCATCCCGGTGAACCCCGGCTGCTCTCACGCAGCTCTGGGGACTTGGACACTGCCAAACCAACATATACTTAACTTGCTTGATGAAACATTAACGCCGCCTATTTTTCTTTCTCTGTAGTCAGTGTGTTTAAACCATAACGTCACTTTAGGTGAGGAGATAGTCCAGTGGGGAAACTTTAAATATCCATATAGTCAGTTGTTAGTGCTTTACCGGCTTCTTGAATTCCAATACTCAACTCTTTTTCTTTGTGTTTTAATGTTTCTCATACACGGAACGTAAGAACTCATCATCTGCCGCAGTCAGCTTCAGTAATCTACCAGAAGAAAACAACAACAAATCTGCAGGAGAGAGACTGTGCGGATCGACTTCTAGCATAGCTGACAATCGAACCCAGGGCTCGGACGCTGGGTGTCTCGGTGCACCCATGGGACCTCGGTCAGCGGGTGCCGCTGCAGCTCTCAGGCTCTCCTCCAGTGGGTGCTTGCATCTCCCACCTTCACTGAGACGCCTGCCGCCTCCGCAGGCCATCTGACAGAAATGCGCAGCGACACTTTCTTCCCTTTTTTTCTACTTAGAGGACGATAATTCTTCTTATTGTTGTTATTACAAAGAATGACACTTTGTTCTTTTCTCTCTTTGAGAAAATGTCTTAAAACTCACTGAATTGTGTTTGAGGAAAAAAAAAAACAAAACTGAAAAATCTAAGATGACTTCAACAGAATGTGTGGGATGAGAAGGAGAGCGTTGTTGGTCTTTTAATCCCCATGTGCACCGGCTCTGCTTCTGCAGTCTGTACGCAACCAGTGGATGAACAGAAAAGAACAGAATCATACAAATTCTCAGAAATGGGATTTGTATTCTTTTTTTTTGTTGGACTAAAATAAAAGCAGAGAGCGGAGGGGTCTTCAGTTTTTTGTGCTGCTCTTTCTGCCCCGCAATTCACTCCAGCTGGAAAACAAAAACCCTCGCATGACCCTCTGTGGTCTCGCGCTCTACCGGAGTCGGGCGGAGGACTCGCTGAAAACTGGAAACCTGTTTTTTTTCTTCTGTCTTTGCTTTTTTGTTGATTCTGAGAGTCATCCTGGAGCGCTTTCACAGGCTCTCATCTCCCTGGCAGCACTGCGGGGCACGAACGTAGGCTGAGGAGCCGCTTTTTGGTTACTCACGTGGGACTTAAGACGCCAACCGACCTTTGCGCGGTGGTGCCGAACAGACACGGTGGCACCAGCCCGGTCAAATTTGCCTGTTTCGTATCCATTGACTGCACTGACTTTTTTTTTTTCAATGTTATCTGTGCTTTTTTTTCTACAGCGAAAAAAGGAACACAAAGAAAAAAAATCATAAAAAGACTTGAAAAAAATACGACACAAAAAACAATTCTGTCTCGCTCTACACATTGTATACAGAACAAGCACACATACTGCGCCAACACACACACACACACACACACACACAGACTTACACTGCAGTTTCTTTGCTCACGGCTCCTCTTGAGATAAGACTAATAAGATTTAGGAAAATAATTATTAAACTAATGAACAGAGTTGGAAAACAAAACACTGCATGGCAGGCTTTATTGCAAACACACACACACACACACACACACACCAGCTCATGTACACACACACATACACACACACACACTCTTCCTGGAATTATATGTTCTGCTCCCAGATCTTTTTTCACAGTAGGAATTTAGCAACTGTTGTTTAGTAGAAGAGTATCTTAGCTCTCGGCTGGAGGTAACAAACGATTCCAAATCCTTTGAAGTGAGAAATCAGCTTGTTCTCAGTTCCAACAATCACCCACATATCCCTCGCTACAGTTTGTGCCTCTCATTTAATCAGCGGTTTTCACTTCAGAGACTCCGGTTACGTTGTTGGTTACAATAGAGCGTACAAACCCCTGTTTCCTTTAAAAATAATAAGTGGTGAAATGATTGCAGCAGGTCTCTTAACAAAAACGTATCGAAAACGTGTTGGTAATCCCCAGAGGTGTCTCTGCTCTGACTCATGCGCAGTGAATTTGAATGTCGTCAAGATGAATCCTAACGTCCTGACCCAAACAAAGCATTGTCACATCTGGTTCTTTAAAAACCTGTTAAATTAGCTTTCTAATCATGGAAAGACCTGAAAAAAATATTTAATCAACTAAAACATTGGAGTCTTATGGTAACACCAGCATTTATGTTGCTAATATTTTGCACAGAATTCGATTAATTTGAACTGTGTAAGAATTAACTGGCAGCAGCAGAGTAAATCTATGCTGAATTTAACAAGCAAAATAAATAAGTAAATAAACACATTTTATTGCCAAAGGCCTGTAGGACGGTTCGCTTACAGCTGTTCTGCTCACAACTGCAACAGTGTTTTGCCATTTCTTGTTGTGACTGAGTGCTTATATGTGCTTTTATGGGCAATGCACTACAGTGACCCAAAACATTTCCATCAGGAGAAACAATACCAATTCAAAGATAAATATGAAAATCACAACAATACATACAACAAGAAAATCATGCTGCAAATGAAAAAAAATAGCTGCAAAAATTTACAGGAAACATGACAAAGTCAAAAACGCACAAACCCCAAAGACAAACGCAACAGAAAACGCTGCATATCCAGTCAACTCAACAGAAGATCTACAGGCCTCAAGGAGTGTGGTGTTAGCTAGCTAGAGTTAGCTTTCACTTTTTTTATATTCTAATATTCTAAAAGGCTTACTCCAAATATAAAAAAAGAATATGTACCTTTTTATGTTGCCTCTGTAAAGTGGATTTATACTTTATACCCTAGTGCGGTGGTGTGTGTGTCACTCTGCAGGTACGCCTCCAAAATGCTAGTCGTCGCCAGGGTTTCTGTGAAGTGCTGTAAAGTTTAGCTGATTCAAAACACACATTAAACACACATTAAACATGGCTTAATAGAAACAGTTTCAACCACAAGTACACAAATCAGCTTCACTATAATTCGCGGCATTCACAGACAAACACTTGTCTTTATCTGGACACATTGTTTCCATAAATACAACATGCTAATGTTATTAGCACAAGCCTATGGCATTTTACATTGTATGAATTAGCCTAGCAGCTAGTGGACTTTTCCTGCTCATATGAAGCCAGGATAAATCACACATAAGACTTAAAATGCTATTTTGTGGAGGCTTTATTGTCGTCACAATTTATTGTTTCTTATGTGAAATAGAATTAAATAAAAGTTTTACTAAAGCTGTTACCACTGAGGATGCACGTCAGGCTACTGTGTAGGTTACAGCAATAGGTACTGTGTTGATTCGATGTAGAAGTATAAATCAAACTTTACTCCACTTTCTTTTGGCATCAAAAACAAACCCACTCTCCTGTCAGGTCTTTCTCTCTCTTGGGTCAAAAATCAAATTGTTGCACTCAGCACTCCCCCCTAGAGGCCTGGAGAACTTCTGCTGTGCTGACATATAGAGTTTTCCGTGACATTTGTTTCCAGGGTTTGTGAGTTTATGCATTGTTTCTGTGTTTGCAGCATTTTTGATATTAACATATTCTTTTAGCTTTCTGCTGCACGTTTTTTTATTTGCAGCACATTTCCATTATTGTATTTGTTTGGGATTTTGTATGTGTTTTCAATTTGCATTTGCTCTGAAGCTGCAGCATGTTTCTCCTAATGGAAAAGTTGTAGCGTGTTTGACCTTATTGGCCACCATAGATGTCTTTTAAAAACACACAAGACCTGCTGGCTTTTCAGAGCTGTAATAACTGAGTTTAATCTGTGACCTGAGTGTAATCACTGATGCTAAAATCACTGATGTAAGAAATGATACGAGAGGTAAAAACTGTGGCGAGCACATATCCACAGCACCTGCTTCCTTTGCTTAATGGTTGCAGATAAAAAAAACAAACTCGCCTTGCAATCAGGGCTTTACTGATATCGCCAACATCAACACTGACACCGCTGCTCCATCCACCCACCCACCACCACCACCTTTATATGCCCCGTAGCAAACAGTCTAATACTCACTGCTACTGTGACTGGTGCAGCTGGGTGAGGGTGCAGGGTTCCTGACGCTGGCGGGGGGATTTCACATCCCAGCATGCCCAGTCATCGTGCCAGTCGGCCTTGCCAGCCTTCATTAAGTGAAACAGTGAAAACATTCCCCTTCGAGGGGGTTTTATGGTGCAGCTTCGAACAATCGATACCAAAAACCTCCAGCGTGGAACTGCCCTTTAGCCACGGGCAGAGTCTCCCCCGATCAGGAGAGAACAGCGGGAGCGCCGCCATATGAGGCCTCTTTATCCAGCGGCAGCTTTCTCTACTAACTCTCTGTTTCTGCTAAATATGACGTAAAGCAACCCATGTTTGAGATGAATCCAGTGTTTCACTTTTGATTTCATTTCATTGATAGGTTTCCGTTACAAAAGCTATATCGATGGTTGTTTTCTTCAGCTTGGATGATGCAAAGTCACGCCAAAATGTTGAGACATGCAATGGGATGTGGAAGGAGCCCTCCTATACAGGAAGTACAATCATAGAGGGATGGGGATCGTAGCACTTTTGTGAGGCTTTTGATGGCATGAATGTGTATATGTGTATGCGTGTGTCCCCATTAGGCATACTGTGAGGGAAGCAGTGATTCAGCAAAGTGGTTGATAACAGATTTTTAACTGCTGAACATGTGTGGGAGAAACGTTGGTTGATACATTTGCTTGTTTGAAAATGTTTTTAATCGAAGCAAAGGCTGACAATGTGTTTATTGCGCTTTTTTTTCCAGACCCTTCATTCGTTCATACATTCATTCATTCATACACATCATGGAGCTCGATGGCATCAGTCAGAGAGATGAAAACTTGCACTTCATATTACAACACGGTGAAATCAGACTCCTCTTTGCCATATACATTTAAATGACATATTTCTGACAGACACTTACGGTTCATTATTTTGTGCTTCTTTTCCACCTTCGCAAAAATCTCAGAATTTATTCTGATCATAAAAAACTAATGAAAAAAATAAACAATAATTTAAATATCTGGATGTAAATCAGATCTTTGTTGCACAAACACTGCATTTTATTTACTGCTAATATCACAAGAGATCCTAATTTACAGAAAACTGGATCAGTGTCTTTTTGCAGCAGCCAGTAAACTTTTACATGCATGGTGACTTAAAACTGAATCATGGTTGAAAGTGATCTACGTCTCTCTACAGTATTTTCAACACATTCTCACTACGACCTCGTCACATATCAACGTTTGGTCATGGACTTTTCACGTCCAGATACGACATGAGTGAGACTGTGCTGGTATTTCATAATTGAAAATATATAAACTGGGAAAATGATGAGCCTTAAAGGGATAGCTCTGATTTTTTTAACTGGTGTTGTATGAGGTACTTATCTATAGTCAGTGTATTCCTTACAGTAGTTGTCAGCATGCCCCCAGTTTGGAGAAGCACACAGGCATACTGACCCGCAAGCGATGCAATGTACAGCTGTGGACAGGAGCAGCCACCTAAAATAATATACCGGTTTAAATGTACATTATAGTTACAGGGAACTGAGGCTTTCTTATCGCCTTTTCAAAGCCACCAAACTCCATTGACAAAAATGGTAATTTTATCTTGCTGAACACAGGAGCTGCTGTTCAAGCACTGCCTCAATTTTTTAGTTTGTTCATGTTATTGTATGACTTTGGTGAATTTGAATTAACCCTTTAAAACACCAAAGTCACACAACAACACAAACAAAGTCACAGATTGAGGCAGCAGTAGACCAGCAGCTCCAGTGTTCAGCGAGGTAAAATTACTGTTTTTGTTTATGTTAAGTCTGGCTTCAAAGACAGCATTAAATAAGTTTTACTTTTAGTTAAGTTTCCCGTCAGACATCAGTGTCTTAACAGTGAGGTAAAGCTGTGAAAATATTCTAAATATAGCATACACATAAACTGATATTGATTATGTTAAGGGGCTAAAGTACTTTTTGTCACTGCCCCCATCTACAGCAGTACATTGCTCAGCTTCCATGTCAGTACTCCTGCCTGCTTCTCCAAACTGGAGGCGTACCAACCAGCATCTACTATTGGTCATACATTGACTATGGATAAGTACCTCATATAACCCCACTTCTATCCTTTTGAGTACACTCTGAAAGAAGTGCATCACTTTCAGCTCATCTCTCTGTTTTATTTAGAGATAACACATTCAACAATTTTGGCCCAAACCACAGACGTACAAAGTTCATGAAGATTTCATATAAAAGAGTGTGAATTTTAAAAGTTAAAATTGTAGCTGGCCAGCGTGCAACAAATACAACTCATGGCTCCTGTTTAATTAAAATCTTTCCTGACATCCGACAGATCTCAAAGTCACTTCAGATACAATTTCACATTTCATTTCCATCGACTTGAAGCAGGTTTTCTGTCACAGTGTTGCTCCGGGTCTCCTGTCGTCTCTCAGGCTCCTCCAGGCCAGCTAGCAGCCGTCCCACAGCTCTGATTAGCATTAGCACTCCCGGGTCCTCTTCTCTAGTTGCAGTACAGCTAATGAGATAGCTCTGGGTCACAGGGAAACTGAGTGGTCTGGAGAAAAAAAACAACAGGGACCTTGAGCCGGACCGATTCGGCGCCGTGTACCCAGTGGACAGATTTGATGAGGAACAAACACAAGATCCCATTAGCGTCGAGAAATGCCAGGAGACAGTGAGATATATTTGTCAAAGAGACTAAACTGTGATGAAAAAAAGGATTTTAAAAAATCATTTACCCACATGAATATCCAAATCATTAAATCAGCCCTTTGCATTTTATCTCATGGATTACAGATAAAATAAATTACCATGTATCTGCAAAGTCCCAACAGATATTTAATCCACTCCGCGTCCCCCAGCCCTCCCTTTTCCTTCGCAGTTAAAGTGCCATTCTTGTTTCCCTCCATCCCTCCATCCTCACCCCATCTCTCCCTCTCTGTCCACAGCAGTTGTCCATGCACTATCAGCTGCAGGAATGCTGAATGCACACTTTACACATTTTTGCCCAAAGATTTGCATATTTGCAAGTTAACTGCTGTGAATGTAGTAGACGTAGAGGAAAAGAGCCGAGAGGCAGAGACGCAGAAAAAGGAGAGTCGGGTGCAAGGTGGAAGGAGAGGGATCGTTTTTCTTACATGATCGTCCCATTAAATCTTAATTACCAGTATGCTCCCACTCTTCATGCTTCATAACATTCTCAGTCTCTTGTCTGCTGTCAGCTGGAGCCAAACTCATCCTTCACAAATGTAAAATAATGTTCTCATGGTCTTATAGGCAGGAGTGAAGAAGCTTTAGTCTCAGTTAGCTTCTTAGCTCACTGCAAGTCGTAATGTCAAGTGTCATATTTCAAAGTCACAGGTGGGCCCAGACACACCAAACCAACGTCACAGAACCAGTGACAGAACTGTTTCATCACCTGACGTCGCCTGTGTCTTAGCCAAAATGTTGCACCTGAACACACCGCTAAGACTACAGCCAACAGCCAACTAGCATACGAGAGGAAATAACTCTCCATACTAGCAGGCGGCGGTAGTCTGTATTCGTCATTAAATGGTGAAACCGGAAGACCGACCAAACGGATTCAAGACCTTCAGGCACACTGACCGCATTGAACGTCCAAGAACAGCTATTCACAGTACAAATGAGGGTCTTCATCAGCCCCCAGCAGTAAACGAAGGGCTGGGAGGTGAGCTTACCATTCTCTTACTGCCAACGTCAGGCGGCACTGAAACTAAATTGACTTCCTTGGGTCCAAAGTGTCAAATATCTAACTTAAAACTAACTTCACTGCTGTGTGGTGGCTGTGGCTGGCTTGACCGCAGTGTTTTGGACTGGACTGGATTGCGGAAAATAAGACTGGAGCATGGACAGTCTGCACTTCCTATGCCTACAGTCCGCTCAGTCACAAAAACATGGGCATGGTGGGTGTCGTGGACATAAAAGGGCAGCATAGGGTTTGTTCTGACCCTTGAGGACAAGAGTGAATGATGACATTGATAGCACGTAGACCAAAGTGGACTCTCATGGATATGCAGACCCAGAAATTTGACCTTGCCTGTGCCAGTTAGCACATAAAAAAGGCAACCAGATTTTGAAAGAACAAAGTACGTTTACCGCACACCAGCGAATAATAACACAAACAATTACAAAACTTAACTGCTAAAGAGTTCAGTGGTTTAAAAAAAATGATCTTACCTAACACAACAAGTTGTTTCGATCTCACACCCTCTTGATTGTAGTCTTTTGTTTACTTTCCTCACCTCCGTTTCTCTGCTCATGCACTGAGAGAAACTGCCAATCAGAGTAATTTCTCTCACAGATGGGCTGATGCCAATTTAACATGCTGAATCAGCCCCCAAAAAAAGTCTACAGGGGTCGACTAGTGCCATCGGTGCAGGACACAGCCAAAACAATGGCGACAGACATTCATCGACTGCTTGACATTGACCGACGGACGAATGTTGGCTTGGTGTGCCAGGGCCTTTAACCTGTTGACTATGGAAACCAATGTTACATCACCAACTTTGTACAAGTTTGCCATTCTCATACATCAGATGGTGAAAGTTCAGTGGAAATCCAGAGGAGCAGTTTTATCCTTTGGGATTTACTCAGGGCGCTTTCACACTGGCAGGTCAGTCCTAATCTGGGAATGGTTTGTTCAAAATTGTTACGTTTTCTTAAGAGGAAACTGACCAAATCCACCTGAAGGAGGTCATGTGAATGCCCTGACAAAATTATTACAGGCTTTTTTTTTGCCAAATTTGGACTCAACCCAGTGTGAAAACATCCTTTAGACTTCATTTTTGATCACAGCCAGTTGTTCAGACACAGTTCTTTCATGGACCAGGCTTCAGTTTCCATCATTTTCTACCATATCACCCTGAAGAAGGATTGTCACTTCTGGCAGCTTTTGTAAATAGCGTGAGATCTTACGCACACAGACGGCCACTCTGTGTGAAATTAACCATATGTGGCGACGGCACCGTCTCAGACATTTCAGCGTTTTCTATAGATCTGCTTTAGTTCACGCAAACATTGCACTACATGATCATACTTAGCTATCGCACTCTCCATGTGCACGCACTGCTAGCTTAGTCTGTTGGAGCACTCTGTCAAATATCCACTTAACATTTGTTACACACCCAGGATGCACTTTGCCACCAAGAACCATGTAGTACAGGTCCACTCGCAATCGATCAGAGTGACATATCGACTTAAACCTCCAGTGAAATGCCTTTTTCATCTCTGTTATTCTGGGGGAGTTCGTTGTACTTTGCAAACATTCAGTCATGCTGTGACTTGGTTGAACTTTCTTGGTTATCAGTGGCATCCCGGAGTGACTCTGTCTGTCTGTAACTACTGTGTTTGTCCATGCTTGATGTGTCAGTATATAAGAGATTCACAGATCTTTACTCCTCTCCTTGTGTCTGTATATTTCACCATACCCACACCAAACCCCTTCCACCAATACATTAACCACTCAGAGCCCTCTGGGGCCGAACTCGCTCATAGTCTTCAGAAATCCAGCTGTACTGGGAAGTATTCTCAAGAGCTATGCAGCTTGGGAGCGCCAAGCAGTTCTTTGGTGAGACTGCAATAACTTCTCCACTTTACCAGCTTAATGTCCGATCAGTCGGTAGAGTTTAAGTTCAGTCGATCCATCTTAGTAGGTGCTTTTCCATCACTGTCAGTTTATCTGCTCAGTTAGACCCTAATGCCTGATGCATACTTGTAGTAGTTTAGGAACTACTTTTTGGAGTTTGGCCTCTTTTTCCCCAACTCACTTAAAAGGATTGACTTTTGAAATGTTCTGTTTGTCTCTGGTGCACAGCTCTGTCAATCAGCATGTTTCTGTATCTAAGGAAAGTGACACATTTAGTAACAGAATTGCTTTGCTGAAACACTTCTTTTAATTCCTGTGCCGACAAAATAAGACATGCTTCAAAGGACACTTCATGAAACCCAAGGTGTTGGTGATATCGGCTGTAGAGATGTCTGCCTAGATGGCACTCGGCTTGTGGTGCTCAAAGTGTACTGGGCAGTGATGTCTCCTTCCAGGAATCATGACACGGTTACTCAAGATAATCCACAGTTCTTGTTCTGAGCAGTTTTATATAGGAACTATTTTCTTTATACCGAACTACACCCCCCAACATATCATTGCACAGAAGGAAGTGTGCATCTACTGCTAGCTCACCTAGCGCCACTGAGCTAGCTAACATTACAGCTCAGTTAAGGGGGATGCTATTAATGTTTACATCAAGAGCACAAGGCTCTTGTCCATGAGTAGAGGCATGAGATGTAACTGAGCTGTAAAGTCAGCTAGCTAAGTGGTGCTAGTGAGCTAGCTGTAGATGCACACTTCCTTCTGCGCAATGATTTGGTTGGTGGGTGTTGTTCAGTAGGAAAAAAAAATAGTTTCTACATGAAACCGCTCTCAACAAGGTCTGTGGATTATCTTGCGTAACAGGGTTGTGATTTCTGCAAAGAGACATTGTTGTTGGGTTTTCCAAATGTATTTTTTGGCACTTCGAGCACCACAAGCCGAGTGCCATCTAGTTCCATATACTGGAGAAAAGGCAGACATCGCTATGGCTGATTTGCATTTGTATTTTTGATTTGGGGGTGAACTGACCCTTCATACTGTCACAGGATTGAAGACCTGCCTGTTTTTTTCAAATGTTACAATCCGTAACAAGTCTGAAAAATATTCAGATTTGTTGCTGATTAACCATCTGCCCGTCCTGCTGCAGGTTAAAAGATGAAACAAAAGAATAATCTCCTTCAGTCCACTTATTGGAAGCTATGATTTTATGTCCACCCCCAGCCAACAGCTGTATGTGGGGCCCATGTGGGTAGTAAATGGGCCCTATATGGGATTGACCACAGGTTCCATATTGGTCCCTTGCCAGTTGCCCACATGGGCCCCATGGATTATGCTCAGGCTACCTGAGTACCTAGAGAGTAGGGGCCCAAGAGGGGAATCTCTTCTGGGACTCCACCTGGGAAAACCCACTTATGTGGGCAATTGGCTTGGGGTCAATATGGAACCTGTAGACAATCCCATTTAGGGCCCAATTTAAGCCCATTTACTACCCACATGGGCCCAGCATACAACTGTTGGCTGAGCCCAGAGATGAAGACAGATAAATTTGTATTTAATTGAGACACACTTATGGGATAGACCATAACGCACCATCTGGCAACAATTACAACAAACTTCTTGGATACTGTTAAGTCTTTTTGACAGGTGTGTACAATCAAAAGTTCACGATTGTGTAGAAACCAATGAATCTCTCCTATCGACCAACAACGTTTTGGTTCACAGACCTTCGTAAGTGATCGACTGTCTGCGGGATTGTTAGGTTCCTCCCTGAATGACTTTTTTTCCCACACTTTAGCCCATCGTTCCTGTAAATTACGATAACATGTTGCTCACCAGCTGCTCTTCAGAGATCTAGGATACGAATGAAAAGACAAAAGACATCTTCGTATGTCTTTCAGGTTCAAGTGCCAAACAAAGTTTTAGCGAATTTTTTGGATAGACTAGACGAGATTTTACAAATGTGCATGATGCCCATTTTGCTCACCCAGGTGGACGTTGTTGTAAAGCTGTATTAAATGAAACCTCCAAATTCTCTGCAATGCATCTGGTGAGTAACATTGTAATCAACAGAAATGATAGAATGAGACCAACATTAGAAGAAAGAATGACCTTTAAGATAACCATTAGCATCCAAACAGAGCAAACAGAAATGATTTTGGTGTCAATCCTAATGCCACAAATTGGGGAAAATGTGACCACTCCAGTGTCGTCATTTAGTGAAAGCTGCACCTTTATATCATCACAGTGAACTCGAACCACAACTGTTGAGGGATCACAACTATATATTTCCCAGGATGAGTCGACATGTCGAGAAAAGAGAAGACAGCAGGTGTGTTTTCACCATCGCAACATCCCTCTCACCGTCCTGCAGGGGCTCTGTTACTCTGATACCTTTCATATCAACCTTTGATCCATAAACCGTCACTCCACACCCGCCTTCCTCTCCTCTGTTACCGTCACCTCTGTTGACTTTTTTTATTTTTTACTTTGAGTTCTGTTTTCGTTCTACTTACAATTTTTTGCTGTACAAAGTGTTTAAAATATTATTTGTATTATATGATGTTAGTATGGTAATGTTCTTTATTAAGGAAGAAGAAAATTTATTTTTGTTACTGGTCTGTTTCATAATTCTTTTCTAAATTGGTATTGTAAGATATCTATGCAAGAACTGTTAAGTGGAGCATTTTTATTTAAGAATGTAATATGTGTAATAAATGGTAGAATCTGGTTACGGCTCTCTTGTGTTTTGTTCCGTCAAAGATTTAATTGTCTCGAGAAAAAAAAGTCTGCGCACTCCATGTGCCCATCTAGTTTCCATTATCTACCTTAAAGGTCCCATGTGTAGGATTTAGTGGCATCTAGTGGTGAGCTTGCAGAACTGAAACTTCTCCCATCAACCTGTGTTGTTTTTCCAGTGAGAGGAGGCTGTCTTGGCAGCTGTCATCCACCATCTTGTCCACCTCAAGATGATAAAGTCGAGTCAAAGTCAAGAGACGTTGATATGATACTATGAGAAGCGCAAAAGTAACGGATTCATGCTTTGTAGAAAGACACATTCTCACTCCGACCTTGACATTTAGTCATCGACTTTCCACGTCCACATAGGACGTGCAATTAGCCTGGGTGTGTTGGTTGTTGATGTTCTGGGACACCATGTCAAGTTCTGCTTGTTACATGCATTGTCTTCTTTCAAAATACACTTTCTACGTTGGTATAACCCTGCAAATTGAGTTCCTTTTTCCTTCAACAACAAACGCACTTGGATACATTTTGCCAACACTCGCACATGGTTGGGTTTCAGAAAAAAGAACAGGGTTTGGCTTTACAGTCTTACAGGAAGCAAACACCTGCCTCCTGGGTGAAAGTCAGTAGCTGTTTGACCCATCCAACACCCTTCCCGCCTGCCATAGTCCGACTTTAGCCACCTTAACTTTCATTGTTGTCCCACTGCCCTTTCCCCTGACGCCACTGGGCACAATTAAACAATAATAATGACGTATCATGCCAATGTGAAAGGACGGCTTTTTTCGTAAGCATCTGACACCAAAAGTCACTAACCAAGTGCCCGATTTCGACAACTTCAGAGTGAGAGGAACTGACAGAAACATACAATGCCAATATTTTCTTCTGGCGTCTGGGTTGATCTTTTCATTCTATTTCATTTCAGTTTAATTTGAATGCTTCATAAATGTGTTAAAGTTATGAAAAAAGAAGAAAAATAAACTTGTGGGTTGATTTGCGTCTGGACCCATCTGGAGGCGTCCAATTTCTGAACTGTGACCCTTTCCAGATTACAATTTCTGAACTGGTTTTAAACATTAAACAGAAACCACGACGGGTGATGAAACTAAAATTCGACCTGAACAACATCCATCTTTCACTTCGTTTTCATCTCCTGCCTTCACTTCAAACAAGGCAGGCAGAAGACTGAATATAACCTTCTAGAGAATGACTGCAGTCGCCCCTGTATGGTCACCCAGACGACTTTAATTATGAGTAACATGGTGGCACATTATTCCTTCATAATGGCCATTTAAGGCAGATGGACACATCCTGTCCAGCCGCTGGCAAGAGCGCAGACGTACGGAGAGCCAGCGTCGCATTACTACAACAGAAAGGCTCATATTCTCAACACTGCTGGTTAATTTAGCTCTTTATTACAGATTAAAACAATCTCATGAATATCTATAGCTCTCCCCTGCCTGTAAATGGCTTCTCCTCGGCTGCTTATAGTGTCCTGCTCTTTAATTAGAGCTAACTTGTCACCGACTGAGCTGACATACAAGCCAATGACACGCAGGCTAAATGAGGTAATCAAATAATTAATGGCTAATTGGGGATCAATTTAGCAGAAGTAAGGGAGCTCGAATACAGCATATCTGCTCTGTGAGTTTGTCCTCTTACATAGAAATTGCTAATTAACTAATTAAAAGGGACTGAATTGTGATTGTATTTCTCTAGAAGGACAGGCTTGATATTCGCTCCTCTGATATAAATCATCTTAACTGGTCACTTGGCTTTTCTGTAAATACAGACTTTGCATTTCCACGCATGCTTATGTTTTCTTTGCTTACAGAGTGCTTAAGATGCTGGATGAAGACATTTCAGCAAAGCCAACGCGGAGGATTATTATCATTTCTCTGCAGTGGGCTGTGCTGGCTGGAAAATGGGAATTCACAATGATGATTAGTGTGGGCATTTTGAAGTTTTGCAGGCTTATTCAGTTCTTGTCAGAGGTGGAGAAGGAAGGCGAGTGAGCTGTTTATAATCTTATTCAGCAGCATTAGTCTGCATAGTGTTGGTAAGTGTCTACAGAAACAGCAGCCGTCAGCTCTCCTTAACAGCACAAATAAACAGAAATGTGGTGAGCTGCCCAGTGGCATATTCTATACTTATCTCCCAGAAGGACCGTGTCAGCTCATTTGAGTGACTCTCAGACCGCACTGTCCACCACCACCTACCCATATAATGCTGCTTTGTACTGAGAGAGGAAACATATCATGACTGCTGTGCACAGAACAAAGGCTGCTCTGATATTACTCACCATGACGATCACCATGACTATCTATCTCTTTAGCTGCTAAACGCTCCACTGTGTTCTCCGGCTAGCTGCTAACTGTGTGTCTCTGCGGCTTGGTGCTGAGCAGGTAATGAACAGTGGGTTGTTAGAGCTTTTTGCTGCGCACAGCTGCCTGTTGCAGCTAAAAGGGGACACTACATGTGATTTTGAACCTTTGTTCCTGCCCAACCTACTTGGACTTTCACCGCCTTAACTTTCGTTCTTGTCCCGCCGCGTTTCCCCCTGACACCGCTGAGCACCGTTAATCTATAACAGTGATCGGCCGCGTATCATGCCGATGTTAAAGGACGGCTTTTTCATGAATGTCTAACGCTGGAAGTCACTGTTCAAGGGCCGGATTTCAGCGACTTCAAAGTGAATGTCAGTGTAGCTCCGGCAACCACTAATTTAAAAACCTGTCAGCTCTGTAAACAACACACAACACAAAAAACAGCTTATAATGAAAGACATGGAAGGAAATACATATAAATGGACTGACACTGACGTCCAGGCTTTACTGAGCAGATAAGTAACAGGAGAAATAACTATACTAACCAGCAGCCAACTTGCATCACTCTAGTGTTAGTAGTGATGGTGCGAACGCAAACAGAAACAAAGCCCTTGAAGGTATGTAGTTCTTGGACAACACGTTCTCTTCCCAACTCGTCATGTATCGCCGCCTGGTCAGTGAACTTTCAGGTTTACATACAATGTGCTAGGTATCCTCTTGCGTCTGTTGTTGATGTTCCAGGACGCTGTGTCAATTTACTCTTCTTCCATGCGTTGTGTCTTTACGAAATACACTTCTTTTTTTGTCACAGGAAATGTACAGTTTCTGCTTGATGGATGTATACAGTCCCTTCCTAATAAACTTAGAACATATGCAATACCTTTACATTAATTTCCTTGTGCAACAAAAGCACATGGTTGGGTTTAGAAAAAAACACATCATGGTTTGGCTCAACATTCATACAAGAAGCAAACGCCAGCCTGGGAGGTGAAAGTCCGAAAGTGTTAAGAGACGACCCAAATGGCTGAATCTGGCTGTCTGGGGAAAAAAATGCACAAAAACTCTCTTGCAGGAGTTGAACCAGCCTCTGACCTTCTTTTCATTTTCTCAGGAATCGCTCTATGACGTACTGCGTCTGATCATCCACACTGGCACAGCTGAGGTCTGAGACTGTCGAAAGCTTGTTGGGAATCAACTTAAAATCCCCCTTTTCCCGTGGTTCCCCCACCCTATGGGGACTTTCCAGCTCCTTGTATTACACAGCATTTCCAACTGACGCTGTCCGGCGTCCTGACGCAGTAATCACTGACAAAGCGGTGGTATTTGAGTTGGGAATGAGAATGGGCTGTCTTGGAGGAGCTCCCAAGTGCACAGTTCCTACCAGGGAGTCCCCCGAAGTGTTTGGTTGAAAAACACTTTATGAGACGGGTGAGAATGAGTCAGACCAGTAACATTGTGGTCTGGAAAACTAAACAATGAGCTGAAACTCACTCTGTAAAGCCGAGTGGAGCTGTGACACCCTGTAGCACTGTTTTCACACTGTCAGTTGATATATTTCTATATAAAGAAACATTGATTACAGGTGCTTTAAGGTTAGAGAAAGACTGCGATTATGGCAAATAAAATCTGATCAGAACGAGGCAACTAAAACACTTGGTTTAGATCGATAAAAAGGTCGTGGATTGTAAAAGTGTAAATGTTAACTGCAGGTCTGTGACTCTTCAATCTGCTACATGAAAGTTTTAAATGCTGCATCATCAAAACTCCAAACCCCACTTCATAAAGGGCACACCACTTCCTCCATCGGCACCGGACATAAATCATAAGGAGCCAAATCATGCAACGTGGACACAATTCTGAGGGAAACTGTGCTGGTTATACTAAAGCAGGAGTCACCAACCTTTCTACCTGAAGGATAAAAAGTGATATGGAGGGCTACTTGTTTGATATCTTCCATCATAACACAGGTTTGCTTTGTTTACCTTTAAATAATGAATATGATGCATTTAGGCTGCACATCACAATCATTTATAATTCTGTTTTATCAATTGGACACAGTTAGGTTAAATGATTTCCCTGTTAATCTCAGCATAATGAGACATAACAAGAGAAAATGTACCTCAAAGTCTGCTGCACACTGCTCGACAAAGAAACCATAACAAAATGTTGCACACCATTTTTTAGGTCCCACCGCTAACATGACCTGGGCTGCGTTCAGACTCGACAACAAGTAGCGAAACTTTTTTGTTTTATGGTAATCGTGGTGAATTGAAAACTGTTGCGTTCCCAGAGCTCACTGCCTTTTAATATCGAGGAGTTTAATTCAATTCACTTAAATTCAAAGGGCTTTAATGGCGTGGGAAACACAATTTCCATTGCCAAAGCAAGTGTGAACTAAAAAGCCAGAAACTGAAGCAAAACAGTGCACACCATATTGAGACTGAACGCAGCCCAGGTGTGAGTCATGACTTTGCAAATCCCAAGTCTGCTTGTTATTGGTTCATTGAGGTCAGGTGGACACCAAATGAACCAATAACAGTATTTGCTCACTTTCCTTTACCTTTGAAAAGTGCTCCACTGAATCTGCCCCTGTTCAGCTTGTTTAAAAAAGGTGAATCCATTTTAAGAAGTAGATTCGTGTTACATACTAAAGGCCAAATTATCTGCTGTCTTTTTTGTGAGTCCTGCAAACAATTTCAGATCATCTCCTGCTGCATCCAGGAAGTAAGAGACAAAGAAGAAATCGGTCAGCTCCAAAGGTAAAAAATAATCCCCTTTGAAAGAATCATGTAAAAGATAAATGAGGTCTAGATTGAATTCCGATCATTTTTGTTTTTCGTCTGTAGTGACTTCGAAACGTGTCTCATCAATCTGAGCTGCAGTCGGCCTCCAGAGTTTCTCCCAAACACACGATCTATAAAATATAAAACATCATGCACAACCTCTGTCTGTCACACACACACACACACACACACACACACACACACACCTTATCCACTACCTGCTTGACTTCCTAATTATTATTTTAGCAGTAAAGCCTCACAGCTTCCTTGTTTTAAAATTAGTCACAATAAGAAGCATGGTGTGAAATGTGTGTGTAGGTGGGTGCTGTTGGAGGAGAGAAGTTTGACATCAGTTTGCATTTGTTCATACAGAAACCAGTTTTGTTGACACAGAAATCTGATGGAAATGTTTTGACTGCTCTCTAGTTATATTACAAAATGTAAAGGAAACATGCTGTGAATCTGGGCTGTGTACTTCTTTGCCACCTCAGTTCAGAGGTCCAGGGTGTGTTCAGTCTGCTAGACGATACACCTTCCAACAATTTACAAAACTGTCCTATTTACATTGTGTGTCGTGTTGCAAGCAATTCAGCGATTAGTCTTGTGCCAAATTTGGGCTTTGTTCAGGGTTAGGAAGGAGCCCAAATGTGGCAACCCTGTTTCTTTTATTTACTGTGACTGAGACTGGTGATCATAGCGAGCATAGGTTTTGGTGAAGGCTTGGTTTGGAGTGTGTTACCACAACCCAGTCTCATTCCATAGTCATTGAAATCTGGTTCCTGGGCAGTGACTTGCAGCGTCAGACACTGATGAACAAAGCCGTCCTTTCACGTTGGCATGATAGGCGGCCGGTTGCTGACAAGCACAGACTTTCACTGGGAGAGTGGTGTTTGTGTCCCAAACCCTGTTCTTTTTTCCTAAACCTAACCACGTGCGTTAGTTGTTGAAGGAAAAACAATGTCAATTTGAAATGTTGTACTGACTTAGTGCTTTTATTTTGAAGGAAATTGTATGTAAACAGTAAGTTTCCAATGAGAACAGAAGTGTATTTTGAAAGAGCACAATGCATGTAACAGGCAGAAGTCGACACAATGTCCCAGAACGTCAACAACCAACACACCCAGGGTACCTTGCACTTTGTATGTGGACGTGGAGGGTCCATGACCAGACGTTAATATGTGATGAGGTCAGAGTGAGAATGTGTTGGTCACCAAATGTAACTCCCTTTAATGTGCATTGTGTTGTTTTTACTCTTCATGTGAGATCTTTAACTACTGTAGTTACATTTTTGTACTTCCTTTAGCTGTAATGGTGGCTGCATGTGTCAGAGCCAAAGTTACCCTGATATGTGTGTCGAGATGTTCTTATTTTGTGCACACAACAAGCTAAATCACCATTAGATTTATGACGTGTGTGTTGCTCTTAATATGGAATGGAAACTGTTATTCATGCATTCATAACTAGTCATTTAGACTAATTATTAATTAATTCATTGCTCTCTGGCATCAGTAAAAAAAAAATCCCTCTCGCGCCTCCAGCTCATCCAAAACTCTGCTGCCAGAATCTTGACTCTGACTAGAAAACATGATCACATCACACTTATCCTGGCTCCCCTGCACTTGTTACCTGTTGCATTTAGAATTGATTTTAAGATTTTATTGATATTTACAAAGCTTTGAGAGGCCTTGCATCCTCATACTTCTCATCTGACTCTTAGGGCCTGTTTATACGGCTCTGTATAGTTCTGAAAACAGGTATTTATCTTTGCGTTTGCACCAATCATTTACATGTAACCTGCGTTTTTCTCGATGAAAACAAAGATTTTCAAAAACGGCCTCCAAAATGAAAGTTTTTCAAAATTTCCATGTTTATGGAGATGTGTAAACAGTATAGACAGAGATTTTGGATGATGTTGCAACCCAGTTCGCGCATGTCCATTAGATTGTCCAGGAACCACAACAACGATGGCGGTTATATGCCGGGTTGTTTACATTTTGTTAGCACTTTTGGGACTACTTACGAGTTTACAAATAAACTTAGCACTGCTGCATCAACATCACAGCTACATCAGCGCACAAAGATGTCAGTTGTGCCCAATATTAGCAAGTGTATAGCAGCTAACTATGCTACATAAGGTTAAAAAGTAGTTTATCATTGTTTTTATCACTAGCGCCAAAAGGAAAACAAATCACGGTGCAAGCGCAGAACGTCCTTCTGTGGTGTTTGGCACATGGTGTGTTGCCACCTACTGGCCTGGCATGCTAATTGCAGCAAAAAGAGGCTGTTTCTGTGTTTTAGGGGAGACAGGGATATTGTTTTCACAACTGATTATATAAACCCAGAACTTTTTTATACCGGATAAATAAAAATCTGTTCTTATTTGTATCGGTATCCGTGTAAACAAGGCCTCAGCAACAGTACTCCCAAGAATGTTCGGGTGTCTCTTTAAGGCTCGGTTTAAATGCATATATGACGACAGGAAATTGATGTAGTCTGAAAGTTTCAATCCTCAGTTGCTTGTAGTCTGAATATTGTTGTTACTTTTGGTACATTTAGATTGGAAACTTAATGGAGACACGCATGAGGGATAATAGGATGTTAAATATTGATCCCTCTAGAGCAGATTATTTAGTAAACAGTCGACCATCTGGACTAAATAAACATTTATCTGCAAAGTCTCATTTATGAGCCAGAAATGCTTCAACTTTTTGATATGTAACTTTCTATGGGCTCTAACTTGTCACTAAAACAATAAAAATGATATATCACTTATTTATCCTTCATAGATCAACAATAAGAGACTGGAATGAGTTGTTTTTTTAAAAAAAGAAAACATCTGAGTTGCTAGAAAACATGTCCATCTGCAGTTATGAAAGTTAGATATTTAATAATGACTTCCAAACATAAAACATTAATAATCTTTTGAGCAGATGCTGTGCAGCCAGAAGCTTATTAATCCTTTATAAATATTCCGTCCTGTAAAGCAGTCGCCTACAGAGGAGTTAGTTTCCGTGCACTTGTGATGTGTTTGTGATGAGTATGAAGGAACCCTGAGCTCCCACTGTGTTGCTCTTGGACAGGTGTGTCTCTCCGCTGGTGTTCTGGGTCGTTTCAGGCTGCCAAACTCAATACAGCTCCTGCCAGCGTCTGGACGTGGGAACCCTGATTAGTTGTGACTCTGTCTTCCTGCGTTTCAAACACTAGAGCTTCATGATAGAGTCAGTGTTGATAGCGTTTGCCTGCTTGTCTCCTGAGCTAAGTTTGCCTCCAGTCTTCCAGGTCTGTTTTTCTTTCCCAAAAATGTTCTTTTCTTGATTTGTGCAGCATTTTTTCGGCTCATATCTGCAGCAGCCTGCATGTATTGTAATATTAAGTGAGGGGAATAAAGAGCGTCTCTGAGACTGCAGCAGCTTATAGTCTGCAGAGGTCAAAGCTCAAGAGTCTGGACTCTCGGGGTCAGCAGAAGTGGTCTGTGTAACTTCTGTCTTTACATGTTCAGATAGATGAACTAATTACAGCGAGTGTCTGCCGAGGTCCACAGACAATCAAGTCTTTAGCTTATCTGCTGCTTACAGCCACTCAGGAGGTCAAACACACATTAGCCTGCTATCACGGCTAATCTCTGTCTCCCTGTCAGTCTCTGCTTCCTCCTCACTCCACTTCAATAGCTCCTTCTCACACACATACACACACACACACACACACACACACACACACACACACACCTACACAGTGCATTAAGTCAGCAGGTTATGGTCTTTCTGCTTGTTTCCTTTAATCATCTTCAGACACATAACCAGCTTTTAATGGGATTTTTTTTTTTCCGTATTCACACGTGCATGACAAACACCTCAGTGAGATAAAGAGGTGATGATAAACTTTATTTACAGAGCATCTTTTATACCATAAAATGCAGCTCAAAGTGCTTTACAAACAAATCAATAAAGCAGGTGTTAAAAACAGGAGACACAAAATGACTCAAAATCAAAATCCTTGAGAGATTAAACAAATATATAGGATAATAATCGAAATAAAAACAGGTTGATGATGGTTATAAACAAAAAGAAGTATCAAATAATAACAACGATGTGAGGAAAAGGTGATTTTTTTTTTATGTACCTCTGTGTCAATTTAGGAATTAAACTGAAAGATTATTACTCATATCCAAAATAATCAACCAAAAAACTGATTTAAAGGGACCGTTCACCCTAAAATCACAAATATCCCATTTTGTTCTCACCTGTAGTGCTAATTATGAGTTTATCTTGTCTTGGTGTAAGTTGCTGAGTGTTTGAGATATTGGCCGTAGAGAGACTCCGGAGACTCCATCCAAGGCTAAAGGGGGTCTATGGTTGACCTTTAAATTGGATCAGGTACAACAATTTACTTACTTACTTACTTACTTAAATCACAGACAATACAAGTTATATGTATTTACATGATAGATAAGTGTAATTTTAGAATTAAAACAGGGTCTGGTGGACTGTTGCTGACCTGATTAGCTAGGTCAGAATGCCCCACCAAGAATCAGGGGCTCCCAAAACAAAAGACAGGGCACAAAGAGAACTACAAAATTAAAAGGACTAGTCCATACACACTGAGTGCACAGTTGCCCACGCACAGTTTCACATGGTGTGTGTTTGGGATACAGGTCACAGGAAATTGCAGATTAAATAGTCAACTGAACCCATGAAGAAGAGCAATGTATTCAGAGTTTCTGTGAATTTGATAGTACGATTGCTTTATTGAAAGTACAGTAGTACCATTGCCAATAGTGGGATAGTTAGTGGGTGAAAACTGTACATTAGTAGTTGAGGTAGCACGTTGAAAGGCAGATAGTTAAAGTGTTTAAAACAAACATTGGTCCACAGGGGGAGCCACAGCGATCGGTCGCATTTTAGCCATTTTTAAGCATTTTTCTGTTGTTATAGCGCCACCCAGTTGCCAATTAGTGTTAAATTTCTCCAGTCACCTTGAGGCGTCCTGTACTACATATCTACCAAGTTTAGTAAAAATCCATATGCCGGTTAGGCCTAGATGAGAAATGAGCTCTCTAGTGCCCCCATTTTGTTTGATGGGGTCAATAATGGAGGGGTCCCCTCAGATTATGTGTGGTCATATGCCTACAAAGTTGCGTGGTGATGGGTGAAACCCTTGAGATGTTATACACCTTTATGTGATGAGCCACGCCCTCCGCAATATTCATTGCCTTATAGAAGCTCAGTTTTAGTAAGTTTTCCAACTTTTGCCAAGAGGGAACTTTAGATATTGGTCCCTAGATTATGTTCACCCAGTTTCATGCAGATCGCTCAAACTTCCTAGGAAGAGATCCATTTGAAGTGTTTTTCAAAAAATTCAAAATGGGGGAAAATCTATATAAGTTATGGGTTCTGAGGCAAATGTGTTCCTCATGAGGAGAGACATCTCTGTGCAGAGTTTCACGTCTCTCCGACATACGGGCATGAGATATGCCCATTCAAAGTTTGCAATTTCAATCGGTTGCTATAGCGCCCCCCTTTGGCCAAATGATGTAATATTGCTTCATTCGCATCCTCCCATGACCCTCTACCACTGTGCCAAATTTCACATGGATTGACCAAGTCAGTGAGGAGAAAGACGTGGAACAGACACAGACACAGACAGAGTTTTCGTCATTATATAGTAAGATCAGAGAGGTAACGGCCAAACGTCTGGCAAAGAAGCACCATGTGCGAGCTGAAGGTGAGAAAAGAGGCAGAGTAAGTTTTTGCAAATAAAACCTGCTGTATCGGGCTTAGTTTTAAAGCTACAGGTATCATATTGAACTAGAGGACCAAAGGGGCCAAACAATGCTCCAACATTACGCTAAATTTTGGCAGAGGAAAAAAGGAATATTGCCATTTTTCAAAATGATGTATTTAAATATTTCTGCATACTGGGGTCTGTAAACAGTCTTGCAAGCACATAAATTGGACTAGTTTTTCACATAATATTTGACCAATTTTTGATGAAAGTAGCCTCAAGATTGAATGAATAAATGAAAAAAAATTGTTCACTCCTGATTTAATCAGGATATATATAGACTTACATTGTCTCTGCACTATCCTGCCTCCCATGATGAGGGCTACTTTCACACATGAACAGACTTGTGAGGACAGCCTCTGTTGTTAAGACGCCCAACATGCATAACGATGGTCCCTCCAAAGGACCATTTGTATTTCAATTTCTCACCCTGTGTTATGTTGAATTTGTAGAGAAGACTGTGTTTTTCTCGCACACACACGGAGAAACCCTTGATGAGTTGCAGTCATAGGGGGTTGCGATTAACAACAGCAACTACATCAAAGCATCCATTAGCAAACTGTCACACAACTCAGCAGTATAATCCAAGTTTCTCTTACCCAGTCATTTGCTCAGTGTTTCCCAAACACATGCAGTTTTGCCAAAGCCAAGATGCTTGACAGCACCGTTTCTTAGTGCCTGTTTCAGGCTTGTTTTCCTTATATTCTTTAAGCGGCAGTACGACAACAACCTTGTTCTGCTAATGCTTCGTCTGTTGAGGAGGAGAAGTGCAAAAAATTACAACTCTAACCTCAAATCAGCTCTAAAACCCCAAATACTCATTGAACGCTGCAGGAAGGTGTCGGTGAAATCTGAAAAGTGACCAGCTGCATGTGAACACAGGTTTCCTGTCTCAGTCTTCATTCCACTCCAGAAACATGTTCTTGTAACATCAACATACAGTCACATACTGCGGCCAGGCCCTCCTGCATTATGTCCCCACTGACACTGTGTACATTTGCTTGAATTTAAAATACACAAATCCGTGTTCATCTTTTTTTCCTGAAGGAGAATGATCCATAACTCTATGACGCTGAAATGGCATGAACTTTTTACTGTACACCCCCCTGCTGTCTGGGTTAAATGTCATTTTTCATAAAGTCATTAAACAACATTGAGCCCTTGTTTTGCCTTAATTTGATATTTATGTTTTCTGGATGCTGAAATCTCAACAGTTTTAATATCTCACAATGGTTTAGAAAAGGTCGTGACACCACAGTCAAGATCTAAAATTTAATAGATGCAATGGGAAGGTGACATTCATTTAATTGTGAATATTCTTATTTTTTTCCCATGAATTATTCTCATTATTTGCCATGTTAAACCCCGGCCATCTTAAAATGGAAAGAGCACAACAGTCAGTGTCATGTGTGCTTTTTTTACATTAGTATAGTGTTATCATGCTGCCACAGGAGGAACACACACATGCAGACACACAGCTCGAGTACACTAAAGCTTCCCTGGATGACGACGTAGAATTGAGATGTAATCAGATAACATTACATCTTTATCAGGAACAGTAATCTGGGAAATCGTCCTCTTTTGTGCGCACAATGAGCGCCGCGTGTTCCTCTTATCACCCAGAGTCAAATATCGAGCCGTGATGTTTCTACCTTCGTGTCCCTCTGTCTCGGTCGGAGCCGCTGCCGCTTGCTTGACTTTATCACCGGCTGTACTGTAAAGCTTTAAATTATTCAGTGCCTGCGCAGATCGAGAGACAGAGAGTGGGAAATGGGGGGGAGAGACATTATCTTTGACAGCAGCCTCTATTTTTCTCCTCTTCTGTCTCACTGCACATCAGTTCAGACAGTGTTTACCAGAATAAACCCTGTCCTCCTTCCTGCTCTTTGCTTTTCCTCTCCATGCTCTCTCACTCTTGTTTGCTGTGGAGTTACATTACTGGACACGAGTGTTAAGTTTATTCAGCAGCTGTAGATTATCAGCTCCTGAACTGTGATCCTGATCCACATAAAGTGGAACAATATGTTGATGCACTTAAACAACTAAAGTCACACTGACTGCTGCACCCTGCCTCACTCACCTGAAATATACTACACTGCAGCAGGGTACTTGGTATCTTTTACTACGTCCAATTTAACAATTATTTTTAACTTACAAGCTTCAGATTTTCAATTATTTCCATTTAAGGATAATATTCAAACGAATTACCTTTTTTCCTGACAGTGTTGCACAGTGCCCTTTGGTGTTTGATCTGGCGTCCTATTCATTTTTTCTGTAGTGTTGTTGTAAATTGTCCTACAGTATGATTTCTCTTTCGTAATTTCCTGCAGTCTTGTTATGCGTAGTATGTGTTTTTATGACTGTTGTTGTAAGGCAGCAATACTTGTACAGCATCTGACCCAAGACAGATTTCCCTACAGTGTATTATATCGTATCATATCGTATCATGTGTCCTACCGTGCTGTTGTATAGTATCTTATAGTGTTCTATTGTTCGGCTCTTGTTATCTGTAGTATTTACTTTAATTAGTACACTTGAAGTAAATTATTTCCAGTTCATGTTTAGCTTATAACCTAAAGAGTCTTTTAATCAGTACACAAGAAAATGTAGTACGTAGTACCAAACTGCAGGCCGTTTTAAGGCCGATATCACAATGACATCATGATATTATCTGGAGGTAAAACCTGCCTCTCTCCCACAGAGCTGTAGGTGACATAGGAGTCTTAAAATGTTGTCTTGTTGTGAATAGAAGGAGTCATGGCTCAAAACCAGCCGCCACTGCCCGTCAACAAAAACAACTATGGTTAAATGTGATGAGACCAAAGGACTGGACGGAGGCCATCATCAAAATGCTCACATGTGCAGCGCACACTTCATATCAGGTTAGGGGAAAAGTATTTCCTGTTGTAGGGATGAATAACGTTATGTGTATTAAGAGTTATCATGTCCACCTCATCAGAAACTGGGGAGGGATTAAGAGGAATATTGGATTTCTTTGTGATGCTAACTAACAAGTGTCGTCCTCCTTTGTAAGATTGGCTTCCTGTGACATCATCCATCCACTGAGTGAGAGCATACGGGTCAGCCAGTCTGGTCCCGCTGGTCAGTGTAACTTATTCAAGTAACACTGGCGGCCAGAGAGTGAGTGACCTGACATGGTACGTTCATAAATTCAGTCTGATGCTCTACACTAAAATGAGAGCCCTGCTGGTCGAAGAAACGGAGCGTTATATTTCTATATGAATTAACCAACTGTTAAGTTAATCACACATTCACTCTGCTCTGTCTCTACGGACAGAGTGCCTAGAGTGTGGTCTGCTACTCTGAGAATGCAGCGTTCTGGATAACTAAACAGCACTATCCGACCACGCTCCAAATTTTGGAACTCAAAATCAGTATTTCTAAATACGCCACTCGTATCATCTTCCTCCATTGTCTAAAACAAGCCAACAAAACTTGTTAGCAAGTGCTGCTATTGTCGCCAACTCCTCAGTGAGAAAAGTAGCTATTGGCCGTCCTAAAAGTCGCTAGAAGTCGCTAAATGACGTCTTCACCTAATTTGCATGATTGTCCATATGCATGTAATTATAATGGCTGCTGTAGGAGAGAGGAATAACGTCATGGGAGAGACAAAAACTGAGTAAAAAAACACTTCAATACTGTGTATGGATCCAATCTGGCTGATTTTTAACTCAGAGGAATCTAGTTTCTGTTCATCACTGGGCTCCATCAGCTTCCAGAGACAACTCACTTTCATTATGTGAGTCAAAAGTCTCCATCCATTCACTGTCTCATCATCATCATTAAGATGACAGACGCTCATGCAGTTGACTCACCTTTATAACTCCAGCCTGTCACTTTGATAGAAATGTAAATGTAGAGATAAAGAGACACTGCATAATCAAATAAAATCTATGGCATCCTGCTGATGGAGCTGATGGAACAGTCTATTATACACCTAGAAACAGGAGGTCAGGGTTTCTTTAAGAGCAAAATGTAATCATAACCCAAAGTAATAACGGCCACAACAACAAAATCAGACCCAGACTGTAAAGAAAAACATTCATTTTCCTTTAATCAAAAAGCTATCGACTCTCTTCAGATGTACGTTCGTAATGGTACGCCTGCCTTTGATAAGAGACCTGAAAGAGCATCGTGGATTCCTCCTGTCCATGAAGCTAAAAGCCTCGAGCTCTTTGTGTCCTTTCTGTCAGTCTGTAATCATCAAACATGAAACAGTATAAAAAGAGTGAAGCGCGGAGCTGCTGAAGGGCCCGTTTCTCCTCACAGGAAGATGGTTGAACAGAAACAGCGAGTGTTTAGAGCAGAACAATAAGACCCTGTCCTCGATGAGACAATCCAGATTCTGGATAGATAGAATTTGTTTTTTAAGAGAAATGGATTTAATATCTGTCGCTGGGGACAAGGTTGTTTTTTTAAAGAAATCAGGTTTTCCAGCTGCAGCTGAGACCTGTGACAGTTCACAGTGTCAATAACGTGTCATTTAATTGCACCCTCTGGCATTTAATATTCAGTTCAGACAACAAGTATCCTTCAGGGGGTGTGATTTATAAGATTTGGTTAAAATTGTGAGTAATTTTTCAGCTCAGTGATTAATGATGCAGAGCGTTTCATATTTCATGTCATGTGGTATTGTCACACTTTATGCATGCATGGTGGAAACACTGCAGCAGTGTGCTCTGAATGAAAACAAAAAACAAAAGAGTATATTAAGTAATCTGTGAGAGTCGGTAAAGTCTGAGTGGTAATAATTTATTCCCCTGTGTATATCCCTTAGTTCTCCATGTGTGTTCAGAGTCCATTTGTGTGTGTTTTCTGCACCTGGTGCATCCTGCAGCACCGCGTTGTGGAAGAGGAAAAGGAAGAGGAAGCCTGGACTAACACACACACGCAGGCTATACACACTCCAACACAATCACTTTGGTCTGAGTCAAGGTCTCAGGTCGGCGTTCGAGGATCGGCTCTGATAGAACTGGAACAAAGAGCATAACAACAGCAACACACAAACACAACACGTTGCCACGTTCAGCGCAGTGTGTGTGATGACTGTATTTTTCCACAGTGTGTGTAAACTTGTAAGAAATACTGTACATGCTGCGGTCATGGACTCACAAGACTTCTCTCCAATATAATGGAACTAGATGACATTTGGCTTGTGGTGCTTGGTGGTGCAGGAATTATTTTCTTTCTACTGAACGGCATCCACCAACTGTATTGCCGCACAAAAGAAAGCGTGTATCTGCTCATGGACGAGAGGCTCGTGACAGCATGAGATGTAAACATTAATGGCGTCCTCCTCAGCTGAACTGTAATATTAGCTAGCTCAGTGGTGCTAGGTGAGCTAGCAGTAGATGCACACTTCCTTCTGCACGGTAATATGGGTACCCTGGAAATCCAGAGTTCTCGCGAGAGCACAATTTGAATTTGCTCAGCGAGTCACTCTGGCAATCAGTAATGATGCTCATTACCTATGAGGTTGGAGCTGAGCTGCACCAATCACATCGGTGTAAGTCCGGAATCAGTCAGTAAACATTGCAAGATGGCTACGGATGAACACCAGTTGTTTGAAACGGCTTTGGCTGCTACAATGAACGAGTTAGACTTGGCTTTTTCTCTAAAAGAGGAACAGAAGACGGCGCTCGAGTCTTTCCTTTGCAAGAAGGACGTTTTTGCTGTTTTGCCGACCGGATACGGCAAGAGTCTAATCTACCAGTTAGCTCCACTGGTAGCTAAGCGTATACGTCACCCTGTGTATTGTTCTGATTGTCGTAGTGTTTTCCAATTGCGTCCAGTGATATTTTCAAATGCATGCTTGGTGCCGCCCCTCGAGTTGGGCCATTTGCATTACTCATAGCCAGACCCTAAATCTTCCTAGATTTGGGTCTGGATTTCCAGGCTAGTTGGTGGGTGTAATTCGGTAGAAAGAAAGTAGTTCCTACATGAAACTGCTCACAACAAGGTCAGTGGATTATCTTGAGTAACCAGGTCACGATTTCTAGAAAGGGACATTGATGTTGAGCTTTTCAAATGGTATTTATTTTTTTTTTTGGTGCTTTGAGCACCACAAGCTGAGTGTCATCTAGTTCCATTTTATTCAAGAGAGGGCAGACATCTTTACGGCCGATATTTCAGCCAATATTGTGGTGTAGCCAGTGGATATCTGGGGTAAGGCTTCCTCTGCCATGCGCCCATCATTTCAGCTAAGAGACGTTTCAATAAACAACTCATATATATATATATATATATATATATATATAGAAAGCTAAATTTTCATCAGATGATAGCCAGTGGGTTCCAATATAGTATAATACTTCAGCCTCCACCATGATTGGTTGATACTTCTTGGACTACAAACAGGCTACAAAAGGAAACCAGAACACTCCAGATACCAATATCTTGCACCATTGCCCAGATATTCTGCATACATATTTAGATATCCATTTGTAGAAGAGAGTGGAGCACCTGAAAAATAAAGCGTATCAGTTTGAACAGACTTTCATGGAGGCCAAACGAAAAGCGCAACAAAGGTTATGAAAACATCCAAAGATGTTTCTGAAGAATCCTGCGCAGCATTATCTGAATATCTTGTATCTATTTGTGAGCTCATGGAAATCCAAACACAACAATTTCCCCTAAACCATTGCTAAACAAAGCATTTCCAGATTATCTTCTTGTGCATTTACACACTCACTTACAGTTTAATGTTTGGGCACTCCCCTCTGCTGAAAGCTACAGTTGGTAACTTTTGTAAAAACATTTTTTTGTCATGCTATATCCAGACAGGAGTATATAAGACAGATAATCTGTGATAAAATCATGTTCCTCCTCCTCCTCGTAGTGTGTCTAATAGCATTTGCAAGAATCTACCATGTAAACTAATCAGAGCCGAGGAATCTCTGACGCAGCTGTTAATCATGTTGATCACTGCTTGTAAACTGTGGTCAAACTGTCAAACTGTAGGCAGCGCTAATCACATATGAATCAAGATTATGCTACTGCAGTGCCTGATCAGCGATGGTTTGACAGTTTGACTGAGTTGCATGATTAACAGCCGTGTTAAACTCCTTGGCTCTGATTGGTCGTTTCCATTCATGTGCGGTGGATTGCAAATGCCATAAGAAGCACTACGAGGAGGCAGACAAACATGATTTTTCTTTAATGTACTACTGTGTGGATATAGTGAGAGTACAGCAAAATATATTTTTTAAAAGTTACCAACTGTAGCTCCAAAGCCATTCAATAAAAAACTTTATTAGGGACCATGGAGAGCCGAGGGAGGTGGGGACCATATGCAGTTTTCTTATTGAGTGAGCTACTCCTTGTAAAGACTCGCCTCTTGACTTACAGTTTACTTCTGAGGACTTGACTTAAATACAGCTCAGCAGCAGCAGCAGCCCGATCACACTACAGTGAGTCATTTGATTCAGTGAGCGTGTCCAAAAAAATCACTTAATGGAGCTTCAGCATTCAGAATAAAAAAAACTCAGATAAATTCTTAAGTTAGTATGAGTGGTGTGTGTGTGTGTGTGTGTGTGTGTGTGTGTGTGTACTGTCAGCCTGTCCTTGCTGTGTCCAGCGGTGACAGCAGAAGCTTTGGTCCTGTCACTGCTCATCGCTGCTTCACATCCACAGCGCTCACAACGTGTCAGTGTTTCTGTTCCACATGGGGGCCAGTGGGGCATCATTACCATCTGGCTATAAGGCTATACTGATGTCAAATATAGGCCAGTGAACACACACATGCTCACACACACTTACACACTGATCCTCCACACAGTGGGCTGTTAGCACTTGGAGAGCAACAGGGGGAAGGAGGCGACGTGGACATGAGGCGAGCTGCAGTGACAGTCCATCCAAATTGACCGCCAGCGCTCTGGTGGCAGTTGGCCTGGTTCCTTCTCATTGCTCTGTGACATTCCCTCAATCAGCACTGTAACACACACACACATGCTCACACATGCAGAGTGATATCCTCCAGCGGCCCTCATTGTCTCACTAGACTATCCATATGAGTCATTCTTCCCCTGACTGCAGCTTCCAGTAAATATACACTCTCGCTCTCTCTCTCTCTCACACACACACACACACACACACACACACCTACACACACACGCACACGCACACACAACAATTTGTCCCTTTTTATTCAGCTACAATAAAGATCAACACATATGGCCTGTTACAGAAAAAAAAAAAGCTCAACCATTCAGAGAAAGGCTTCTTTTTCAGTCACTTCATAAAATAAATGAAACCCTGTTTGTGGGAAGAAGAATCCCAAATTTTGTTTACAAAAAAAATTACTTGATTTAAAAGAATTTTAAAAGACTAAAGTCCGACACCCTCTCACATCTTGAGACAATAATACACTCTAAGGTTTCACAAAGACTGGGGATCTTGTAGACCTTTTTAACTGTCACCTTTGGCTGCGAAGCCATTACCCCTTTTCGACAGGGGCTGGCTAGGCTTGGTTTGGTTTGGTTTGGTTTGGTTTGGGCCATCAGCCCGGCACAGCAGGGATTTGCATTTCCATTACAAGAGGGCTTCCTTCATGAAGGTGTGTCTTTAACTGATGACGACTTTTCTTCTGGTGACGTTAAAAAGCAGGGGGCTGATCCACGACTAGTTCCCTGTCAAAGAAGTTCACCTGTTGGAGGTGAGCTGTTTGCAAAGGTGCAGCCTGTTGTCTGCAGCTCTTCATCAACATCTCACTGTGGCTGTTTCTGCATCCACTCTCCCTCCATGTGGCATTATTAGACTTGCCTTTATTGAAGAGAAGCTGCCAACAACCTTTGCAGCTTCTAACTGAATTTCTGTGGTTTGGAGTTTAGTTTCTCTCCTGCATTCTGTTTTTACTTAAGACTAGTCCATACCCATTGAGTACAGCATACCATACCATGACTTAGTCATACCAAAAATTAGAAAAAAAAACCCCAAACATTGGTCCACAGGGGGAGCCACAGCGATCAGTCGCATTTTAGCCATTTTTAAACATTGTTCTGTTGTTATAGCACCACCCAGTTGCCAATTAGAGTTAAATTTCTCCAGTCACCTTGAGGCGTCCTGTTCTACATATCTACCAATTTTAGTAAAAATCAATATGGCGGTTAGGCCTAGATAAGAAATGAGCTCTCTAGCGCCCCCATTTTGTTTGATGGGGTCAATAATGGAGGGGTCCCCTCAGATTATGTGTGGTCATATGCCTACAAAGTTGCGTGGTGATGGGTGAAACCCTTGAGATGTTATACACCTTTATGTGATGAGCCACGCCCTCCACAATATTCATTGTCTTATAGAAGCTCAGTTTTAGTAAGTTTTCCAACTTTTGCCAAGAGGGAACTTTAGATATTGGTCCCTAGATTATGTTCACCCAGTTTCATGCACATCAGTCAAACTTCCTAGGAAGAGATCCATTTGAAGTGTTTTTCAAAAAATTCAAAATGGCGGAAAATCTATATAACAAGAAGTTATGGGTTCTTGAAAATTTGTTCCTCATGAGGAGAGACATCTCTGTGCAAAGTGTCATGTCTCTATGACATACGGGGCATGAGATATGCCCAGTCAAAGTTTGCAATTTCAATCGGTTGCTATAGCGCCCCCCTTTTGCCAATTGATGTAATATTGCTTCATTCGCATCCTCCCATGACCCCCTGAGTCTTACACATCCAGCAGACATAAAGCAACATCTGCATTCATTTGAAGTCATGTTTCTGCCCCCCTAACAAATATAAAACCAATATTCACTCTCTTTTAGCTCTGTTTTTGGTCTCCACCAACTCCTGAGAGAAATGTCAGGCTCCTTAGCTGCTAAACGTTCCACTTTGTTCACCAGCTACACGCTTACTGTGCCTGTCTGCTGTTTGGTGCTGAGCAGGTAGTGTGCAGTGTTTATCACAGGTTGTTTACTGCTGGAAACAGAGTTGATGGGAGAGTAAATTTGCTGCAAACACCAAAACTATGAGCTCTGATACTCTGTCAATATCCGTCAGTGACGGCCTGCAGAGAATTATCAAAGTGGTGCTTTCAAGTACGAGTGTATTTTCATATTTATTTATGAAATTTAAACATCTCAGTCACCCATCTACACAGCTCAGTATATTTTATTATGAGGCCACACCAGGCTGAATGATGAAGGATCACATATTATATTTAGCGGGATCTGATTCTATAAAGAAACAGGTGCTATACACGGTTATATAAATTGTTTTTGCATAACTGGTAGAAAACAGATGAATGTACAGCTCTTCCCTGGTGAGTTTCACCTTGCCCAGCAGTCTTCTGAGAGCTGTTGGTCTCATTAATCTCCTGTTTTCTCTCCCCTGCCTGCTTTCCTCTCTTTTTCTCCTTCCCTCATCCCTCGCTCCTCCTCTCTCCTTTCCAGACAATGATCCAATTAGCTGCTAGCTGCAGTGGCACCAGTTGCCTACAGATGTCAGATGCCTGTGTGTGTGTGTATGTGTGTGTGTGTGTTTGTGTAACTGCCTCAGTAATTACCAGTCTGATACTCCTGCAGCTCAGTAACCTTGTTCTGAGTTCTGACTCCATGCCTCACACTGCTGGTGTGCACTGCTTCGTAAAGGCTACATAGAGCTGTGAACAAGGTCTATAGCTTTAATCAGCTGCACTGCTGTAGGAGTCATGGATGAACTCAGACTGCAGTCACAGTCGTACACTACATCAACACTAGGCTACATTTGAAAAGCAAAGTTCATGGGTGAAACAGTGTTCGTGCATTTCAAGAGCGACTCCGCCTTAAAGGCCAGACATGGCTCACACTCCTTTCTATTTTTCGATGGCCAGTAAACACTCTGATCAGAGGAGGTTATAACCCATAATATCATAAAGAATGACAGTTTGGGGACTGACAGGCTGGGTCCATATGGTCCCCGTAGGCCGCGTGAGCATTTGTGTCGTGTGTCTGTGTCACTCTGCAGTTACACTGGCAAACCACTAGTCAATGGTGGAGGTTTCTGTGAAGTGCTGTAAAGTTTAGTTAATTAAAAACACACATTAAACACACATTAAACATGGCTTAATAGAGACAGTTTCAAACACAAGTACACAAATCAGCTTCACTATAACTCGCAGCATTCACAGACAAACACTTGTCTTTATCTGGACACATTTTCCCCACAAATGCATCATGCTAATGTTTTTAGCACAAGCCTATGGCATTTTACATTGTATAAATTAGCCTAGCAGCTAGCAGACTTTTCCTCTGCTCATATGAAGCCAGGAACAACAGCAACATTTAACAAAGGTAACTTTACAAAATTCAACTCTATTACAACTTACAAGGTTCACTGACAAAACAACTGTCTTATACTAAACACGTTTTCAAAACAAATACAACATGCTAACATTATTAGCACAAGCCTATGGCATTTTACATGGTATGAATTAGCCCAGCAACTAGCAGAGATCTCCTGTGCTCATTTGAAGCCAGGATAAATTACACACACAAATTCGAATGCTATTTTAGTTTACTGTCTTCACAATTTATTGTTTCTTATCTGTGAAATTAAATAAAAGCTCTGTTTCCACTGAGGGAAATGGTTTCAGCTTACAGAAACAGACATTCTGCGTCACCGTGACATGTAGTTACATTTCTTGGGAGGTGGACACATGGACAGAGAATTCTTTTCATAACATAAACAACCCAGCGAGAGGCAAAAGAGCAGGTATTTATACCAGAGGAGTTAATGAGGTAATGAGGAGCAGGTGTGCAGGGGGGTGTCTGGGAAAGGTGGGGACACGCTGAGGGCATCTGGAGGACAGGTAGGGGACTGAGACTGTGTGGAAAGACACCGAGGGAACATGGTAGTGAGTCTGACCGAGCGTAGACCCAGGAACGTCTGGTTCTGCAGCACCAAAATGTAATCATAGTCTGGAGGATGTTATTTCTGATTCCTGGTACTTTCCTTAATCTTTGCCAAGTGCTTTGAGTGCTCAGACCTGTATTTCACTATAATCTCACAGATAAACTCCATATATTATTGTGTATTACTGTATTTGGCAGTGTAGTTCTCTAAAATTATCATATTTACCTGCATGAATTTCACAAAAAAATCCTACTGATCCCAACTAGCGAGGAGAAATTAAAAATGCATGCCAAACAAAAGTTCAGGTGTCAGAAGGATATTGTAAAAAATGTTTTCTGTTAATGGAACTCCTGAATCTTTTTTCTGTATGTTTATATTTGATGATTCTGCATCAGTGATTTATGGCCAGTGTCAGTGATGTGATGTTTATGCAGCACAGCAAAAAGCATATTGGCGGCCGTGGTTTTTATCTTGTGTCCTATATTGTCTCATATATTCATAGCCAGTGTTTGTTTGCTATGATTTAACCATGAGTGCATTGATCTGAAGGTTCTCAGCCTTTCAGCAACCTTTTTTAAAAGCTCTGTTCTCCACATTGAAAAGCAAGGCCATCCTTGTATTCACTGCGAGGAGCGTTTCTGAAAAGCTCGGGGGTGGAATCTGCCGGCTGAGTGTTGACTGAAGGCCAAATCTTAGAAAAGCAGAGAAAGAATGATTTCAAAATGTACTTGCATTATTATGTACATGGTCACAATGTGTGCACACGAGAGCTGTACTCTATTATCATGTGTTTGAAGGTGCATTACTGATCTATTTTCCATCAGTCTCTTCCCTTTCCTCCCTTTGTCCTCCTTTTCTCTCCATCCTCCGAGCCTCTTTCATCGGGGTCCCCAGGTCAAAGGGAGCAGCAGCTGCTTGAGGCTGTTTAGGATCCTGAGGGTTTGACCTCTTGGCCTTTGATGTTACAGCGCCGTGCCATCCGTTTATGCTCAATTTAACACAGCAATATGAACGAAGGCAGAGCCGAGCGGAGCAGGCGGGATCAATGAGGGAGCATGCCTGGAATTCAACAGCAGGGCTTCATCTTTGTACAAAGAGGAGGGGTTCGCTTGATGTGAGCTTTTATAGTCCCATAACAATTTCATGTTTGGGGATTGGAGCTCTCAATATCAATAGATATTATTTGATGTTTTATTCAGTGTCTTTTATAAAGACGTGTCTCACAAAGAGATCATCCGGGATCAAACCACAGGACGCAAAAACTGAAGGAATAACACTAGTTTTCATGAGTAGTGTTGAATTATTTCAAAATGTTAATTATGATCTGATAAGACTCCACATGGACAAACTAGTTGATTCACTGATTATTTAAGGGATGGGAAATGAATTGGCAAGAATCTTTTTTATTAATTTTTTTTTTAAAATTATTTGTACTTCCTAGATTTTTTTGGATTTGCTGTATAAATCTTTGGGTTCGGGACAGATGGTTGGCTTATCTCACATTTTATACACTAAAGGATTCATTTACAGTGAAAACAAGAAGAGTAGTCGGCAGCCAATCGGCATGCTAACGCTCACAGTGACAAAGCTAACATTATTAATGTCTAACACTAATGTGTACTGCTCACCACTAGGCAATGATTTCTTTTATAATCAACACATTCTCACTCTGACCTCGTCACATATCGATGTTTGGTCATGGACTTTCCATGTCCAGGTACAATGTGAAAGGTACCCTGGTACTTTGGTTGATAACGTTCTGGGACGCCGTGTCACGTTCTGCCTTTACGTGCATTGTCTTCTTTCAAAATACACTTCTGTTTTTACAGGAAATTTAACATTTCTATACAGTCTCTTTCAAAATAAACACGCTGTATCTGTGCAACACTGCAAAGTAAAAAAGAAATTCCTTCAACAACTAGCACGTATGGTTAGGTTTAGGAAAAAAGAACTTGAGGCGTCACCTTAGCTTTATTTTTTCTCCCGCCATGTTTCCCCTTGATGCCGTCGAGTACCGTTAAACTTGTTCAGCGTATCAGTTGGACGGCTTTTTTCATCAGTGTCTTACACAAGTCGCTGCCCAAGCGCCGGATTTCAACAACTTTGGAGTGGGACCGGGTTGTTATAATCAATATTGAGGGGGAGTGAAAAACTACAATGTAATCAGAGTTTACAAGGCTATATCAGTGTTGATCGTTATAGATTTCGTAAAGTGTTAGTATGTCATAAAAGGTCATAAAAAGGTCATTAAACATTTAAAGTACAATAGCATGTCATAAAAAACCCATAGGCTGGCTCCCCAAAACAGTCATCAGACATCAAATCATTAAGGACCCCTGATCTAAGATTGTTGTTTCGAAATTGCCCTTTGCCTCTTTGTTTAGTGTGTTAGCATGCTAACAATTGCTGATAAACACTACCCACAAAGCTGAAGCAAATGTATGTAGCAAAAGAGGACTCACACACGGAACAAAAAAAGATTCACTTTCCTTAGTGCAGAATCAAAGTACGAAACGTTTGCACATTTGTCTGTGAATTCCCGCAAGAGAGTGGCTCATGTGGACAGTCTTTTGGCACTGTGTCGAACAGCATCAACAGCCAGTCTTTACTGATTAGGTCTTGCTGCCCGCAACACCATCATGAATAGATAATAATCCTGTGGCAAACACTGAATTCTCATAATAATAAGCTCTAACCTGTTACAGCATCAGAACTATATTCGCAATTTTCACTTGCCTGTTAAATTTCATTGCAAATGCATTGCAATTTTTTAGAAAAGCTGCAGGGAAGTCATGTCTCAGGAGAGACTGTGTTTTGGCTGTGGTGACAGTTTATAGTCAGGTAATTCACACCTAGCTTTTGGGATCCTGATAAAAAACTTTAAACAGTTTGAGAAAGAAAAACAAACATTATATTTGTGCAGCAGAAATGTTTTTCTTCTTCTCTCCCATCTTATTAATCTTCTCACAACCATATCAGATTTATCTCGTAAGCCCCCAGGGGGTCTCGACCCCCACGTTGGGACTCACTGCCTTTAGTATACACGCCTCAGGCTGGAGTTTATATTTGGCTGCATTACACACCTTTATCAGGGCCCAGACTGCCATCGTATATCGATTTATTTCAAAATGAATCTCTCTGCATCGCCTTGAGATGTCAATATTAAGGCAGCTGCTTGAGATATGTATTCAAAGGAGAATCAAGGACCTCTTAAGCGTTTCGACAAACCTGGAGAGATAAAAAATCATATCTGCCAGATTCAATATAGAAACGAGGCCAGGTTATAGTGATGTTTTTGTCAAGCCCACATTGGTTTTTGGTATTTGGGAATTTCTCTGTCAAGTTGCCTGCGCTGAAATAGGATGAGGCTGCTGTGTGTGTGTGTGTGTGTGTGTGTGTGTCAGTATAGATCGGCGGCTGCAGATTCTGTTAGAAATATCAAGTTTATTGATGTAGTTTTAAAGCAGTTTGACATTTTTCTTGTGGACTTGATCCCACTCACACCGCAGGATAACCAGACCTTTCCCTCAGATTATGTGTCATTTTGGAGCCGTGAAAGTGGTATAAGATTTTGAGCTCAGACAGAAAAATACCAGCTTAAATCCAAGATATTAAATAGATATGAAATATTTGTGTGAATTAAAAAAAAATCGAGCCTGTATGTCTCCTCTATATGTACACTGTGTGTGTGTGTGTGTGTGTGTGTGTGTGTGTGTGTGTGTGGGTGGTTACCAGGTGTGGATCATGCAGAGACGCAAGAAATGCACAAACATGCACAGATGGCCCAAATCTCCAGAGTATTTCATATGCACATGTGTAAACAGACGCCATGCAGCAGGAAAACCTACTGTCTGAAAAATATTGGAAAAATATGGAATACTTTGTCATGAGATGAAAAGCTTTCACATAACTTTTTGGGCCATTTCATCAGCCCACTGGACGGTTTAAATGTTGGCATTATACGTCTCTGCAAACCACATATGTGTTACATTTGTACGTTGTTATGTAGCCAATACGTTGAAACTTTACATTTCAACAAGGCTGTTTTTAATGTGTGGTCAGGTTTAGGCACAAAAAAACACTATGCTATGATTAGGAGAAGATCGTGTTTTGGCCTGAAATATAGTTTTCGGGGCACATTCCTTGCTGCAATGTTTCTGTAAAAAACAACCACTTTTCCAACACATTCTCACTCTGACCTCGTCACATATTGACATTTGGTCATGGACTTTTCACGTCCAGATACAATTTGGAAGTTTTTTGTATCTGTTGCTGATGAGGAATCTTTTTTTCCTCCTCTTGGCTGTGGAGTTCCTCAAGGCTCAATTCTGGGTCCCATTTAATTTTCCATCAAGATGCTCGTTTACGTCACGTTATCTGCTGGGTTTTTTGTGTCTCTAATCATTGTTATGATGATGATATTGCTGTACATATTTGTGACACTCAGTGAGCTCTCAAAATGTATGTCTTGACAAAATAGCTCATGGCCTCAGTTAAATCACAGCAAAACAACACATTCTCACTCTGTCCCATATCAACATTTGGTCATGGACTTTCCACGTCCAGATACAGCATGTTAGGTACCCTGGGTATGTTGGTTGTTGATGTTCTGGGACATTGTGTTAACGTATTCTTGTTGCATGTATTGTCTCCTTTTGAAATACACATTTTCACAGGAAATTTAATGTTTTCATACAGTCTCTTTCAAAAGAAAAGCACTACGTCAGTACAACAACGCAAATTGATGTTTTTCTTTCCTCCAACAACTAACGCACATGGTTGGGTTTAGCGAACATTTTCTTTTGGCGAATGGGCTGCTTTTTATACTTTGTTCTGTCTTAAGCTCCTATTCCACTGCACAAAAAACTTGCTAGTACCCGCTAACATCTGGAACAGGAGGGTTTTCCTACATGGAGTTCATTATTTTTGTCTTTGGTTCATACAGGCCACATTCTTCAGTTTAAACTTTTTGTTCGCATCAACACAGTGTGGAGGAAACACCACTAGTCTGTTATTGTCTGTTTGGACTCACTGTCAAGCATTACAGCTTACATACAAACATGTATAACTTAACATATGACACAAGGCGTCAACACCTTCCTTTGTGATAGAGACTTGTGTTTGTTGTCGAAGTCAAAACAGTCACAGCAGATCAACAGTTCATCACAAACAGGCCTGTAACCCTTGACGACAAGCTTCAATTGGTTCTCACTGCTGTGGTCTAAAGTCTTTAATTAACATGTCTGTGTGACAGTGGAGTATGTGTGTGTGTATGTGTGTGTGTATGCTGGCAGACGAGTGTGAAATTGGCTAATTAACGTGACCTCCCTTTGATCCGGGGAGAATACACATATGACATCTGAATTGGGGTGAGCCTGAGGGACGGGAGGGTTCCTGGAAATTTGTAGATGTGGGTGTGTGTGCGTGGGTGTGTGTGTGTGTGTGCGTGTGTGTGTGTGTTTTGTGTGTGTTTCCAAGCTTGCTGCTGCTTTGAAAACTTGATTTAACCCTGTGTTGACCCTGAAGCTGCAAAACGCAGAAAGAACAGCAGAGCACAAGTTCAAGGTTAATTTATGAAACCTAAAGTAAAGCAAAACAGACCAGAAAAATAAAAACTGCTGACATTTGTGCACAAACATTAAATCTAATACACATGTACCACTTGGTGCAACTAATTTTGGATGTAATTACTTAAAAAAAATTAAACTAGTCACCATTTATTCATCTACTGCCATGTTTTCCTATTGCGAACTGACCTATGGCACAAATGACCTTGAATTTGAAAAGAACACCATGTTCTAATAGAAAACATATCGTGTTTTCCAGAGTACAAAATAAATTCTTTAGCAATGACAACCGAAAATAATCAGGATCATATTTTTCCCCACAGCCGGACCTCAGTGATCATTACTGTGATCAAAGTCAGAATAAAATTTGCCAAACTTGTTTGCCGTTGTTTCACTATAAAATGCACGTAGGAGTGAAGCAACATCGAATGAGACGAAACAATGAATTAGCTGTTCTGTAGGCGCCTTGCTGCACCAGATGGAGGGAGTTAAACACAAAACAGATGGACAATGAACTGCTTCATCACACCAATATGGAGCAACCATATTCACTTCTGCAGTGTGTGTCAAAGATACAGAGCCCGGCAGCAGTATTATCCAGGGAAAACACTGTCTTTGTCATTACTATCATCTCGTTTCTATAGTGTGTGTTTTTAATCCTATATCACGCTCAGTTAAGACGATTTATTTGCTGGTTGAGAGAATTAGAAAAATAGTATCAACAGTCTGTTTGTATTTGAAGCTCAGATTCTGAAAATGGTAGAACCTGCAAAAGTGTAAAGCTCAGTTCAGACCAGAGATTCACGACGAGACTAAACTGTTTAAGAAAGTTGCAGCGGCATGAACTGGCCAGTCTGAGCTTGACTCAAACCTGCTGATGGTGTCACCTGCAAAACCAAGGGGAAGGGCCTAGACAAGGGCTAAGGGGAAGAAATGGAATTGGTCCTAGGTCTGTAAGGGCTTAGGGCTTGAGTCAATGAGTCTGTAAGGGATCCATTTGGGATTGGGGGACTGTCTCATCTAGTTGCATTGGTGTGTGAACTGGCAGGTTTTTAGAACATTGCAAAACGGCGCATTGCTAGTAGTTGTATGTTTCAAGCAAAATCATCACAGATCTTTGGTCTGAGCTGGGCTTAAAGTGAATGGACGATTGGAACAGCAAGACATTGCTTTTGTTATCTGGTTTTCACCAAACCTTCCTTGATTAATATATGGTTTAATATATGGTGTGTGAGACCAACCCAATCACCAGTAAAAAAAAAAATATTAACGTTTAAAAAGAAGAAGAACACTTAAAATATCCGCTTTGGGGTGCACAATCCGAGCAGAAAAAGCCACTGGACAGAGACCTACAGGTCCCTTAAAAACACCCACATCTGGGGCTAAAGAGCAGCAGGTAAACAGCAGCAGGTCCCTAAGAAACACCCATGTTTGGCGCTAAAAAGCCACTGGGAACACAGTAATGACTCACTAAAAAACAACCATTTTTAATGTTTGTTGGTCTCAAACAGTGGTCTACTGTGGTCTGCAGCTCTGAGCAGGTGACACCCCACACAACATTTCCTCTATCTCTCAATTACAAAAGTCACCACATATATTTAGTCATTTTAAAAACGTTGATATGATACATATGAAACGTGCAAATGTAACATATTCGTGTTCTGCAGAAACATACAGTGCCAACATCTTCCTCAGTGACTTGGCTCGTAAGGCCACTGAGGACTGTTGGCTGGTAATTATGCGGCAGAGTTCTGGACGACTTGTAAATGTCCTACAGCTTCTTGACATAAAAAGAATAATGTTCATCATAAAAGTCTATTGAGACCAAAGACAGGACAATTACCTGTGGCTGTTGGAAAGATAAAATGGTGTGTGATAGGAATAGTCATCTGTGGAGGAAGTATTCAGATCCTTTACTTAAATAAAATGTTACACAGGTAAAAGTTTAAGCAAACTGCAGAAGAAGGTATTAAGAGTAAAAGTGTCCAATGCAGAAAAAAATTAAATAATAAAAAAAGGTTTAATAGTTACAATAATTTAAAAAGAAGCAAATTTTCGAATTAGTGAAGTTAGACCCCAAAAAAATGTACGGCATTTTAGCATGAAAACATGCAACAATTTAAATGATTATCAAAATACTTTCCAATTTGATTCATTGACGAATCCTTTCAGCTTACTTGCACCTTCTGCTGGGTAGTTTTAGCTTGTGTGTTGGGAATCTCAAAAATGTTTAAAGTTACTGGTGACACAATCTGTCAAAGATTGTAGCAACATAAAAGTACAATATTTCCCTCTGACATATAGTAGAGTCAAAAGAAGATGCTCAAGTACAAGTACCTCAGATTTGTACTGGGGTGGAGTATCTAAGTAAATGTACGTAGTAACTTTTCACCACTGGTGATAGTTTAAATATTTTTTAATGACAGATAACACAAATCACGTATTTCAATTTTGACTTTGAAATAGCATCCAGGGAAGTGCAAGTACAAGAACTTCAGTTGTGTTGTGATTTAATTGAAGCCATGAGCTATTTCATTAAGTGATAAGTTTAGAGAGCTCACTGGGTGTCCCAAATATGTACAGCAATATCATCATCATAACAATAAGAGACGCAACCAAACCAGCAGGTAATGTGACCTAAACGAGCACGTAGAGGACAAATTAACCAAGTCCCAGAATTGAGCCTTGAGGAACTCCACAGACTAGTCTAGTTGCCTGCATGTTTAGGATTTAAATTTAATTCTCAACTTTTGGGCGGGGCAACACAATGGTTTGAGTTGAAGGTGTGAGAAAGAATAGTATCAGTAACATTGTTAACACTGTGCTTCATTACAGAGAAATACCAAACCGTACTAATGAACCTTCATTAATATAGGCCTGTATTTTATCTCCAAGTGCACGTCACACACTGAGCGAGCCGCCTGTTAATGACGCTGTGGGCTAATGGGCATGTAGCTACTTCCATGTTTCAGATGATACGTCATGTTTGCAGTCGACCAATGAAGATGAGTTTACATATCACCTTGGGTTCGTCCTTCACCTTCTCAAAATGATCCCACACTTTGGATTTCCTGCCCGACATGTTATTAACTAGCTTGTGGAATAACCGCAGGTACCAGCCCTGGAGATTAACCTGACTCCTGTCTTACTGCTGAGCGTGGACACTTCCTGTGTCTGTCCTTTCAAATTAAATTCCCACATGGTCCAGTCATATAGGTTTTGATTTATTTTGACAAGGCACAGCTCCTAATAGAGTTTCACTTTTTTTGTTTGTTTGTTCTGTTTTTTCTGCGACAAAGCAACCAATGAAATCTTGTCGACTAATGACGTTTCTGGTCGACTTTCGTTTGGTCGATTGTCAGGGGGCAGCACTAGTTAGCACTTACCATGTCTTTTTAACTTTCTCTTTGGTAGCCTATATATCTACAGTTCTAATTAGCCTATGAAATATTGGGTTGCAGTTTTTATTTTGGATTATTTTTATATTATTGCGTGTTCACTTTCAGTTTATTTTCTGTCAGCTTTCTCTCTGAGCACTGGAGCCACGATCCTCTTTTTATTTTCCACTTTAACAGACTGTTGGGCCTCTTCATCTTCTATTTCAGAATCACTCACCTTTCTTTCCTTCCTCTCTACTTTCACCGTCCCTCATGGTTCCTCTTTGATCTGTCCTTTTCCTCACCATCCACATCTCAGTCTGTCTGTTCTCATCCTGTCTCCCTGTCTCTGTCACATCAGGTCTCTTCTGCAGTCTCTCAATGTCTCTTTCTGGTTTCCTCACCTGGGACTGTGTCACACTGAGGTCTCTGCTCTTTCTGTCTCTTTTCTTTTTCTGTTTATCTCCACTGTTTTTTCTCCCTTTCACCCCCTCCTCCTTCTCCTCCTCCTCTTCATCCTCCCTCATCTCTCTCTCTGTTCCCCTCCATCACCTCCTGGGTAATGACAGGGGGGACAGGTGGAGACCAGACCATCACTACCACCAGTCTGTGTGTGTGCGTGTGTGTGTGTGTGTGTGGTGTGTGTGTGTGTGTGTGTGTGTGTGTGTGTAAGTAAATGACACAGACAAAACACACACACACACACACACACACACACACACACACACACACACACACACACACACACAGATGGTGGACAGGGGTCCCTGCCGGCCAGCCTGTCTGTCTGGTGATGGGGTGTTGTTGTTGTTGAGTGCACTCAGCCACACATGATTAGCTAGACAAACACACACACACACACACACACACACACACACACACACACACACACACACACGCATATGTATTCCCTTCTACGTAGCACATATGGGGCTCAGCACCAAAACAAGTCACCTGCTATTCCAGTCACACACACTCACTCTCTCTCTCTCACACACACACACACACACACACACAGGACAGAAAAAGGATCAAAGGGCTGTGGGACTGTCAGTACTGATTATGCATCATTTTGTTTTGTGTGTTTTGTCTTTATGTAACATTATCAGTGTACTGTGACAAGATTATAGTGATATAATCTTACACTGCACCCTAATCCTAATTTATACTATACACTAATTAGCCATTTATGTTTTGCGTTCTCTTGTGAAGTCACCATTACAAATGAAACACAGTTTCATGGACTGTGAGAGCGTGAATGTCAATGAGTCCTAATCAGACAGATAAAGATAGTCTATGACAATGTGTGCATTTACATGTAGTTAAATGACGGGGTTACAGTTATTTCTTACACATAATGTGGACGAGAAATCTGTAATCAGGGTAGAGGATTAGAGAAACCAGATTTTCCTAATGGTGCTTTCAGACCTAGAGTTGTCTTGCTTTGGTCTGACTCGGGGACTAATGTTGTTCCAAAGTTGTATAATTGCCGAGAGTTGGTTTGTGTTTTCACGGCAGCATTTACAAGCGGACCAGATCAAATGCCTTGTGTGAGAAAGCTGCTCTTGATTGGGCAGAATTTCCATGTGGGAAAAATCCAGGAAGTAAAGCAAACATTGAAGAAGAGAACACTTGCGAGATAAATGTGACATTTTCTAATGTCACAATGGAGGGACAGCTACGCAGGTTGATTTTAGCGCTGCTCATCGTGGACTATATTGCTGTCATTGTTCATTTTAGTCAAACCATACAGTTTGAAAACGAGGCGCGGCTCCAACTAGAAAACAATGTTTTGATGCAGTGGATGTGCTGAATGTGCATATTAAGGCAGTACAGGAGGAGGTGCACATTAATAATCCTCCAGGACTGTAACATGCTCATGTTTAACCCAACGGGGGCCTTGGTTTGATCATGGAGGGAAAGGGACAAACACAAACCAATCCATATCATGACAGGAACAAACACACGATCAAATATTGGATATTTTTAGATGAAAAAAAAAAAAAAAACATTTAATTTTTTATTGTTTTTAGGGGGGATTGGGGCAGCTGATAGCTTCATACAACAACGATAACACAACAGAAACTGACAGACAGGTGAGGGACACTGATGGAGGTCTACTTCTATACGTCTCCTCTCCGCTCCGACGATCAGCTCCATTGCATTTTTCCAAGCATCAGTGACGGCAACACATTCATCAGTGAGCAGGTGCAGAGCAGGTGCGTGACCCCCAAACGACATGTCACCTTCACGTCAAAACTGTTTTCACATGTCGGATGACATGTTTATCACCAAGTAGGAGGCAGAGGTTCTGCGATGGTTGGAGATGTGACAGAGCCTTCAAGGAATGCACTTAGCTCAGTGCACTTAACTCAGTGGGCGGGAGATCAGACTGTGGATGTAGCTGCTGGGTGTGTTGAACTCCGGCTTGGCCTGAAAAGTAAATTATTTTTCTTAGTGTTTTTACTGTGATTTTCCTTCTGAGCGTCATGTGAAGAACAGTGTCGCCAAACACCCCTCCCCCATGATGCTGTTCCAGGAACACCATTCCCGTGTGTGTGTGTGTGTGATCACCTGAGACAGTCCCAGGTGTCAAAGCTCATTAGCTTTATTACACACGATGTTAGTTTGATTTCCTGGATGTATTCTTACTGTTTAATTACTGGCTGATGTTAGTAGGTGACATTATAGCTAAAAAAAAAAATGACTGCACAAGCAATGACATCATTCTTCCTCACATTAGATGGTTTAATATAAATGTCTACATCCTCCATATTTTCCTACCTGATGACGCATCATACCGCCATGGCACTTTCAGATGCTCTGTCTGCCATTTCTAGAAAAAAAAAAGGCACTGACCTTGTCAACCTGTACCTCTGCTTTACCTCTGCAGGAGCCTGACAATGGCCGACCACCATAAATTGACATTTTTTTCCTTCAACAACAAACACACACGGTTGCGTTTAGGAAAAAAGAACAGGGTTTGGCTTAACAATCTTACCAGAAGCAAACACCAGCCTCATGGGTAAAAGCTGGTGTAAGTTGGACCAATCCACCACCCCTTCTGCCCGCCCTACTAAGACTTCCAAAGCCCTCACTTTTATTGTTGTCCCGTTTCTGCTGATGCCGCCAAGTGCCGTCAAACAGTAACGGTGACATGCCATGTTTAATGCTGGCATGAAAGAATGACTTTTGCTGTTTAACACCCAACAAAGCTGAAATTGGGTCCAACTGTAGAATGAATCCTGCAGCACGAAAAATCAGGTCAGAAATGGTCTCAATCACACAGTGTATGCCCAGCTTACCGTAAGTTCCCAAGTTTTTGTGCATGTTAGCTAGCTGCTGTGCTAACATTAACTAGACACATATTTGTTCACAATGTAGCATTATTAGGGTAAAAATAGGATGCATCCCCTGACACGTCAATTGTGAGTTTACTGCATCCTTTCACCCAGAAGGCGTCTTGGGGCGATTTCTGTTCATCCCAAAATATGTTTTCTATTTTCCCTGGAAGACTGGACGCTGTTGGTCTCAAGCCTTTGTCTTTTAACATGTGCAAAATTGACTTGGAACAAAAAAACTTCTGCCACTGACATCTATGAATGCCATCCTATTTGCAGATAGACTGATAGCAGTCAACAAGGCAAACATCATCAGTGTGCAGCCAATAGATCAGTGCATCCCCAGTCCAACTGTTAACCAAAGTGTTGTCACATCATAACACTGATTTATTTTTCCACCTGTGAGTTACAACTGTTGTGTAAGGCACAGACAGATGATGACGACGGGGACGTCTGATCAGAAACTTGTGTTGTTTTCAACATGCTTTGTCGTTTAATTTGGACGACTTGTTGGAATACTTAACTAAATATTAATTCCACTCCTGGATTCTAGTATAACATCCCAAAATCCTGAAATGTCTTTGGGATCTGGGGGCGCTGCAACAAGACAAGAAAGATAGTGCGTGTGTGTGTGTGTGTGTGTGTGTGTGTGTGTGTGTGTAGCTCCTATCTCTTCTCTCCACAGTACATCAGCAGGAGCTGTCAGATCAGCATCAGGCCTTGCCAGTCAGATTAAGGATGTTACAGCAGCAGCATCCTGGCCAACAGCCGAGCGGCTGCAGATAGATTTCACATACTCTCTGTTTATCTCTCCTCTGTCTCTGCCTCAGTCTCCATCTCTCTGTCTTCCATGTCTCCGCAGGACACTGCTGCTGTCGGCTCAGGTCCCAGGGTCGAATGGAGGTGAGCCGAGCTAAGTGGAGAGGTGAGGGGACAGGTGGCGCAACTCCACAGTTTCTCCACAGCCACCAGTGAATCATAGATCATGAGGAGTGCCATTACAGGATAAAATAAATTCATGACTCGGTGCCAGGTGGTGCAAGAGTGGAGGAACAGAGGATACTGAAGGGGAGGAAATTAACAAAGTGGAAAGGTAAAAATTCAAAAGCATATTTTACCGGTTTATTACCACTGACACAGTGCCTCATTACGTTGGGATTAATTAAACATCACTCTCTGACAGACACACTGGAGGCTCCATCGTCCGTTGACTGTCACAGCTAAAGTTTCCAAGCATGAATAATGTCTGGAAATATTTTGATGGTGATAAAATGATGCAACCATATAAACACAGTCATAGGTTTGAATATCTTTCTCAGTGTGTGTTTGGAGAAGAGAGAGGAAACTTACAGGAGAAAAACTTACCTAAGTTCAATCGAGTTTAACTGGTTGGTTGTTTGTACGTGTGTTGACATACTTGCGATTGTGAATAAATGTTGGAGCCATGCTGGGGGTAGGAGGGTGGGGTTAGGGAGGGTAAAAGCTTCTTTGGGGTCATCAAGTGGGTACCTTCCTTTACTGGTGTTTTGATGATAGGCCCATGGTATTTTAGGCCCAAGTGGTGTCTCTTCTTTTAATCCAGAGCCCCCAGCTTGCCTGTTCGGCTGTGCCACAGAGGACTTTGATGGCTTGGCCTCGAATTCCCATTTCTTTAAGCAACCTGGTAGTCGACTTGTCTACGAAGCTTCCGCAGCCCACTTCAGATGAGCAAACTTTCACTTTCCAGCCATGTCACTCAGCGTCGGCAGCCAGCTCAGCGTACTTTAGGCTCTAGCGCTTATAGATCTCCTCCACAGCATCCTCCCAGGGCAGAGTGAGCTCAATGATGTAGACCAGGTGTGGTGAGAAGGACCAAGGTACATGGTGGGTCTGAGGTTAGTAGAGGCGATCTCAGATGGGCTTGGTGTGCAAAGGTGTTTATATGAGATGACCAACTTTTATGTCTGTACAGTATTTATGATACAGAGCCAGCTGCAGATTAGCTGAGCGTAGTATAAAGATGGGAAACAGAGGGGAACAGCTGCCTGGCTCTGTCTAAAGTTAACAAAATCTTCCTACCAGAAGCCTTTAAAGCTCAGAAATTAACTTCAGTCAGGACTGCTTTAGTCAAAGAAAACTTAATTTCCATTTGTAGTATTATATTTGGTGGTATGGCTCTGTTCTGGGGTCTCTCTGCCTTTCCTAGGCCTACGCAGAAAACCTTCTCCACGTGCCTACATGGAAAGCCTAAGGCAGAAAGAGCACACCTCTCTGCCCTTCCACGTGTAAGTGAGGAAAGCCTGCGGCAGAGAGAGCAAACCTCTCTGCCCTTCCATTCGCCTACATGGAAAGATTAAGGCATCAAAGACCCCACGGGAGCAAAACAGAGCAGCATCAACAACAAACATAAGTGACATTGATAAGTCAGACACAGCAGCAAAAGGAGGAGCTGGGGTGGAGGCAGGCTGTAAAGCAGCTTGCAGAGGAAGCAGCAACAGTAGGCAGGCCAGAGCAGTTTAAACAGGGCGCCCTGAATGAGATTCACTAATTGGTTGCATAGAAATGAATCATGTGATCTATCAGCTGACTCCCTTCCATCAATTAGCTGATGTAGCTGGGATGTGAGCTGAGCTTGACATCATGAACTAATGCTATGCTAAATATAATAGTATCTTGTTATTAAATCTGTATAAAAGCAAAGTGTAAAGATGACATTTTGTCTTATAACAGACGGTTACATGTTCACATTTAAAGAATGATGATAAAGATTCACTGTTTTCCAAGAAGTGACAGATTTCCCTTAAAGATATATCAGTACTGTCACCTCTGTACTCCAGATAATGCCTCCCAGTCCTGTACTGTCCTTTGTTTATTTTCATGGCACCCTGGAGTATATTTAATACATCACATAAGCAGGCAGAGCCTATTTTTACCACAAACCCTCTGCTGAACCTCACTGTCACGTGACTTCAGTGTGTAACATAAAGCGTGTTGTGATTCTTGAAGCTCCATCGTGAGGAAACACGATATTCTTGCCAGTCTGAAAGAGGGAGTAGAGGGCTGAAAAACTGTGCACAGTTACAGCACCGAGGGTTTTACCGAGCGTGACACGACCCTGTGAAGGTCACCCATCCATGTAAATAATATGGCATCCATGAACAAACACACACAGAGAGCAGGACGGTGATCCAAAGACACATGAGGATATCAGAGTATCAGATGTGAACGTGAATAAATCCATAAAATAATGTGAAATATGAGATGCGTATGTGACCCAGGGGAGACAGTTACTGGTCAGAGCACATATGGAAATATAAATGAGGCACACACACACAAATGTACATTAATGCAAGCAGACGCCGAACAGAGGAGCTAAACAGCTGTTAAACAATAACACACACCGTGCTTTACTTTATTTTTTTTACTAACATAGTAAGTGTGTTCTTCGTAGTGAAACGTAGGCTACTCAAGCACCAGAAACAGAAGTCAAGTTTTGTTCTGCAGTCTGTACAAGTTTACCAAACATCAAAGCTACAAAAGTTGCCAATATCAAAGATACCTCCTTAGTTTTGATAACAAAACATCTTAACTCCTTACACCTGAAATTTAATCCCATAATCAGCTGACAGTCATGGTATATCCAGGAAATACAACATTTTAAACTGTGTGATGTTTAAGTAGTTTAAACTATATTTACCTGTTTATTCCCTGCTGTTCATTCATCTCACAAACGTCACTGCCAGTGCTGCAGTTTGCTGCCAATGCCAGAGCTGCAGAGCTAACACTGGCATCATCTTGCTCTTTCACTCTCCATCAAAGTAGCCCAAAACACCTAACAGTAAGGTAACACCATGTGCAGTTATAATAGAATGATTGTTTGAGATTGAAAAAATATTAGGTGGAAACAGCGAGGTGGGAACTACATCACTGCTTGAGCTCATTTGAAAAAAGAGAATGTGTTTGGAGAAGTTGAGGTAATTAGCCAATTTCTAAAGCAGACTTTCTATTAAAAAATTAGGTTACTGCCCCAGACATGAGATACAATATAATGTATTAGGCTTATTTTCTATGACATTGCAAAGTTTCCTGTATAGAGGACATTATGCATCTGTTTTTACAGACTGGGTTTAAGCTACTTCCTACAGCTATGGTCTCCTAGTAACTCCGTCCTCCCTCCCCGGTCCAGTTTGATGACCTCAGAATTACATCTCTGCTTTTTGCAGATGATGTGGTTCTGTTGGCGTCATCACACCGTGACCTCCAGCATGCACTGGGGAGTGTGAAGCGGTCGGGATGAGAGTCAGCACCTCCAAATCTAAGTTTCTCTGCTGGAAACCATCAGATTGCCCCCTCTGGGTTGGGGGTGAGTTACTGCCCCAGAGGGAGTTCAAGCATCTCGGGGTCTTGTTCACGAGTCAGCGCAGAATGTGTGAGATGGATCGGCGGTTTAGCGGAGCATCTGCAGTGATGTGGGCACTTTGCTGGACTGATGATTTACTGGTCCAGCTACGTCCCAACCCTCACCTATAGTCATGAGCTCTGTGTAGTGACTGAAAGAATGAGGTCACGGATACAAGCGGCCAAAATAAGTTTCCTCCGTGGGCTGGCTGGGCTCAGCCTTAGAGAGAAGGTAAGGAGCTCGGACATCAGGAGGGAGCTCAGAGTAGAGCCGCTGCTCCTTCATGTTGAAAGGGGTCAGTTGAGGTGGATCAGGCATCTGATCAGGATCCTCCTGGGCGCCTCCTGTTAGAGGTGTTCCAGGCACGTCCCACTGGTAGGAGGCCCAGAGGCAGACCCAGAACATGCTGGAGCGATTATATATCTTGGTGTACCCCAGGAGGAGCTGGAAAGTGTTGCTGGGGAGAAAAATGTCTTGAGTGCTTTACTCAGCCTGCTGCCCCGACAACCTGTCTTCAGATAAGCGATTGAGAATGGATGGATGGATGGATGGATGGATGGATGGATGGATGGAGTGTGTTTGTGCAGCTGCTGCCAGAAACTGCTGGTTCATGAGCGACTAAACCAAACAGTGAATGTACGGCCAAATCAAAACCATGAGCTAACAAAGGCCAAAAAGCTCAGTAGAAGTGCAGAGCTGGTGATAACTCACTGTGGGTTTGTCACTGTGACTGATCCCTTACACATAACACATTCAATTTCTTGTTAATGTATGATTAGTGAATCTTTAATGCATCAAATCAGTGAAATCCCCCTTTAATCTTACTGGCTGTGGAGTGTCTTATGTCAGTGATCATCCTTGTGGCTATATAAGTACAGACGTGTGTGTGCAGGCTGTGAAAGGTGTCCCAGCCGCCGTCCATGCTCCTCCACTGGGCCCATGAATAATGCAGTACTCACATTTTCATAGCACTTCCTCTTCCCTCCCTCCATCCCATTTTCTCCTCCCCCTCCGCTGCCCCACTGTGCCGTAGTAAAAATAGAAACACAGACCTGCAAGCTTTTGCTCCTGTGTTTACACCATCATGACCCTCCCCACTGCTCTCCCTCCCTCCTGACAGTAGGGTTATTACTCTCATTCATCTCAGCATGTTCTCTCTCTATCCTCAACGGGAGCCGCAGAGCAGAAACAAGACGAGAGGTTGTCGGGCCAGACTGGGAGCAGAGAGAAAGTCCTAAGGTAGCATATAGATGCTTCATCTCCATATCTTTATTATGTGCCTCCATAAAAATAGCCCTGCTTAGGCCTCTCCGCCGCTCGCCTCCTCTCTCGCCTCCCACTCCTCCTCTGCATGCACTCAGTCTCTGCTCGGGGGAAATGAGGAGCTGCTCTGCTCAGACATTAAATGTAGAAACTAGGATGCACAGACAGGAAAATAAGATGCCGGCTCCTTCTCTGTGGATGCAAAGCAATAATAAAGTTCCTTGTCGAGACACAGATAAACTCATAGGGGATGGAAGATGGAGGAAACCAATGCAAGTCGCTTTACCTAGATTGTTGTTGAGTTAAATGAATTGTGTCTTTCTTTTTAGCATGATAAAGGTATTAGTCAGGTATCATGCTTCATTGTAAGTGACATTAAACTGATTGATTGAAGTAAGTTTGCCCCTTTTGTAAATGAGAAAGAAAAAACTGACTTGTTTGCATCGTCTTCTTTCAAAATACACTTATGTTTTCACAGGAAATTTACCGTTTACACACAGTAGCTAGTGTCTCAGTTCAGGGGCTGCAGCCTTTGAAGGACGCGGCCTTAACGTCTACGTCGGCCACGTCCTTTGAAGACCGCAGCAGCCAAACCGAACGGTCTCCAAAATGGGACGGTGTGGTCTGCGGAGGATTTCCTGGTTGCATCACCAGTTGTTCTCGCCCCGACCAGTTGGTGTTCCTGTTACTTAGCAACCAGCTGCACTTGACAAAAGGAGTGAGCTAGTAAGTTAGTTAGACCTAAATCATGGACCCTATTTTTTATTTAATACTTGACGAGATGTTTCACGACCGGAGGCTCCGCCGTTTGATATATTTCAGGCTGATGGATTGTTTTCAGGTAAGCTTATTCGATTCAGATTGTTTAAGCTGTGTGCTTTTAGCTGATAGTGATGTTCACAACAGTTAACCGTAAGCTAGGTAACAACTGTTTGTTAACTTAATTTATTATTTTCACCGGCACGCAATGCATCTTGGGATAGGCTTGCCGCGAAAGACTCATCTGTCGCATCCTCCAAATTCTGGGAAAGTAGGCTGCATTTCTCAGCTGCGTTTGAAGGAGCCTTCAAAATGGGACGACCTTGGTGGCGCCGATGTGACGCAATCTGTCTTCAAATGCAGCCTTTGAAGGCTTCAGCCCTGAATTGAGACACAAATAGTCTCTTTCAAAATAAATGTAGGACAACAGAAATTGACGTTTGCTTTCCCCCAACTACCGCACGTGGTTAGGGTTAGGAAAAAACATCGATATGTGACGAGATCAGAGTGAGAATTTTTTGTATCACAACTCACTATTCAATACAATTTGTGTTATTCCAGACGGCTGTACTACAAAGCCTGACAGGTATAGCAACAGTAGGGGTGTTTAGTGAGGTGTCAAATGGGAATACTTTTTCATTCATTTACAATTTAAATATCTATTTGATGCCTCTACAGTATCTCCTTCATGGATGATTAACTACACACCACTGACTTACTTAAGATTTGATACCATAAATGATGAGCTATTTATACAGCGAATGGGAAGTAACAGCTTTGACACAGCGGGGAACTGCCGTCTAGTTAGTGAACGCTCGCAGCCAGTTTTAAACAGGAGACAGAGAGGAAAATGATGATACACTCCGTTGATAAAGGTCTCTGCTCATGCTTCTTCTCGTGTCTCCTCCTCCACTCTTTTAAAGGTCACAGCGGAAAACGAGGAGAAGATAGATGGAGCCGACAAAACGAGAGGATTTGAACACCGTGCCGTGTCTCGTGTGGAGGACGTGTTTGAAGAGTGGCGCTGACGCTCCTCCCACACATTCCCTCAACACACGCATGAAGATCTGTGGCTGTCAGAGAGTGAAACTGACTTCAGGTATGTTGAGTTGAGTAAAGTTGAGGTAGAGGAGACAGGCTGCTGCAGTTTAAACCCTCAGAGAACATACAGAGAAAGAGAGGAAGTGATCTATGGGCCAGAGACCCAAATTTCACGGCTTGGTACCCTTCAAGGTGGCAACATTTTAAAAAGATGTACTGTATGTCATATATGATCATGAGTGGTGTGTTAGGTGTTGCTGAGTAGCAGTTTGTCACTGCTCATGAAGTGAACCACCCTCTACTTTGTATGCATTCTCACTTTTATGATATTTATTCATGTTTTTATTATATTTGAGATCATTTTCCAGGGAACATACTGTCTCTCCGAATTTTGAATCTGTCTGACATATAAAGGAGACTCTTGAGCTCTTTAAATTATCACCAATATATATATTTCCACATTTTTTTGCCCAATAATTTTCAGCTTGGGATACCACAGACACACCAACACCAAAAGGGCTAATTATACTTTCCATATCCACAAAGGGTCTGTGTGACATTAAGTTAATCAGCTTTTCATGTCCATGGGTGTCTACGTGCCTACAAGCACACCTTTAGGGCTGTTACTTTAAAAAAACAAATCAAGCACTATGAATCAAATTAAATAATATAACTCCCAGTCATAATGTAGTTTATTAAACTTACTATAATTCAAATGCCGCTCACGTCGTCTTTTCTAAACAGTCTCTTGTGCTTTCGACTGCCTCACTGTTTGACAAGCTATTAGGTGACTACAAATTTGTTGTTATTAAGGGACTGAAAGGCGGCTGCATTTTTGGCAGCAACCAAATGCTAAACAATTAACACGACTCGCTAATCTACTCCATTTTCCTAAGATTTATGGATGGTAAAGCCACCTATCAGCCAAGAAGTAATTGGAATGGACAGTGTATCCACTTCCTCCTTGGTACTCATCCACCTATAGTGCACCTACCTCATCAACTATCACTACACCACGGCACATGACAAACGAGGGCCTAACCACTCACCTGACTAATGATGCACATGACAAAGTTGACTTTTGGTTTCACATGGAACGTGAACAGAGGTCACCTGGTTCAAAGTCCTGTGCTTGTTGAACACATCCACCTTGCTTCCATCCCACCCTGAGCAGACTTTCCTCACTCTTATACAGCGTCTGTTGCTCTGAACCTCTAACTATGAGGTAGATGGGTTTAATTTGGAGTTGGTTGAAAGCTCAGTGCATCTCATCTCTGAAGCCGTCTAATTCTGGCACTTGGGCAGTGACTTGCGGCCCTTTTTTAAGGCATGGTACGTGGCCGATTGCCGTCAGGGGGAAACATGATGGGACAAGAACTGTAGGCTTTGCTATGTCTATGTTTATGTTTATTTTATTTAAGAAGGGACAGTGCACATTAATTAACATGATCACTTATGTCACGTAAATGTGCCAGATTTAGTCATACAGGTTAATTTTCATCTGCAGTCCCTGGAGTCCTGCAGTCCATGTAGTTATGTTGTTTTGGCCATATGTAATATTTCAAAATAATAGTAGTAATAGTATCAGTAGAAAATAGTAAAAGAAATATTTTGAGTTTTTGTTCTACCCCCATTTGTGGTGACAGTGCCCTTAGCTTTCACCTTTACTGCCTATGCCACAGGTAAGTCCTGGACCTACATGCCAAAATATGACACACAAGGTTTCAGTTTCAGACGTTCAGGGATGACATGTCAATTTTTCGTTTAATACATGCATCGTGTCTTTTCTAAATATACTTCCACTTCACAAGTGCATGGCACAGCACAGGAGAGCCAGCTACCCAGGCCAAGTCTCAGCTGTCCACTTACATCTACAGGAGAAGGGACACTCAGTCACTTTGAGGACGGCGATGTGCACATCTTAGCCAGGGAAGAAAGATGGTTTGAAAGAGATGTAAAAGAAGCCATCTATGTCAAGCTGGAACAACCATCGTTAAACACAGGAGGTGGCCTACGACACCACTTATCACCCACCTACAATGCAGTCTTGGGATCCCTCCCCAGACACACATTAGCCCCTTTTACACTGCCAGATTTTCGGCAAATGTTGGGCCGTTTTGCAGGCAAGCTGCAAGTGTTTAGACACACAGAGCCGGACTGGCAATTTGATCCGAGGTGCCCAATTTTCCGCCACATAGGGGTAGAACATTTTTGGTTTAAAAAGAACAAGGCGCCCAGGAGGGGCTGCTGATGACTCGTGGGAGGAGCTGTTGATGACAGCGCACGTGCGACCCACTGGCGGTAGACTATTAGAAAGCAGCTGATAGCAGGAATGAGCAGCTAGTAGCAAGAGGGAAACGCAAACCTGACAGACACTGTAAAGATGAGCAACTGGGGAGACAAGGAATTGCGCGCCCTCCTTGCCCTCGCAAATGAAGAGGCCGTTAACTGTCAGATGACGGGGACGGTGAAGGACAGGCCGACTTATGACTGACCAGCTGTGGCTTCCCTCCCACGTCACTGTTTATGTCACACACTGAGCTACACGTTTTGTTACGACGTTTTGTATGAACAAAAGTAGGCAGGCGGCATTTTGCTGCACTCCCTGATTTTGTTTTTATACTGCCAATGCTGAAAAAAGACTGATTGGGCTTTCCTGCAAATTTTCACAACTCCTATCTAAAAAGGGCTTTTGTGACCTGAACAACTCTGAAACTAAGAGCTCACATGTGACCCCAGCGGTTTACACCCACACAGGGTTTAAAGCCTGTACGAGTCATTTAGAACTGAAGAAGCTTCTTGGATGAGAGGTGAAACGTCTTCAAGTCAGCTTCAAATAAAAAGTGAGCTTGCCAACTGCACATGTTAGTTAGTTGCTTTCATGCAAGTGCAGAACACACAGGCATGTAAATAGTTTCTTTCTTATTGCAAAGGGATGCTGAAGTCCAACTTTTAATTTTTGTCATCTCTTTTTATTTTTACGTATTTGAACCGGTGTGTGCTGCACTATCAGGCTGTTAGATGATACTTCTCTGCATCTGTTGTGTCTTGTTAGTTTGTTTTGCTCTGGTTGGTTGCCGACAAAACAGAAAAACATTTATCACCAAGAAAAAAGAAGACATGAAGCGTTTGATCAGTCACTTCTTGGTCTTTTATTCTTCTTCTTTGAGGTTGGCTTGGTGGGTCAGGACCCTTAAATGCAGCACATCTCAGTGCCTCTAAGAGTCACTGATGGCTGTTGTTCTGTTGTTTAAAGTTGTATCTACTTCCTTCTTTTAAAGCGCCAAAATGTTGACTCGCATCCCTTTTACTCTGAACCATGTGATTATTGGGGAGAGGATGAGAGTGCTGGAGTGGAAGAGAAAGACAGACAAAGATTCAAACAAAGGTGAGTTAAGTGCACTTCCGCCAGAGACTGAGGAGAAAATGCAATGCGGCAAACAAACACGCTGTGAAGACTCCACATCCATGGCATTATTTGAAAGGACGAGAGAACAAAACCAAATCATGTGAAAGAAAACACAGCCTGCAACACACTGAAACATGCTGATACAAGTGTTGTGAAGGAATCAAAGCGCCGTGTTCGGACCCTTTGTGAATATGAAGCGTATCGCAGACAGACTGTCACACCTTCTTCTTTGACCGTTTCCCGTGGCAGGTTTTTTAAATTACCCCCCGGACATCCTGCGGTCTCCAAAGCTTTTCAAAGAGCTTTTAGTTTGGCATTTGATTCCCTGCTCTCCTTTTCTTTAGACGTGTCTGCTCTTCTTTTTTCTTTTCTTCTCTTTCATGCAGAGCACCTTGGCTGCCGAGAGGGACTGCTGGAGGAGTCCACGTTTACTCAATGAGGAGAGGAGACAAGGAGAGAGGGGGACGTAAGAGGAGTGAGGATATACAGTGAAATACGAAAGGAAACAGGAGAGAGGGAGAAAGGAAAGGAAGAGAGGATATGAGATGGTTGAAAAGAAGAGGAGAGCATACAAGGAGACGAGATAAAAGGGCAGAGGAGAGAAGATGAAAGGAGAGGAGGAGAGCAGAGGTGGAGGCAAGGGGACACGTGGAAAGGAAAGGAAAGCAGAGGGAAAAAGGGGGAAAGAGGAAACAAGGAAACATGGAAGGAGAGGAGACTGTATAAAGGAGGAAAGGAGAGGAGAGAGGGAGAAAGGAAAGGAAGAGAGGATATGAGACAGTGGGAAAGGAGAGGACATAAAGGACAGGAGAGGAAAGTACAAGAAGAGGAGATAAAAGGGCAGAGGAGAGAAGACTAAAGGAGAGGAAGAGAGCAGAGGTGGAGGCAAGGGGACAATTGGAAAGGAAAGGAAAGGAAAGGAAAGGAAAGGAAATGGGAAAAGGGGAGAGAAGAGGTAACAAGGAAACATGAAAGGATAAGAGACAGCATAAAGGAGGAGAGGAGAGGAAACAAGGTGAGGAAATGAAAGAGGAAAGGACAAGAAAGGAAGCAAGGAGAGGAGAGAGGGCTAAAGGAAAGGAAGAGAGGAGATGAGACAGTTGAAAAGGAGAGGGCATAAAGAAGAGGAGAGCAAAGTATACAAGAAGAAGAGATAAAAGGGCAGAAGAAAGAGGACGAAAGGAGAGGAGGAGAGCAGAGGTGGAGGCAACAGGAAGAAAGGAAAGGAAAGGAGAGAGAAGAGAGAAAGGGGGTGATGAGAGAGAAAGAGGAGAGAAGAGGAAGCAAGGAAACAAAAGCAGAAGAGATGGCATAAAGGAGGAGAGGAGAGGAAACAAGGTGAGGAAATGAAAGGGAAAGGACAAGAAAGGACACAAGGAGAGGAAGGAGGGAGACATGAAAAGAAGAGAGGAGATGAGACGGTGGGAAAGGAGAGGAAATAAAGGAGAATATCAAGGAGATGTGCTAAAGGGGCGAAGATGAATGGAGAGGAGGAGAGCAGAGGAGACGGTTGGAAAAGAGATGAGCTAAAGGACAAGAGGAAAGAAAACAAGAAAAAGAATAGGAGACAATGAGACGGGGCTGAGGAGAGGAAAAAAGAGGAGAGAAGATGAAACAAGGGAACATAAAAGAAAAGGAAAGGAAAGGACATAAAGGAGGAGAGGAAACAAGTTGGAGAAACTAAAGGGTAGAGGAAAGGAAACAATAAAACATAAAGGGGAGAGGAAAGAAGGGGTTAGGACATTGGAGAGAAGAGGAGAGGAAACAAGTTGAGGACATCAAAGGGAAGAGGAGAGGAAACATTAAGAAAAGTTGAATGGAGAGGAAACGAGGGACCACAAATATGTAAGGAGAGGAAACGAGACGACAGTAGAGGAGAGGGCATGAAACGAGAAAGAATGAGAGGAGCAGAGAGAAGAGGAAATGAGGAGAGGACACAAGAAGAAAGGGGATGAAGGGAGGACAAGAGGAGAGAGGAAGAAACAAGGAAACATGAATGAAGAAAAGAGAGAAGACAAATGCAATGAAGGTGATGGAATGAAAGAGGAGAGAAAACGAGGGACAAGACAGATGAAAAGAAAGGGGACGAGGAGACAGTGGGAATGGAGAGCGCATAAAGGAGGAGATGAAGGGAAACGAGGAAAAAAATGAGAGGAGCAGAGAGAGGAACAAGGCAACAAGGAGAGGAGACATGCAGAAAGGGGGTGAGGAGAGGAAAAGAGGAGAGAGGAGGAAACAAGGAAACATGAAAGGAGAGCAGAAAAAATAACAGGAGAGTGGACAAGGAAGAAAGGGATGAGAGGAGGAAACATGAAAGGAGAGGACATAATGGAGGAGACAGAAGGAAACAAGGAGAGGAGATAAGAGAAGGGGGGCAGGAGAGGAAACAGAAGAGGAAAAGGAGAGGAGGGGAGCAGAGGAGACATGAAACAAATGGAAGGAAAGGAGATAAAGGAGAAAATGAGAAGAAATGTGAGGAGATGAGAGAGGGAAGAAGGGGATGAGGGGAGGAAATGAGATAAGGAAATAAAAGGGGAAAGGAAGGAGGAGAGAAAACAAGGAGAAAAGAGGAGAATAAAGGGGAGATGAGAGAAGAGGAAAAGAAGAGGAGGAGAGAAGAGCAGAGGAGAGGAGAGGAGGAGAAGGGGGTGAGGTGGGGAAATGAGAAGGAAATAAAAGAGGAGAAGAAAGGAAACAAGAAAATTGAAGGGGAGAGGAAGGAGGAGAGCAGAGGAGACAACAACACAATTGAAAGGGGAGAAGATAAAGGAAAAGAGTGAAAGAAACAAGGATAGGAGAGGAGGAGAAAGGGGGTGAGGCAAGGAAATGAGGGAAGGAAACAAGAAAATGGAAGGGGAGAGGAAGGAGGAGAGGAAACAAGCAGAAAAGGGGAGACAGGATGAGATTAAAGGGGAGAAGAGAGAAGAGGAAAGGAGAGCAGGACAGCAGAGGAGATAGTGAGACAACTGGAAGGAGAAGATGAAATAAAGGGGGAGAGGAAAGGAAACAAGAAAATGAAAGGGAAATCAAGGAGGAGAGGATACAAGGAGAAAAGAGGAGAAGAGTAGAGAAGAGGATGAAAAAGAGGGGACCAGCACATGAAAGGAGAGCAGAGTGTATGAAAGCAGAAAAAATGGATAGGAGACGAAAGAGGAAGAAAGGAGAGAGGACAGGAGGAGGATGAGAAGCCAGTCGTTCTTTACCCGAGGGGGGGGGGGGGCTCAGCAGGGGGTGAGGGAGGTGAAGGGGGGGTTGGGGATGGAGGGGGGTGGACTCCTCATCCCTCTCTCCTCCAACTGAGCCTCCTTCCTCAAGGTCAATCACACACACATACACACACGTGCACACACATGTACACATTCACACACAGGCAGGCAGGTTGGCAGACATGGTACACACACACACACACACACACACACACACACACACACACACACACACACACACACACACACACGTAGTCGAGCTCAAGTAGAAAAGACGCCTTCTGCCTGCTTTTCTCTCTCTGACTCTCTGTACCAACCAGCCAAGTCTCAGTCAACCATCTGGAGATAAAAACACCATTCTTCACACACACACACACACACACACACACACACACACACACACACACACACACACACACACTCTCGCTCACTGTGTGTTTATGATAATAGACCAAATGCTTCTATTGATTCTTTCTCTTTCTGTGTCTGTCTGCGTCTGTGTGTGCATGTAGAATCAGTTTTATTCCTACATGGAGAACACACTTCTGTTCCCCTGCTCTCCTTTTTCACTCCACAATGTCCTACTTCTCCGTAAATCATTCACCGTTTATTATTGAATCCTATCCTGAAAATCTATTGTTCATTATAATTTCCATTCTTTTTTTTATTATCTTTTTTTTTCTCCTCGAACACGAACACCTAAAATGGCACACACGGAAAAACAAAATGTGTACAGCTCCTGAACCACACCGAACACACACAAACAAGATCTTGCCAGAAAGGTAACCTTTCACAGTTTCTTCCGAAAGTGTCAAAAACACTCTGAGTGTTAGTGAAAATGAGCAGCGGGGGTTTGAATGCGGTGGAAATTGAAAATCCTTGTCAGCCTAAAACACAGAGCACAAACACAGAAGATACTGCTCATGAGAAATATGAAACATGAACATGTGTTTCTCCTCGCAGCAGCACCCTGTTCCACCTGGAGAAGTGATGGCATGATCTGATATTACATGTCTGTAACAGGAGCAGCCATAGAAAGGACTTTTCTCTCAGTGGTCGCAGCAAATTAAGAAAATATTACCCCATTTATAGATGTTCTGTATCTGTATTCTTCTAGTCCAGCTCTTGGTTTCCATTCACTTACTCTAGCACCCTCTGATTGGCTTCCTCTCCCTAAATGCTAATGACGGCTTGGACGTCTTCATGTGTGAAACTGCCGTCCCAAGAAAGACAAAAGCATCAGTGGTTTTAACAAATGCCCAAAATTATGTTAATGTTAGGATGACATTGTCTTCTTTGGGACGGAATTGTGACTCTTGCTCTTTGGAAGCAAAGTAGGAACTGGTGTGACGTTGTTATGGAGCCACAGTTTGCAGATGGAGGTGCTTGAATGGGTCAATCAAACGTTGGACATTCATACTGGAGACCACTGTTTGATTCCTGGTTCCTACCAACAATCAGCGTTGGTTTCTTTTAACCTTGTCACAGATGTTTCCCTTATCTTAGGTGGTTATTATTGTACCCATGACGATGAAGGTCCCCTGACCGCAAATTTGCCAGTCCTAGGATAGTGAAGAAATGACCCGCCTTACTCCACCTTAGGTCCTGATCCCACAGAAAGCATTTTAGCAGCTGGAGACAGTTTTTTGTAATTGTTATTAATAAGAACGAAGCTTTTTGCTCTAGGTTTTTTCACTGCAACGCGCCTTGTGTTTCTGCGCTCTAGGCATCTAGTGTTTTTGCCGGAGTGCTCTGAACTCCGGACCGATGATAGACAGCAGGTTATCGGGGCGAAGCTCCTGGACCAACTGGTGGTACTCACAATCGTGACCATGATCCACCCTCTGCTTCCCTGTGCCCAACAAGCTATCTGCTGACAGCCTCTCACCCTCAACCAGAGCTACAGGAAGCACCTCCTGCCTCAAGGTTTTAGGAACTAGCTATTTATTACCGTTGAAAAAATAACCTGCAAAATGCTTTCTGTGTGATCGTGGCGTTACTCTGCCTCCTTGTGGCTTACCCTGATATTCTAACACTAACCCTAACCAATCTCACTCCTCTTTACTCAATCTATCAAATCCAACCAACAAAAGCAAAGAGTACTAGCTAATCATAGAAAGAGTAGGATGGGTCATTCCTTTGATGTCTTCCCTGTCCATATCAGAGTAGTCTCTGGCCTTGTTTCTACTGTGTAGTGCAGCTCAACTCAACTCTACTTAAATCACTTTTAGTACCAGGCGCTTTTCTCAATTTTGTTTCCACTGCTGACAGTACCCCAGAAAAGTAGGCAGGATTCTTAGCTGATTGCTCCTTCACCTCATGAAACTGAGTGCAGTTAATCAACCGGCCGCAGCATGGCATTGTGGACTGCCATTTTTTAAAATGTGGGTCGAGTGACAAAAAAATTAGCAGTCACCATTGACGGTAGGTTGGCTGTTTAAAAATGCCAGGTTTGTGCAGGATGTCCTGTGTCGCATTCGTGACAATTCTCTCTGACCAATCAGTGGTCTGCTATGTTTCAGTTCCACCTTCTAGTGTTAGTTCAGCTTTCTTGGAGCCTAGACCGAGGTGGTACCAAAAAAAGTACCAGGTACTATCCACAACTTATAACAATGGAAAACCAAAAAAGAACGGTTCAAACGAATTGAGTTGTGCTGTAAGATGCAGTGGAAATGAGGCTTTTATGCCTAGACCTAACCAAACCTTAGCCACAGTAGTGTTAGATCAGAGGGTGGGTTCATATTTGCAATGGCAATTTGCAAAGACAGAAGCATGAAAGGGGAAAGAGAAGGGCAGACATGCGGCAAAGGGCCATGATCTGTAATCGAGCCTGCTGCCACAAGGACATTGCCTTTTTTTTTGTACACGGGGCACCTGCTCTACCCACTGAGCTACCGGGTGCCCCCAATGGCAGTCTTAACACTTCTTGAAGGCCAATAGTTGCCTGGGTCCAGACCTTTGAATCCACCCACTACACTGAGTTGACTCATTCATCTGGCATTGTGACATGAAACAAAATGCCAGATGAATCAGTTAGTCCCAGTCAGCGCCATGGCTGTAAACTAATGCCGTCAAGCTGTTGTCAAGCTGTGCGTCGGGACCAATAAGGAGTACAACAATGGCAACCGGTATAGCTATCAAGGGATTGTTTAACTTTTCTCCGCTCCACTCTGAAAAGCAGTACGTTGGAATGGCTATGCATCAGTTACGTTGGTCTCTTAGGACTGATTTGGGAAAATCTAATTCTCCTCCTCCTCCTCCAAATCAGTGGACTTGTTGTCATTTTATCAACAAGCATTAATGTCTGGTTTTCCCTGATGCTTCAAAGTACCTAAAGTACATGCATTTACCATCACCTCCTGAGCAGTGCCCAAATTTAGTCTTGAAGAACTGGATGAACAGAGGCAACAAATGCAGAACCTCTGATGACTACACGATAGGTTATGTTTTATTAAATTCCTGCAGTGGAGAGGGGCTGTTAGTGAGGCGTTAGTCCACCACGTGCATCCAGAGCAGCATCAGTGCTTCGTTGCATAGATTCTTCAAGTCTCCGGAGGGACGAACACCTTCGAAAAGATCTTACCTTATTTGGTGTTAATGCTGGAGAGTGCTGTCTGACATGTTGCTCCGAAATTTCCCATAGGTGTTTAGTTGGTGAAGGCCATAGCATATGATTCACATAATGTTTAAACATTCAGTGAGCCCTGGTGACCTGTATGAAAGCCTCTGTGTTCATTATGTTTCTCCTCTCTCATGTATTCAGGCTTTTCCTTTGATTTGTTTCCTTTTTGTTTATTTTTATACACAGGTTTCTCCAGCTCTGCACTACTGCAATATTCCTACAGCTGATACCGATTCAAAATTGCAAATTACAAAATGGCACTCAAGCTGTGCCATTAAACATGCGGCACTCTTGTTTGTCACTGAATGTTGACTAATAGGCGACAATCCTGCGAAACCAGAAGACAACTAAAAATCAGCGGTGTTGAAATCTCTAATGGGACGTGCTTCCTCCCCCTTCCTGTAAAATATTCCTCCTCTCCTCTTTGGGTCAAAATTGTCTCCCCCCTTCAGCCCCCTCCGCCCCTCCTGGGTTTTTTTATAACTGGCTGCAAATTCACTGCTGTTCATTACCCAGGCAGGGTCAATTCCCCAAACAATGTGTTTGGTGTCACAATAAAAAGGGTGTTTTTTACGGCGTGTAGCAGTAAAATGCTATTAAACAGATAAAACACCGGCAACGAGCATCAGGAGGATTATAAAAGGAATTGCCTTGATAAACTCCACATATCTGCGTGATGACACACCAGCAGCTCTCTTCTCCCTGTCGCTGGGGAGGAGGAGGGGAGGCAGACTGAGGAGCACATGGTCGGAGAGTTTATACAGCTCTACAGCGACACCATCTGGGGAGATTTAAAAAAAACAGGCTGCCCCTCTGTCCTGCATCCTGTCATGTTATGTGATGTTTTTCTTTGTCAGGCTTGAAACTTTAGTTCAATTGAAATTTTTTTGCTCCATAAAGGGCCAGTGTGTTGGATTTAGGGAGGTATTTTGGCAGAAATTGAATATAATGTAGCAAGTATGTTTCCTTTAGTGTATAATCACCTGAAAATAAGAATTGTTGTGTTTTTGTTGCCTAAGAATGAGCTGTTTACACTCACTGGCCACTTTGCTAGGTACACCTTGATAGTTCCAGGTTGGACACCTTTTGCCCTCCAAGGTGCCTCTTGCCTGGGGCCCCCAGAGTGTCTTGAAACAGCCCGTCTGGCACCAACAACCATGCCACGTTCATAGTCACTTAAATCACCTTTCTTCCACAATTTGATGCTCAGTTTGAACTTCAGCAGGTCGTCTTGACCATGTCTACATGCCTAAATGCAAGGGGCCAGTGAGCGTATGTCCGTATAGGAAGCAGGTCCCTTTCCATGGAGGCTGCCACATTGCACCACTATGTTTCTACAGTAGCCCAGAATGGACAAACTAAACACTGGCTCTAGTTAGGGCCATTCTTGTTTTCACGTCAGCCACTGTAGTTAGCATCTCCTCTGTGATGAGAGCATCAGAAAAACATTGATTTGGTGACATGAAGCTGCTTTATTCAGTGTTTTTACCAGTTTTAGTCTGTTTGTTTTGGGGAGACCTTTTCGGATAATTTGGTTCCCATTAAAAACTTCCTGAACACCTGGATCAGGAATAAGGAGAGCCAGATTAGGGTGTGTTTAAAGATGTGGCAATGCTGTCACTAGTATAAATGTAAGTGATGTATTTTTATCGTTCTCGTTGAGTGGCGAAGAATCTGGTACCAAGATTTAGATATGTATCCCATCCTGAGGCATATTGGTGCTCAAAATTCTATCCCAGGATTAGGTAGCAAAAGTATGGTTTGAGCCTCAGAGTGGTAATTTGGTCAAATAAATCACCTCATTATCACAACGAAGCATGAGGGAAAAAAATCCTGTTTTTTTTTCAGTTTATTATATATAGATTTATTATCTTCAAAACCTCAAAACTATCTATGTGTTTTTCATGTGAGGTATGTAACCCTGTGTAGCTGCAGATCCCTGCTGCTGTGGGCATTAATGGTCTAATGCTTCCCTCTGGTGGTTACAATGAGAATGCTTTCTCCAAAATAGACCTTTTTCCATTGCAAACATTTTGACTCGTTGAGGCTACAATACAATCTACCCTGTGCTTTTCCTACGCTGACATGTCAAAATGTCAAAGTATGCATGTGGAGGGGTTTGGATGAACAGTGAGTAGCATAAGTATATTGATTTTTTTTTTTACCTAGGTAATGTCACAATGATGTATGTAAGCCAGATGGTGGCACAGTGGTTGTCACTGTCCCCACAGCGAGAGGGTGGTCCTAGGTTTTAAACTGAAGACTAAATTCCATGTGTGATTGAGAATGATAGACCGGCAGCCTCTCGAGGATGGACCCTGCTTCTAGCCCAGCGGTGTCCAAACGTTTATGACTGGGGATCAGATTTTATAATATGAAAATACTTGTAGCCAGCTTCTTGTCATGTAATACAAGTCATTAAAAAAATCTCAAACAAACGAGACAAACGCAACTGATTCATCTTTCACTGAAAAAGTGTTCAACTTCACATCTCTCATGAAGGCAGCAGCCCTTGCAGTCAATTTGACACTTCTTTGCTGTGGACATTTCTGTTATCTACATGGACAACCCCAGTTCACTCACTCAATTTCCATTTTTTTGGAAACAGTTTGCACTCAAAACATTTAGTTTAGTACAGTACGTGACATAAAAGTTTTGAGTGTTCCAGACATAAAATACATGTGGCACGTGGTCATTGCCTTGCAGGAATTTTATGTCATTTTAACATAACTATGGTGTTGTTGTATGTGCATTAAAAGATTATTGTGGTGAACTCTGGTGTCTTTATTGCAAGAGTGAAAGGCATAAGTTTAAGTCTGAACAGGGAAGTCCGTCACATTTCTCCTTAATACAATTCTATGTTATCACCTTATTGGCCACACAGATGGGATGTCACTAACTGCGTATATGCCTAACTCATTGTGTAAAATCTCTTTTACCACAATATTAAGTTTGACCCATTAGAACCATTTTGAAATACAGAAATATTAATCAATGTGTAATGAGGAACGTAAGTGACTTAAAACACATTTAAACACATTTTGGCTTATGACTGTGAACACATTGTCTCATGGCATGCTGGGAAACTCCATCCATTTAGCCCCAACACACCACAATTTGTTAAGTGCACAATGATAGTTTTGTTTGTTGGTCTTCAACTAATTAGATGAAATTGGCTTTATGATTTTTAGTCAGATTAACTCAAAATTCTAAAACAGTTGACTTCATATAGACAAGATATGTCCAGACCACACGGGATGAGCAGGTTGTGTCAAGTGAACATAAAGTTTTTAAGTCATTTTGAGAATCTGGGGCATTTGTGACTTTGCAATAAAGTTTTGCATCATGGATGGATTGGAGTTTACAGTGGAGTGGAAAATGTTTGCCTTTAGGTGGTTTGCTTGTTTGCTGTCTGTTTATGAAAACACATTAATTCCATGTGGGTAGTTCCTGGTTGGTGCATGTCTACAAACTGTGTGTTAGTCCTGCCATCGTGAGGCGAATGGAAAAAGTGTAAGTGGTCTTGATTGATTAACCAATAATGTGTGAGGCCACATATAGTTTATTTTGAACAACGACCAGAGGACCGTTTAAAATTGGCCTGTGGGACACGATTTGCCCCCAGTTTGTTTTGTTTATTTTTTCTTTCTTTATAAAATAGTCAAACACATCTGTAACAAAATGATATGCTTATTCTGCAACTATAAATCAACTATTATGTAAAGCAAATATTCTTTAATTATATATCAGCTATTAAAGTTGTTAAATTAGATTAATAATTTCTTTGATTTTTTTGTTATATAAAGATATGAAAGGATGATAGCTGGGTAATATGTATATTGATGTTATGTGCACAATATCATGCACTAGGGCCCATCATAACTACCTTATGCCAATACACCAGGCCAGACTTTCGACATGCCTTTGAAAATAGGCTACTCAAGTTAATTACAAGTACCTCAAAACTATACTTACTGTAAGTATTATTAATTCAATAAATTAGTAAATACATAAATGAGTACAGTGTGTACATTTTCTTTGTTACAGTCCCTCATTAAAATTGCCCATACTGTGTATATCTATACTCAAACCAAAACTATTTTCCGTATTTAAATAAAGACAAAGGTTATTAGGTTCAGGTGAACTCAGTGACCCTTTGAGTTGCAGTTAATAATAGGCTATGACGGGTGCAGCTTTAACGACCGTCGTGTTTATGCAACAGATTATTGTTTTTCTTGTTACATAATTATTAAACTGCTTATTATAAAAAAAAAAACGTTGTCGTTTAGCCAAACGGTTTACGAGGCAGGAGGGTGTCGTTATGTTCCGCCACTCTTCGGCACGTTCCGCCTTTCTCCGTCCGCACGTCGGCCATTTCCGGCCAGTGTCGCCATCTGCTTTCTCGTCCTTCTCCAATCTCCGTGTTGTTGTTCCCGGTGACGCGGCGGAGGTGTAGCCTGACGCGGGCTCTTACGTGTCGGCCAGAATAAAAGTGGAGCTCCGGAGGCCCGGGAGTGACGAAGGGAGTCTGTATCGGTAAGGACGGAGCAGTGTCCGGGTCTCAGGGAGACGGGACGCGGCCGGTAGAAAGTGTCGGTCTGGTCGGGTTCGGCCCGAAGGAAACAAAGAGATCATGGCGCCGCAGTGTGTTTGTAGCAGGATGGAGGGAGGGGAGGCTGCGGCTGTTTGGGGCAGAAACGGAGCTAATACGCGGCTTTGACAGTGAACCAGGGGGGACAGTGTGTGTGTGAACACACCAGGAACCGTGACAGGACTTTAGCCTCGTTAATACACCCAGCTGTCAGATGCTGCTGTTACCTTTATAAATTTACGCGCACAGATTTGCGCTGTTTTCCCGTAAACAGCGCATTGAACCCACCATTCACGACATGCTCATTTATTCCTGCTGCTTGCTCCATTTATTTAATCTTTGCCATCTCACGTGGATTATTTCTGATTCTACATCTGCTCACCTTGTCCTTTATTATCTTATTGTTATTATTAGATTATTGCTGCTGGTAGATATGGGCCATATGCAGGCCGTCGCGTTCACGTGCACGTTGTAAACATAAACCCCGGGCCTGGAGATTTAACTCGCATCATGTTGTGTGTGAAGTTTGAATGGCTGGTTATCTCCCGGGATGTGACCGGTGTGTGTGCGTTGAGGGGGCGTTGCCCGGCCATGTGGCTCTGCTGTCACACAAGTGATTTTTGAAAAGCAGAGGGAGAAATGTGTAAAGCCAATCATGCAGCGGAGAGAAGCTACGCACAGTGTGAGATCACTGAACAACACGTCCCCAGATCAACACTCGCTGTAGCGCCTGGAGTCAGACCTGCGAGCCTCTGCAGATCATTACACTGATAATAAATGTGCAGTTGGATTGGTGCAGAGTTGATACTGTTTGGTGTTTAGTTTGACAGTGTTGAATCCCAGAGGTTGAGACAACTAAACACATTCATTCATTTACTTATGAGGTACTTGTATATTAATCCTAAGTACTTACTAATCCTAAATGGGGAAATTGGAGTGTTGAAGCAGCTCAGTGACAAAAAATAATTACAGATTCACACAATAAAAATAAATAGAACTATATAAAATAGATTAGACTAAAAATTACAACGCAAACAGAGCTGTATTTAATTAAATTATTGGTGCAATACTGTCTCAAGCAAGGGGACATTGTGTTGTGATGTAAAGTTATAAAATCAGAATCAGAAATATGTTACTGATTCCCGAGGGATAATTGTGATTGTTACAGTCGCTCTGATGTAAAGAATAGAGAATTATAAGAAGTAAGAAAAAGAGTATGCAATAGAAGTATTTAAATAGAAAGCATTGTAATAAAAATGTGCAATAAAAATAAAAAATAAAATGTGCATTATGCTACAATGTCTAACACTAGTACTTAAGATGTTAAAAATAAAATATATATCGTCACTGTGCTGAAACTATAAGTGTGTAAATCAGGATCAGACATAATTAATATTAATAATTATAATTATATGAATAATTGATCACCAAGCGGAAATTTTGATTCATTACAGTCGATGATGTACAGAATAGAGATGTATAAGAAACAAGTATGAGATAGAAGTATATAAATATAAAGCAATGAAATAAAATAGAAATACAAATGTGCATTATAGTATGGCGTTTGATAACAGTACTTAAGATATTAAAAGTAAAATATATTGTTACTGTGCTGAGACTAAGTGTGTAAAAATATACAAATATGTGCATTCGTCTACATTACCCTGTATGAACTAGTGCTACAATGAGAAATATAAAATATGCATAATGCTACAATATATACATTAATAAAATAAGAATAACAGGGTGTCCACAGGGCCTTAAGTAAAGTTTAATGGGTCTTAAATGGTTTCGGTCGCCTCCTTCACCACAACCTGACCCTCAATGAAAGTGATGCATTCAGTGTATTCTTGTTAATAATTATGGCCGGCCATTAAAAAGGTCATTCACACCGCTTGGTTTAAAAAGTGTCCATTACAGGAGGAAGGGTCATATGATGTCACAGAGGAGCCAGTCTCCCTGTCACCGTCTGGCTTCTTCCTCCTGAGCATGTTGTTTGTTGTTGGTCATGGTGGCATTAGTATGTAAACAAGAAGAGAAACCTAAGCTGTCCCTGTGAATGCCTTATTGTTGTTTTGTATTTCTGCTTCACAATGACTTGCAACACTGTTGAAAGAATGCTGCCTTTGTTTCACCTGATTACATTTTGGATAACGTTCAGCTTTTGGAGCCCAGTCGGCTCTTTATCAGTCGCAGATGGGATTTCTGTCCAAACTCCGAGTTATAAAATCACGTCTCTGCCTTTTTTGGAGACTTTTGACTTTAGTGAAATCTTGTCATCAACAAGAAATAATAAAACTATCAGCACACAGAATGTACTTGTTTGTTTTTTCAGTTTGTATTGTTTGCTGTGTTTATAGCACACACACCATCTGTGATGCAGATAATGCAGCTGCTGTGAAGATCAGTGTTAACATCTTCTCTTTAATCTTTGTCCTCAGCTCAGCCGATGAAGATGGAGTCAGTGGAGGTTCAGCAGGGAGTGGAGGCTGCTGTGACTGAGGCGGAGACCCATCAGATTGCCCAGGCACAGATCGCAACTTTGGCACAGGTAACAGAGGAGTTGGGAAAGTAGTGTTTAGTTGTGAGGCTCCAACCATTTTGAAAAAAACAAAAACATTGTTGAATGCCACAAATGTGCCAAAAACAAAATAGTTGAAGTGTACACAAATCACCTCTGATTTCAGGTAACCATGACAACAGGCCACGCCTCAGCAACAGGTCCCACAGTAACGCTGGTACAGCTTCCCAACGGACAGACGGTTCAGGTGCACGGTGTGATCCAGGCTGCACAGCCATCTGTTATCCAGTCCCCACAGGTCCAGGCTGTACAGGTGAAACACACGTAAAATTCTAGTTTTAGGTGTTTCATAGCCACAATATAAAGAACATACGGTGTTTTTCTGTCTTCTTTATTGGTATGTTTGTTTGTTTGTTCCAGATCTCCACCATAGCAGAGAGTGAGGATTCACAGGAGTCAGTAGACAGTGTGACTGACTCCCAGAAGCGCAGAGAGATTCTGTCACGACGCCCCTCGTACAGGTCAGGAGATCACCAACACGATCATGATATTTCACAATTAAATTTTCAGAGTCGTCAAGATGCCTGAGGAAACATCTCCAAGAAACTCAAGCAAGTCCAGTTGCCTATGATACAGCACAGGACATCACGTGGACAACATGTTTTGAGTGACTCACACAGTTCTTTGTTCCAACAGGAAAATCCTGAATGATCTCTCGTCCGACGCACCTGCTGTCCCTCGTATCGAGGAGGAAAAGGCTGAGGAGGATTCATCTGCCGCTGCTGCAGCTGCCACACCTTCGATCACCACAGTGACGGTGCCCACGCCCATCTACCAGACCAGCAGCGGCCAATACAGTAGGTGATGGTGGGTTGGTGGAGCTGTGTCTGAGGCTGCAGGTTGATGTGATTCAGAGAGCATAGTTGGGGTGGTGAACGCCACCTGTTCAAACTTTACAGCTTGTGTCACTATTAAGGGTTGTTTGGATTTTATAGATCTGTTTTTTTATACCTCTGCACCAACAATAGCCGTGGCTGGAGGCATTATGATTTCAGATTGTCCATCTGTCTGCCCGTCAGTCCCACTCTTATGAATGTGATATCTCAAGAACATCTCAAATATCCGTAAATTTGGCACAAACGTGCAATTGGACTCAAAAATAAACTGATTAGATTTTAATGGTCAGAGATCAAGGTCACTGTGACCCTGCATCTGTCTCTCATGAACGCAATATCTCAAGAAGGCCTCTTGGGAATTTCCCGAAATTTGACACAAACGTCAACTTGGATTCAAGGATGTAGGGGTGTCCCCGACTAAGAATTTTCATAGTCAAATCTGATTTGACAGATTTTTCCTTTAGTCGTCGAATCATGTTGTTTTCCCCCTCATTGATTAATGAGCTCATTTGCGTCAGTTTCGCCCCAGAGAAAAGGGCTAAAACACCCAAATAAACAAATTTAATTCTTCAGTTGGCATAATAAGATAATAATAATAAAAGTAAAAGGGTTATCATTTTATCTTTATCTTTATTCCTTTCACTTCATCAAGGTATGATGCTCTAGTTGAGCGCAGACGTGCTGCAGCCTCATCCATGTCTTTAACAGCAGTCGTTTCTGACACGTCAGAACTTGCCATTTCATTCACAAATAAACATCCAAAAACATCATCAAAAAGTTTAGAAACAGTTTTCCTTCTTTCTGACTTCAAGTTACTTCATTAATCAACTCAGGTTCATACAAGTTCATCCACACGGACCGTGCCTTACCGCTCACAATTGTTTGGCCATGTCGGACAAAAAGTAGCCAAATAAAAAATCAGAGTCTATCAAGAAAACAATCAGCGGTGAAATTTGTTTCAAGACACTTTAGGTAAACGAATAATCCTTCAAAAAAGTTTGATTTGACAGCACATACCTCCTTCAAAGTGTTTGTTTATGCGCTCCGCCACCGTAAATCACTGCAGGCCTCGATGCTGCTCTGATGGTCCTGCAGCACACTCACTCACCTCAGCTTATTTGGATCCAGCAACTGGGTGATTTATTCATGCGTAGGAATGATTATGCCTACTGATTAAACGCACGCGTCATCTTCAATTTTTTATGAACAGAAATTAGGCTGATGTTTGTATCAAAATAGGCTATATATCACGAATGACTAGAAAACAAATACATTCTATGTCAAATCAAGATGTTCAGCAGCAGTGAGCACCCCCATATAGTCAGAATGGGCTTGTTTCATATCCACATTTTGCAACGGTTCGATGGCAAGACTGGCAGTCGAATCAGACTTCTCCAAATTGAATCATCACTATTTGGGGTCACCCCTACAAGGATATACTAATTCGAATTTGGTGGTCAAAGGTCAAAGTCACTGTGACCTCAAGACATGTTTTTTGGCCATATCTCAAGAAAAATAAAAACAGGCTTTACAAAATGCTTAGGCAAACTAAGCAGACGCAGGATACTCAAAAGACAATATAACAACAGAAAGTCGAACAGTAAGGCCAGATAAGAGCAAGACAGCAGTGATAATAAGCAAATATTGATGAAAAGAATAACAGCAGTGAAAGAGTGACAATAAAAAGAGAATAAAACTAGATCAATATATCAGATTATTTCTTGGCTACTGTGTCATTTTCCTTTTCTTAGATGTGAGTAATTCTCTCGTTTGTTCCCTCTCACCAAACACACAGTTGCAATCACACAGGGTGGGGCCATTCAGCTGGCTAACAATGGTACAGATGGAGTCCAGGGCCTCCAGACTCTCACCATGACAAATGCAGCAGCCGCCACCCAGCCCGGAGCCACCATCCTCCAGTACGCACAGACCAGTGACGGCCAGCAGATACTGGTTCCCAGTAACCAGGTGGTGGTGCAAGGTAAGAGTGAGCTGTGTTAATGAACTGGTGTGTACAGAAGCAAGTGGTATCTGATATTCAGCACCAAGATCCATGGTCATTTTCAGCTGTTGGCTGCAAAAAAAGAATGTCACTGTTCTCAATCAGCTAAACAAAAAATAAAATGTAACATCCACCTTTCAGCCGCCTCCGGTGACGTCCAGGCTTATCAGATCCGAGCTGCCCCTGCCAGCACCATCGCTCCAGGGGTGGTCATGGCCTCGTCCCCCGCCCTCCCTACCCAGGGTGCTACTGAGGAGGTCACCCGCAAACGGGAAGTCCGCCTCATGAAGAACAGGTAAGAACACCAAGGGATTTTGTGTCTTTGTATGTTTGGTCTCAATAGTGGCTTTGCTGTTGCTTCAGAAGGTTAACAACAGAAATATGTCTCAGTGTACAGTCTAACGGGCCAGCCTGGGTTTCAACGAGGTTTTATATCTATTAAAATTGTCACACTAGTGGCCCCAAATCCCCCCAAATTGAATAAGCGAGACAAACTGTGTGTTATCCCTCTTACAGAGAGGCAGCTCGCGAATGTCGCAGGAAGAAGAAGGAGTATGTTAAGTGTCTGGAGAACCGAGTCGCCGTCCTGGAGAACCAAAACAAGACGCTAATCGAAGAACTGAAAGCCCTTAAAGACCTTTACTGCCATAAATCTGAGTAGCTGTGTCCTGAACAGCGAGCTGGGTCAAGTAGCATTTCAGTTCTCTTCAAATACTCCGACTGTTTCAGCCTGCCTGGCCTTCCAGTTTGCACACAGCTGGTTCACCCTAATCCAGTTCTGCTTACACTACGTTATCTTCAGTAACAATGAATTTAAAACACACTAAACCTTTCCAGTATCAGAACATTAAAACCCTTGTGCGTACTGTCATCCAGGTCTGACGTTAGACAAGTGCCAACTGAAACTTTAAGTCTAAAACAGAAGCTGCGATCCCGAGCCTGTGTCTTTTTGTTGTAGATTTGGCTTATACCCAAATAAGTTAGTGTAACGCTGTACTCATCACGTCATTGTAGGGATTCTTCACTGGAAAATGTTTGACCACAGAGTGCAACGAGGCTGAGAAAATGCTGTTCTCCCTGAGGTTTTATCAACCATCTACATGGCCTCTTTTTGTTGTCCTAGCCAGATTACATCAAACAAAATGGTGGACAACCTTCTGATGCAAATGGTTCATAATGTTTTTACTGGGGTGCAAACTTTTGTCAGCTCTGCTCAGACCTCAAGTGTTGTTTTTAAGGTGCTGAAAATCAGTCTAAAGCACGTAATGAATTGGCCTTGTTGGACTCTAGTCAAGCATTTGGGTAAGCAGTAATGCCCAACAAGTTGTCCTTGAAGCCACTGTTGCTATGGTTACCTGCAGTTATGTTTAAGGCGTCATTGTATGTGATTTCATGGACGGCTTCCAATTATTCATGGATAAATATGTCCTGTTGCAGTGGTGAAACTTTACTTTGACGGTGGTGAGTGGCCAAAATCATGACAACAAGACTCAGCTTGTAAAAAAATGCATTGATTATGAAGTCTATTTATTGCATTGAAAGTATGTTCAGAACACACTTTATCCTAAAACCATTTGTGGATTTAAGATTGGGACGTTTCCATATCAGACGAGCTCAGTCAGTTGCAGTTAAAGGTTTTGAATGAATTATGAATCTCTACCTGATCCACATCCTGATGTGAGCCAACCTTTCAAATATATGGCTTCTTGTATAGCGGACTCTATGACTGATTGGGCAAAAACATGTCATTTTTTAAGGGTTTTTAAAGATGCTACCAACTGCCGATCTTTTAGGAAGTGGAGCTGTGCGTGTAAGCAGACAGTAGATTGTTTTTAAGTCAGTCTCCTGCACAAGAGATGCTGTTAAAATGAGATCATTAGCAAGCTGAAGCACAGTTTAAAAGAAAGATTATTGTTTTTACAACCTGCGGTCACATCCTTATAGTTCAGCCAACATTTCTATTAGTTATGCAAACATTTTACACACTAGCCAAAGTCCAGTGGGGCAGCAACGAAATTAATATATATAAACGCTTGAAGATCCACTCATTACTAAAAGTCTGTGCCATCCAAGAGACACTGAAACTAAGGGAATAGTCAAAGTTGTCACAGTGAAATTTAAGGTGTGCTGATGGATTCTCGTCATCAGCTTATGCATTGAGTAACATTACAAGTTAACGTTCCACCTTAAAAGTTGCCAGCAGTCGGCCCAGTGAACAAAGTTATTTTTTCTCAGACTCCAGCTGCTGTGAGAGGCAGCAAAACATCCTTTCATTTTATAGTTACAGTTTACTAATAAACCTCTCCACAGTATGAACTGTGGTTACATGAGCCTCAAAACCAGCCACAACTCAGCCCTGATGGTTCCACTGGTACCATCCACAACTTCTCACAGTGGAAACGGAAAAAAAGCGTACTGAACTGAACTGTACTGCTTGGTGGAAATGGGGCTAAAAAAAGAAAAGAAAAGACAAAAAACTTTGCAGAACTTTTTAGTGGTCAAACTTCAACATACTGTCTTTACTGTGGTTCTGCACACAAGGAGTTTTTCAAGGCAAAGCGCATTCAGATTAGTTCTTGGGTCGGATAATTGGGCTCGCTGTGCCACCAGTTATGAGTGAGTAAAATGTTGGTTCATAAGAGATCAGTGTGATGTGTGAGTTAAAAAGAAGATCCAGGTTGTACAAAAATGCACATTTATTGAGCTAATTTAACACCAGAGACTTAGATGTTTTCCAAACCCAGCTAGCGATAAATTCGAGGTCACAGATCATCTCATTGTGCCACTGTAAACGTTTGTCGTCCAAAAAAAAAAAAAAAAGACCACCATGATCAAAGTTGTCATTTTCCCATTATGTTATTTTTAAGTGTTCAATAATAATATTGTGTCTGTTTTGCAAAGTCTTTTCAATGGAGGTAAAATATGGATTGCGACAACGTGTGAGGTTGCAGAGCCATTTTTAAATGTGTAGCAGATTCTTTGTGATATAAGCTACAACTACATGAGTATAACACTAATAATCCATGACGACGTGCGTTCTGTTGAAAAGAGATCACTTTTGTGGGACTGTGTGTGGTTTTTGAGAAGATACATGTACGTATTTGTGTGTTTATTTTTTTATATTCCTGTACATAGACTCTACAGCATGTGTAGACCACCATGTATTTCTGTTTATTTGATATGAAAAATGTTCTTATGGCTTGTATAAAACCGACTTTGCATATTTGTAACATACATCGATGTATAATAGGAGACAATGTATGTGCGTATTCATGTAATCCACCAGGCCTACCACCGTCATGGCAGCTAAGTGTATGAGAAAAGGCCTTTGTTGGAGATGTTATATTTCGGAGTGCTGTACTCTGTGTAGGATGTTTGTAGAGAAGAGCGAGTCTGTTTCAAGCAGTCGAGGTCCACAACATGTACCATTAATAACTGACTGTTTTGTTTATTTGGAAACTGCACATCAGAACCCTCGGTGGCTTCAAACTCGGCCGCACAAGTTCTTAACTGTAAATGTATTTTTATCTCATTGATTTTCACAGAAATGGCTCCATCAATAACCGTTTTTATACCTTCCAGTTAATCAAATGAAAGCACAACTTTTTTTTCCACTGGAGCCCTTTTTATGTTTTTTTTAAATTGTATTTTGCATTTATTTCACTACAAATTTACCTTAGAATTTAATTTCAGATTAACTCAGTTGATCCTCAACCGCAGTATTTGCTCAGTTCAACTGGAAGTAACCTGAATCCTCTCTAAACAAATATATTTGACATTTTTGGGGTATAAGATACTCTGAGATTTTGTCATGGAAACTCCAAAGTTTAATGCTTTCTCCAGCTCACTGCTGAACTTGGCATACTCATAGAGCTGGAGTTATATCCTGGTAACTTCTGTTACTTAACTCAAGGTCCTTTTAGAGTGCTGCAGGAATGAGTCTTAATACCTGGAAATGCGTTAGCATTTTAGCACTTCAGGTTCTCTCGTCTTGAAGTTGATGGGTTTTTTTTAATGGGTTTTTGGTACGATACGCGGATTAATGTTTGTGTTTAACACAAGCTGAAGTAGATGTTCTGTGAATCCTTAAAAAGTCTCAAAAGCATTGAATTATTAATCAAAAATAGTGTCTTAAATCAATCTATCAAAACTCTTAAAGATTTTAAAATGTGGGAAGTAGGATTTTTTTTTTTGTCTGATCACATCTTTACAAAATGCCTCTCGCAATAACGTCAAGTGCAAATTCAACAAAAAATGTCCATTTTGCCAAGATATTGTGAAACCCATGAAACCCGTACAATGCAATGCGTACATAGCTCAGTGTATTTTACGCAGAAAGTTTTTCAAACTCAGTATGGTGGAAATTCAGGAAATGGAAACCCTACACGCAGAGCAAGAAACACAAACTCACCCCAAACATTTAGGCCAAATTATCCATAACCCTAAGTAATTGATGTCAAGCCATGTTGTCTTAAATTGGTCTTAAATTTTATTCTGAGTGTCATTAACAAGTCTCGAAAACCCTTAAATCTAACTTCCCTTTAACTGTAGGAACCGTTAAGAAATGTTCTATAACACAGAATGCTTCAGTAAATACCCCACCTGTGAATTTTGAAGCTTTTACAAATCTTAAAAAAGGCGGTTACTAACAAGTGGCTACATGAGGCTACAGAGGTCGGCCAAACACGGCTTTACATCCTTGTTGTGGTGGTAACACCAGTCATGCCACTGTGGTGTAGTTTGTTTGTAGACTAATGTTAGCTTTTACTTTTTGGTGAGGGAACCAGCACTACGCTAACCAGGTCGGCTTTTTCCAAAGCTCAGTTGTCAGCACGTGACAACGTATGGGTGGTCTTTGGTTTGTTTGGTTGAAAGCTAGTAAGAGGACCTTGAGTTAACATTATTTTGATGACAAATCTACTTCTGTATTTCACAGATAAGTTTCAAAATCAAGAGGATTGAGGAAACTTTGTGGCCACTAACGCTTGCTCTAACAATTAGAGTGTGTTCCCTAAAATGTGTTTTGTTTCTTTTGTATTACTTTTTAAAAGATCATCAGTTCATGGTAGCTCTGCCAGTTTTTATTTTTCTAGTTTCAAACATTTTTGATATTGTACAGTATGTATTTGTAATGTATAGAGGATTAAAGGGTTAAATCAGCTTAAGAGATCACACAGCACTTCATATTTGGAGTAATTCAGAAGGGTTTGTGTGAATCATCACGTACTGGCCCTCAACACATCGGCATGTGCTGCAGCCGTACATGTCACCAAACCTTTGGCCTCGCTGATTGTAAAGTTAATTTCAGAGGAGAGGAAATTTGACAGAATCAATATTAAGGAATAACAGAGTAATCAATGCGAGGGGTCAAACGTGTGTGTGGGGCGGGGTAGCACTTAAAACTTTTAGATACCGGTGCCATTATACCTGAGTTACTTAGATGAAAACTTTTGTAAGTGTATCTTGTAATTCACACATCCAGTGCTGGTGCTGAAAAAAAATCTTTTCTGTTGATTTGATATAGTGAGCTCAACTTTGTCGTGCAATTATACAATATCTTTTCCAACGAAACCAAAAGTGTTTTTTCATTTCTGTGCCAGAACGGTTTTAAACCCACGGGCCTCACTCGTGCATGAAACAGGTTGATATCCATGTGTGTAAAAGTATATATAGAGAGAATTTCTAGGACAGTAATAATAACATTTTTTCTAACTTTTAATGTGATCTGTTTATATATTGCCACTTTTACAAGTTATCGATTTAAAATGCCATGTATTGTAAAGTATCTTGTAGAGACAAGGTCACCAAATGATGCATTATATACTGTTTGTTTCAACATTGTCACATTATGAAACTATACCAGCCCATTATTGGAAAGTGCTGTTACTCTGACATTACATCACTCTTTTGTAAACACTTGCTATGTCGCAATAAACTGCTCTTGAAGATTGTTACGTATTTTATTGTCAATCATATATGTATGAACGATCCGCTCATGAGAGACACTGATGAAACAAAGGGTCAACATTTTAAAAACAAAACATGTTCCAGTTGCTTTGTGTTTTATGTCAGATGATTGCATGACATGGTGGTGCTAGTGACAGGTAAAGGAGGGCCCCATTAATAAACTTGTGTTTTTGAAGTTTCGTGTCAAGAGGTGGGAGGCACAGAGGGAGTTAAGTGATGTAGAGAGGAGCAAGAATAGCATCTTACGCTTTAGATACAGGTGTAAAGTACATTTTGAGTCCGTATATCTCAATGAAAATGTGTTGAACTTAATTCAATCTTTCTGAGCTATCTCTACCATTCAGTTTAAGTACGCTATGCTAAAAAAGTCCACTAGATGTCACGGTGTCTTTAAATAGTATGCCTTTCAAGTCACTCCAGACATTAGGGGTGTGTTCCGAATCTAAATACATTGTCTTTTTACTTTTAGAAGGTCTTGCAGGTGCCCTTAAAAAGTACGTACTGTCTCTTAACATTACACCCTGAACTTTGACCCTCATGCTTTTATATCTGTTACCTTGGAGAAAAACAAATGCCACTTACCGAGTTCGCCAGACGTGGAGATCAACCCGGGAAGCTCTGCCATTGTTATTTTGCAATGTGTGTAGTTTAACTTTAAAGTTAGAACTGCACAGATTGTAGATTCTAACATATTTGCGACAGTGAAATTACATCTGCAGTTCTCTGTCGTCATTTTTATAGCTATGTCGTTTTGTTGTTTGTAATATTCATGATTATTTTGTTTACTTGAATGCTCTGTCATCCGTCACTGGGACTTCTGACAGCTGTCATCTGTTTCGTCTCAGGCGATGTGACGTATCTTTAGCTGTGCAGAGGTTGTGGGTCAGAAAAGCCAGAAATGCATGCTGTCTTACATACTGCAAAATCAGACCTGATGTAGCAGAACATCCTGGTATGTTTGCCACACTGCATAATGGGACATACTAAATCTTTTTCTGGCATACTATATAGTATGGTAGTGTGGGGACAGGAACATACGGGAGGAGACTGTGTGGTGAGATTTTCAAAGGAAGGCATATTTTTCATCATGTTATAGGTGCAGAGGTCTTACTTAACAGATTTATGTACTTAATACAAAAAATAAAAGTCTAATAAGGGTGAATTTTTTATTTATTTATTTATTTTAAACTTGTTTACCACATGGTTACTTTGTCCTTTTATTTTTAAGATAGTGAAGCTAAGCTAATGTAACTAAAAGTGACTTTTTGCTGCAAAAGAAAAACACATCTGATCATTCATTGTTGTTCAGTGATACATTTAATGTTATCCAATATATATGTACGGTGAAATAATGTAAGTATAGTTTCTTTAACTGTCTAAAGCCATGTAAAACCAAATGAATTGTCCTTAAATGGTGACGGTAGTGATGCTAAGATAATAAATGTACAAGTTATTCCATTCTATATTTGATTAAAAAAATATTAGTACGATTTTCACTATTTCTGAGATGTTTTCAAAGTACTAATTGTAAATATCAAAAATTAATACATGGAAATAATATAATACAGCTACTCAATGTTGATATACAAACATAACAGTACGTAGTGTGTCAACTATTTTAATTGAGTAGCTTTTTAAGAGCTAGGTTACCATTTTTTATACTAATTGTTAAAATACTCAATTCAAAGTTTGCATTCAAAATTAACGCGAAAGTATAGAAGTATTACCCGTAAAATGCACTTGTGAAAGTATCATAAGTAAAATACTCATGATGCAGATGTAGCATTTGTTATTATATTGCAGTAGTAAGTATAATGGGAGCCAGAGCCTTTAGCTATCAAGCTCTTAATTAATGGAACCATCTTGATATTGAGAGTAAGGTTATTTACTGTGCAGCACTCTGTCAAAGCAGAGTTAAAAGTATAGCTATGTATCATACTTTACAATGGGATCATATGCTTTGAGTAATCTTTATTTGCAAAGTAACTGTACTTTCAGGTATATTTGTTGTTGCAAAAATATTACAGTTGTAAAAAAAAGATTGAAGATGCCATATTTCATATTGCATGAATGAGGAGGGATGCATTGATTGGCAGGTGGACGGTGCAATAGAAGACGGGCTTTAGTTTCCACTGTCAAAAAAGGGTGTGGGCCGGTGACGATACAAAAATAGTAGCGTTGTAAATACAGTTCATCGGTTTAAATCGTCTTTGACAGACAGCTACTTGAGCCAATCAGCGGCTTCAGGTGGACCTTGTTTTGATTTCTCAGCCAATAGGAGTGAAAGGAATTTCTAAATGGGCGGGGCTACAACATCCCTTTGCCAAGTAGTGCCGTCTGTGAGCTCCGGCAACAGATGGCGGCGGCGGGGAGCAGCATCGCGTCCAGCACAAATCTGACGGGGTGGAGGCATTAATGGGGGAGTCCGGACCTGCTATCAGGCTTGGTTATCTGACGAGGAACCGGAACGACGCTTAGTCAATCTGACCTCATTGAGAAATTTTCGCCTACAGTCTTGGATTTCTCTCTTTTTGCGTACGTTTTCCACCGGAGGCCGCAGAAGCCTCGGGCTAGATTTGGCTACGCACCGAGCCGAGTGCAGGACGACATCTGCGGGATTGTTTGGAAAGTCTCGTGAAATGTGTTTGCCTGAATTTGACGGTTTGAACTTGTAACCGGTTTTATTTTGCAGAGTCACGTGTGTTTACTCGACAGCGAAAACTGCAATTAATGCGGAGTAGTAAAAAAAAAAGTTAAAGCTAACTAGCTAGCTTGCAATAATGCTAGTTAGCTACCTAGCAGCGAAACTCCGGCAGGTTGAATGAATGAATGAATGAATCGGCGTCCCACTGCATTTAACTAACAAGTGCTTGCTGTTATTACAAGAACACGTCGAGTATTTCATGAGACGACACGGGTTTGCTTCAGCAGGGGTGAGCCTGTGCGGCTAACTCTTTGACTGTTATATCCCCTCAAATGGACAGGAATGCCATTCCAGGGAGTTGGTGGACAGCGGCGATTTACCACGCAGAGATAGTGTTGTGCTAATACTGACAAAAGCCTGGTAATGTTTATGAAGCTGGGGGAAGCTAATTTTAGCTAGCCACAGATATTTGCACCGCTTGGACTTGGCTGCGATAGTGTGAAGCTTACGCCCGGTTTGGTATGGGGAATACGGTGTCATGCTGCGTCTCTCCCGAGTCGAGCCCCAAGCTCCCGTCGAGACAACCGGCGGAGCGGCTGGAGGAGCTCCAGACCAGCACCGAAGTGAGCGATGACAACACCGTGCCCTACCTGCAGCACATAAGCGACAGAGAGGTCCCTGATGGTAGGTGTCTCACCTGACTCCCAGCACACGTGATGATGACTTTGAACTTTTCCTTTGCTGTGTTTGAGCCCATAAAGCGTCCCACTCGCAGTGTTTATTTATTGGGTGGTTTATCATGATCTAGTCACTGTCTCATTGAAGAAGCTCCTTCACATGACTACCAAGACTGACTTTGATGACGGAGTTGGCAAATAACCACTCCATATGTACACACATAGTTACTTTGATCAGTGTAAAAGCCTCCTTCACACACATTGACACACAAAAGGTTAGTCTTCACATAAAAACATCCGGCAATTTAAAGGAAGTGTGTGTACAACTTAGGCCAGATTGCAACCAGCTGAATCTTCTCCTGGTTAGAATTTAGTCAGTATTCTTTGTTCAGGAGGTTTTTACTGGGAGCCAAATCATCCGTCGATGTCTCCTCCTCTCCAAACAAATGGACAAGGGGTCTTATTCATAAAACGGTGCGTAGGATGCATACTAAAAATGTACGTATAGTCAAAAGCCAGAAAACACTCAGCACTTTCTACAATCAGGCTTCCACCATCACTATTTTCTCATCTCCAAAATGCTCCTAAGCATGGGTCAAAGTTTCTCCCATCAAGCCTGTTTTTATAAATCACAACTTTTGCCTGGGAAGTGGTCTTTTAGGCCTCGTTTTATGCGTATGCAGTGTTTATAAATGAGACCCCAGGTGATAAGAACAGGTAAAAAGAGTAAATAAAGCAGTTTCATGTTAAAAACATGTGTTTTTCTGAAGCTCTTCTTTCAATGGCCATCTGACGACAGTGACCTGTGCGAAAACGCAAGGCCCCTTCTAGATCCAGTGTTTGGTTTGTGCTCTCTTGGCTACTTTAAAACATGGTGGTGCAACATGAAGGACTTAGAGGGCTCGTTCTGAGGTAAGGAAAACACAACAGTTCCCATTTTCAGGTGATTATACACTGAAGAAAACATAACGATTATATTCCATTTCTCTCAATACGTCCTAAATCCTACACACTGGACCTTTAACTCTTTCGCAACCTCAGGGAAAGACACACACAACCCCCCTCTTTATAGTCACTGCCAAGTTGCCAGGCTTGTTTATTGCTCACCCCCTTGCCAGCAGTGCACTGATGATTATGATGTAATGGCGATGGCATTCTTTGCAGTCTTCAGTAGGGCACTGCATCATGTTCATCACACTGGCATCACATTACCAAGTCAGACATTAACAATGAAAACAAATCCCTCATCTTCTTGGCGCCACATTAACCACTCAGAGATTAGTAATAAAAAACAAGTCCTGCTTCATTAATGACTTTTAACACCCTCAGTGTTATTTCCGTAGTCTGTTAATAAGTAGGCCAGGACGAGGTTTTGTTTGGATGTTGGGGGTGTTGCACATATGAAACGAGACGTTTTTCTTTTCTGTATCAATTAGAAAAATAAAATAAAAGCGCCTTTATTTAACCAGAACAAAGATGATGGTTTTTTTTCTCGTAAATATACGTACTTATGCACAAACTGCATCCTCAAATGTGCTACTCAGTGACATTAACTTGACATCACAGTGCCCACTGTTACAGAGACATAGTGTAATGTTAGCAAATGGGCCAAGTCTCCAAACAGTCCCCCTCACAGTTTTTTTTGTTCATGCTGTGATCACATGTTGTGATACAGGCCCCCCGATTGGGAAAGCATCTCAGATATTTCTCTGTGATGTGGGCCCGAGTTCAGTTTGGTACCATAAGTCCTACTGTCGCCACTCCTCATTCGCTCCCAGACATGCGCATCAGTGTTCATCCAGTTCATGTTGTTGCGGACAGAAGTGTGTGAGAGCAGTTTGTTGAGAGCAGCTGTTGGCAGGGTGAGGGTCAGAATCTGTCCAACAGTCCTTCCTACATTCCTCATGTCTCTTCTTGCTGTCCTCACTTCACAAATGCTGCCATCGCCTAATCCCCTGTCTTTTATGTAATGTCCTGTCTGCACGGATTTAGATAAAGAACACAATTCTTTAAAGGTCCAGTGTGTAGGATTGAAGGGGATATATTGGAAGAAATAGAGTATAATATAATAGCTATGTGGCCTTTAGTGTATAATCACCTGAAAATAAGAATAGTTGTGTTTTTGTTACCTTAGAATTAGCCGTTTATATCTACATATCGACAGGGCCTCATTTATGGAGATCACCATATTCACTGCCATGTTTCTACAATAGCCCAGAATGGACAAACCAAACACTGGCTCTACATGGGGCCATTCACATTCAGCATTGGCCACCATAGTTAGCCACCCCTCCACGTTGAGCAATGTCAGAAAACCTCAGATTTTTTTGCACGCAGATACCTTATTCAGGGGTTTTACGAATTTAAATCAACAGGTTTGTTTTGGAGAGAAGGTGAGACCTCTGCAAATAATTTGGCTCCTGATAAAAACCCATCAGAGAAAAAAGGTGAGCACACATTAGCAGGTGCTGGGCTAGCTGTCTGTCTCCGATAAGTGGAACAACATGAAGACACGCTGATTTGTAACTTGAAACTGCCTTTGTCACTGCTTCTTGCTCAGGTGTACGCCACTTCTGACGTAAAGAAGTTGTGATCTATAAAAACAGATTTGATGGGAGATTTAAAGAAACTTAAACTCATTTTGGAGACAGGAAATTGGTAACGCAGATGGTGAAGTGGATGCCTGGTTGTAGAAATCACTGAGTATTTTTTGGCACACACCATTTTGGCTTTTGTCCGTACATACATTTTTAGTATGGAACCTACTCATTGTTTTATAAGAGATCCCAGGAATCTTCACTGCTAGATGCCACTAAACACCCCTAAATCTTGCACACTGCTCTGCACTGGCTTGTGGGAATATTGATGAGAAAGTCACGTGTCTCTGGTAGAAGTTCAGTGTCTGCTTTTAATGCTAACAGTGAGTGACTGGTAAAATCTTCAATAATATCTGAAAGTAATAGGAGCAAACACAGATACGTAGGCACATCCAATTTGAAATGAAATGGTCATTATGGGGGTAAACTGTGTAAAGATTGTAGCATTTTATTATACACAGTCGTCAAGTTAACATTTCTTTATCTTAAATCCTGTTTGGTGTCAAGTCTTTCGCAGCCTCCACTCCACAGACATAATCAGATAGGCGATATCTTTCCCGGTGAAGCTCTGCCAAGTCTGCACTGCAGATTTACTTCACTTCCTGCTTGTCTCTGAGGCTTTTTGTTGCAAGATAAGTCCAAAGACTTGGATTATTTCGTCATGGCGGATAATGGCAATTAACAGAATTATACTGTTCACTGTCAGCTAATGGCTTCCCGTTCTCTTCCCTGGCTTTCTCACTACCCACAAGTGAGAGGTAAGCAGCACACGAGGTGCCGCTTGTTGACAGATTGTCATTATAAAGCACTTATGTACATTTCTTGTTTTCTCAGAGCTGGCTCTGGAGTCTAACCCGTCTGACCACGCCCGAGCAAGCACCATCTTCCTTAGCAAGTCCCAGACAGACGGTGAGCAATCCCAACATGATCACACACACACAGAGCAATGATTCACAGTAGCTGTCTTCACTGAGATCCTTTGAAGAGCAAACACACATTTGAAACACATGATTTAGTGTTGAATGTTAAGCAGGATATGTTCTCACTTTTCAGGAACTGAGGTGTTAGCTCTGTGCCACACATTATTATATTCATACATTGTCTAATATTAATCACAGGCCCTGTTTTTATTGTCGTGCTAATCCTGGCACTGGTGTTAAAAGTCATTACTTAATCGTTTTTAATGCTGACTCCTGCTTAAAACTAGGCTGTGATGAACATTTCTCTTCTTTGCAGTACGAGACAAGAGGAAAAGCAACCACATAAATCATATCAGTCATGTAAGTGTCAGAATCTAAATGTTGATCACATCTTAATTGTGAATTAATAATATATGAGCTGAGTTATATTGTCTTTATTGACCTGGAGGTGAGTTCACACTCACTCTGTTTACATGCACATAATTTTTAGTGTTGTGCCCTCATTCCCAGAAAGAAAATTCCTACTGAGATTTTTACATGGCTAATAAAATGAATATTCCACTGATATTCTAGTTTAGATGCAGCCATGCACACGCCAGTTAACATGTCCTTTTATCACGTCAGAATATGGAATAGAGGAACAGAGAACACAGCCTCCCTCTTTTCCTCTTTTCTTTTATGGTTTAACCCCCAACAGAGACTTATATTCCGAAAGCGCTATATTCATGTCCAGACAATACTCTGAAAACCTGAACAGTACTAGCACATCCTACATGTCTGAAATGGAAAATGCTACACTCTGAAAAGGAATTAATGCTGAATATCCAAAGGGAATATTCTGTTTACATGACCCTTATCAAATTCAGTACATTTTCATATGATGAATAATAGTGGAATATAAGTGTGCGTTTAAACATGGTCACTGTAGATTGGCCGGTTGGGGTTTTGAAGGTAGTTCATTGTGTTAATTAATTGATTCCTCTGACAATAGACATTTTGTGTTTGAATTTAATATCTTTATATTTAGTAGAAAGTATTCAGTGTTAATCCAGAATTTTAATTGCTGTCAATGTGGAGAAGCCATGAAACAACGTTAGACCCAGTTTAACCAACAATAATCGCTGTTCATGACGAAACTCAGAGGCTAGAACATCAACCTAAAGTAAAGAAACAGAAAACATTTATTATATGAACGCCAACCATTATGGCAAAATATTTATCTTTATTTTTTTTACCAAATACCTTATCATACATGTCAATTAGGGATGGGTATCGAAACCCGGTGTTAATGAGCCTCAGGGCCAAATTATTAAAGACCGTAGTCGATAAGCTCCAACGTCAGCGTTTCTGCTGTTGGTATTGGAGAAATTCAGAAGATATATTTCTCTCTTTTTTTCAGTTTACATAAACGTTATCTTGTACGGTTTTTATCTCACCAACTTTCTAGTTTGCAACAAGATTAGGACATTTGTTAGTGATGCATTTTTGCTACAGCCTGCTGCGGGGCCAGCTGTGTGTCACACACAGAAGCACTGCTCGTGGTGACAAAGAAAGTTCAACAACTTTGTTGCTTGTAAGGGCAGAAGCACGAGCTGTCTTTTTAAACATCTAGTGAAAGTGCATCACATAGAGGTGGAGAAATACACAGTTTTGGACTGCTAAGCTCGTAGTTTATCTCCTGTTACCCCGTCCACCTCAGGTATGTTATAATCTATAACAGTAATTCATTCTGGTTACTGTTACGGTTACTATTAAGTTATATACTGTACTTGCATACATAGAAACTAAAGCAATGCTAGTTCTGTTCTTAATTTGTTTAATTTTTTCTCTTAAACACCTCATAAAAGTTTGTCACCATAGGACACCATCTGGCCATTATCTGGTGTGTTTTTCCTTGCTTTGGCACAGGTAGAACACCAGACCTATTATTATAAAACAAGAGACCATTCAGAAGTGTGTAACCAGTCTAATGAAATGCTGCCATCGAGACTTTTTCTGTCCTGTGATCATCTGAAGTTTCTTATTGTCTTTTTTCGATGTCTCAAGGTATCCCCTGGTCCACTGTCAAAGAAATACAGCTCCTGCTCCACAATCTTTATAGACGACAACACCGTCAGCCAGCCAAACCTCAAAAGCACAATCAAATGGTGAGAGAATTTCTCACACACACACACACACACACACACACAGGAAACACAAACGCACGGGGCCGTGTTGTCCAAATGTCGCTCATTTCACATGAGAAAATCCTGTTGCATCACAGCGTGGTAATCCTGGAGTAATACTTAATGGATGCGTGACTAAAGCAGATGCTCGCACGCCTAATTTGGGGCAGTCGTCTGTAATGACATTATTTCAGTGAGACCGGGGAAACACATTGCATCAGGATTATCTCTGTGTTTAAATGAAGCCTCCTTGCTGGATGTGTGCACATGTTTTATCACACCACAGCATCTGACACGTGTATTCTTGTGTGTATTAAAGCTACGAAATGCAAAAATGAATTCACACTATTTGTCTCCCCTCATTTTTCTTTCTCCAGTGTCACATTAGCAATATATTACCACATCAAAAACAGGTAGGTGTACATTTTTAATTTGATCTTAATCATGTCTTTTTTGGCAAATTATTTTGCTTAAATTGATATATATATTTGAAGGGTGTTGACGGATGTATTGTGTGTTCTTTAGGGACTCAGACAGGTCACTGGACATCTTTGATGAGAAGTTGCACCCCTTATCAGTGAGTATGTTAAAGAGATTTCCTCAGTGGCTGTAGCTACTCAGTCTCATCACTTGCCTCCCATCAGCAGGACAGATGAACAAAAAGTCATTACGTCAACCCTGTAGTTTTGATTCATCCAGTCATTTGTCTGTTAATTAGTCCAGTGGTTTTCAAACTTTTTGTTTTCAAGGCACACTAAGGGGCAAGTCAAAATCTCAAGACACACCTTTACTTGTATCTGTGCATAATAGCTTCTGTAGTATGTGTTACCACTTGTATTGTATTCACAGGCGCTTTGTTGTAATTTGCTCCGTCTAGTGAAGCAATCCATTGTCCCACTCAATTTAATTATACTTTCTAGCTAGGGTTTGCCTCTTTATTAGGAAATGGGTGCACACAACGTACTGATGCAGTCAATTAAAAATTAATTCATAACTTTTTGTATAGGACCAGTTAAATATTGTAATAATAATGTGTGGTTATCACAAAATCCCACAGACAGAGTGCTTTTTCCAATTTCTTTAGGCAACCACTGGCCCACCTGTTCTTATATTAACCCCTATTTTGCTGTGAAGTGAACTCACAGATCTGTATCTTAAAGTCTGTATTCAAAAATGATCAGGCAGAGGAGACTTGGGGACTGGACACAGGGAGACAGAGATCTGTGTTGGTACACGAGACTCTCACATAGAGTAGAAATCACAGGGAGCACCACCAGCTGGTGCAGGAGCTTCACCTGGATGATGGTCAGTTCAGTGCTTATTTTAGGATGAGTCAGGGACAGTTTGACAATCACAATTACATTTGGTAGAACGTTAGAAAGTGGTTGAGGAGACAGTTTGTTCAGGTCTGTCTTGCAGCTCTCCTAATAGGGCGGCGAAGACAGTGAGCTAACATTAGCTTTACACAAACCATGTATGCGAGAAAGCCCACCTCTCAGTTCATCTGACTGGACAATGGGAGAGAGCGTTGATGGCGTTGGGTGCTTTTTTTTGCTCTGAGTTGAAGTTTTTTGAGGGTGCTCCTGTGAAAATGCGAGGCACGTAGAGCGGGAGACGCAAGGTTCTCAGCGATGTAAAAGCAGCGGGCAAAACACTTCACTGTCATTGGAAAGAACATGAAAAATCTGACCCAAGCTGCTATAACACACTGTCTGATTGAGGCGTGATTCACTGGTTAAAAAAAAACCACAATAACAAAAAAATGGTCTCTTCTCATCCTCTCTTGCGCTTTTTATAAATGGTTTCCATTTAGTTGTAGACTAGTGATGATGACATGTGTGACGTCTCGTTCCACGATGAAGTTGTTTTCCCGCTGACCCTCACAGCTCATTGTTTGGAGGGTCACTCCAACTTGAAGATGACATCAGATAGAGGGGAGGGCTGAGAGGAAAATCAATGACAAAGCTGTTATCAAAATAGACAACATCACAACTGCCTTTGTAAGAATAACACTCAGATGAAACAAACATTGCTTTTCAGTAAATTAGATTGTGGTCTTTTATTTCCAGTTGTGTCTTTGCAATAAATGTGGGTATTGTAACTGCACAAGTTGTGCTAATTTGACACTCACCACCTGCATTCAAATCAGTCCAGATGTATCTATAACCTAACATCGTACTTGCTTTCCTCAGACGTATGTGTGTGATTGTTTGTCCCATACAGAGAGAGCCAGTGCCAGACGACTACTCCCGTGTCGACCCAGAACACAAACTGATCTACCGCTTCGTCAGAACGCTCTTCAGTGCTGCACAGCTGACCGCAGAATGTGCCATCGTCACTCTAGTAAGTCTGTCTTTTTATGATGCTGTGGTTCACACACCAAATTCTGCTTACACCAATATATTATTAGAATAATGATGTCATTGTTTGGTAACCTGGGAGTTTAATACAGGCTTACTTGAGCGCAAAGCAAGCCTGAAAGGGGCCTTAAAGTCTTAGACAGTAGAACAATATTTCATAGACACTCCAGTCTATGAAATACTGTTATTAGGTCCCAAGGCCATTTGTAAAGATGATTCTAGCTGAAATCTGTTAAATGTTTTTGTAGTTGATCTGAAATCTAACATGACATCATTGAAACTACATTTGGTGAAGTTCAATGTGGAGTTTTAGGACACAGAAGCAAACGCTTTTAGTTCATGTAGTTAAATACTGAGGTATTACTAAAGGCTGGGCACCAGAGGGCAGTAAACTCCTACAAACGGATTCCTCTCAAACATTACAAATGACAGGTGAGTTTTCATGTCGTGTCATATCAGTTCTGCGAGCTAAGAGGAAGGACTAGAGACTAGATGCTCAAGCTCTCTTTAGTAAAATTGAGTATTATGTGGTGGTAACGATGTGATCAAATGTTGTTTTGTAAAAATGTTGTTTTCATCGAGAAATTTGGAATAAATCCAGTTGTATCAGCCAAATTCTTATTTTAAACAGCAGCATCAGCCCAGAATTTCACAATCGCAGCATCCCTAGTTTACTCTGAAGAAAACCAATGACAAGTGTAAAATTTAGAAATCTATGTTTTACAACTTTAGTCGTCCTTTAAGTAACAGTATTTAGCAAAAGTGCAGTGAGTGATAAATGGATCACCTGTGATGAAGCACAGTGCACTGTGATACACTTTGTCAGGAGGCTATAAGGTGGAGGGAGATGAGTATATCATTATTCGTTGATTAGTGGGTGTAATACAGTTACATGTGTATTATACCATTAAATACAGGTACAGTGGAATTTTCTGGTACATAATAATACTTAGACAGCTATAACCCACCTTTAACCTGTCAGTTGTCTTTGGTAGCACATAGGGAAATATAAGGGGATTATAATGATTCATTTTCCAAACCCTTGTCAGTTCCTAATTACATTTTTGACCTTTCAACGTTCCTCTTCTTAAAGGTATACTTGGAACGCCTGCTGACCTACGCCGAGCTGGATATCTGCCCTGCCAACTGGAAACGCATCGTCCTGGGAGCCATCTTGTTGGCTTCCAAAGTCTGGGACGACCAGGCTGTGTGGAACGTCGACTACTGCCAGATCCTTAAAGACATCACCGTGGAGGACATGTGAGTTTGGTTTTATATGAAAACACAATAAAAATCAGGAATGAGGATGTCAGTTTCTAGCATTAACTAGCGACGAGCATTAATATTAGTTCATTAAATAAATGAATCGATTGGTTGCACACTTTTTACATAAAATGCTTTTATTGGTCTTGTGGGAAGGTTTCAAGTATTTTAAAGGCAAAAGGCTCAAGCACAAGTGAAGTCAAAAGTCATTGGTGTTTAAGGCCATGTCAAGTTGCATGTCTCTCTTTAATTTTGTAAAGCCAACTCTAAAGTCCTCACATTTGTGACTCAAGTCCACACCTCTGATTAGATCATAAATTCGAAGTGAACATTAGAAAAATCAGCAAACATTCTGTCACTGTTGTTAACATTACATAGGTTAGATGCAGCAGTATAACAGCCGCTAACCATTTCAGTCAGTTCAACCTCTGCCCAGTTAGCATGAGCTAATACAGCAGTGGCTAACATTGATCACCAAGCCATTTATTGGTCCTAGCAAACTGACACTGACACGAAAACAGTTCAACTGTGTCGGACACCCAAACGAGTATTTGAGTACTCGTGTCTAATCCCTTGAGGAAACTCCAGGGAAAGATCCAGAGCACACTGCAATGATTGCATTTCATACCTGGCCTGAGAATACCTTGGTATGCTGTAGCAAATGCTGGAGGATGTGGTTTGGTGGAAGAATATCCAGGCTGCAACCACAACCCAAACCCATTTTGTGATATTAATACTAGGGCTGGAGTCTATCCCAGCTGACATTGGACGAGAGGCGGGGTTCACCCTGTACAGGTCACCAGACTATCACAGGGCTGACACATAGAGACAGACAACCATTCACACTCAAATTCACACCTACAGACAATATAGAGTCACCAATTAACCTGCATGTCTTTGGACTGTGGGAGGAAGCTGGAGCACCTGGAGGAAACCCACGCTGACTTGGGGAGAACATGCAAACTGCGCACAGAAGGGCTCTCTGGTTCGAACCCCTCTCCCTGGGTATGAACCAGGGAGCCCTTCACGTGACTTAAATGTTGGCGTAGCTCCGTCTTTGTCCAGCTCGTTTGATAAAAATACATCTGAACATGATGTGTCCTGAGTTGTGACTGACATTTCAAAATCATCCTAAATTTGGTAGCTGTGGGTGTTTGTGCTTCTGAGCTCCAGATATTTACGGAGAAGAACATTGCCAACAAATACAGCATGGTTCCTCCAGCACTACATACTTGTCCTCCTAATAAAAGAAATATAACAACAAAGATGCATTTAAAGCAGACAGAAGGAGAGGAGTGGTGGAATAGATGGAGGCTGGAGCATCTCTGCTCTCGCTCGGACTATAAGCCGGTGAAGAGGCCAGGGGCTGCACTTCGAGCACCCTGGCTTTATTTCCTACAATTGCTTTCCCTGTGTGTGTTTGTGTGTGTATGAAAGAGGTTGAAAGTGCCTCCTTGTTTTTTGTGATTTGGAACGGTGCGTGCGCTGCCTGCATGTCCGTGAGCCCCCATCCCTCTCTGATTCTCTCTCCCTCTCTGTCCTCTCATATACGTCTGACCCACACACTCTCTGCTCTGTTTTCATTGCTGCCATTGAAGTGTCTTTGTGAGCGCGGTCGCGTCCGGATGGAGGGATGGGAAGAAGGGTAGAGAGAGGAACAGACAGACAGACGGAGAGAAATGCAGGGGAGGGTCTCAAGTGCTCTCACTGCTTCTACATAATGGCCCTGGCTCTCGCCCACTCCATTAGTTGCCCCGGGAGACCAGACATCACACACACACTCACGCTCACTCTCACCACCTTTGCTGACCAACAAAGCATCCTAGATGCTGTCGCCTTGGCAACCACCTCCCTTAGCTGTTCTCATGGCTGTGATGATGATGAGGAGGAAGGATGATGGAGGTTGTAGTCTGGAAAAAAGATGAGCTGTGATGCTCCAAGTGGGTGCTCGGAGATGCATGTCTGATTGCCTGTGTGTGTGTGTGTGTGTGTCTGTGTGAAAGTGATTCGATTCCATCTCCATAAGTACTTCCCATGTTGAATTTTTAAAGTCAGTGCACAAATAACTGATCCACAAGTTCCTGCTGCTGACTTTCAGTTTCATCAGTAAAATATCACCAGTGACCACTGATGGAGAAAGTGTTTTGTCTTTGAAGAATAGAATTAAACGGGATTTTATTTGTTGCTACTTTTGTGATGTGTCATGTTACAGTGGCTTTGCTGAGAAAACAAATTGTGTGCAGGTTTCAGCAGAAGAACAACATTGTTAAAACAATTGTCATAACTTTGGGTTTCCTGTGGACCCGCACCCAACTCAGAATCATGTCAATCGAATCGGATTACACTTTTCAAAATGAATATTGAACAATTCACCCTTTTTCTTTCCATGCAGAGTTTGAGAGTTTGAACTGGGTTTGGCGGGACGTTCAAGGTGACAGCGACCCTCAAGTAATTTAGTCAACAAGCCAAGTTAGCAGAGCAGAAGGCAGAAAATAATGTATCACAGAGCCTCGCTGAGCAAATCCTCTCTTCCTCCGTCTCACTCAGACTCAACCTGGTTCTGCAGCTACCTGTACCAGAGAGTAACATGACAGCAAGGATGGCTCACCCTGCGGCTAAATCTGGGGATTGAAATGTCCCCAGAAAATCCATATAATGTCTCTGACTGATGATTTGGATCTTCAACTTTCAAGGGGCAGCCCTAATAGTCTTTAAACTTCTGTTTAAAACCTCAAGGAAATTAATTGTTGGGAACATCCCTAGTTTCAGCAGATAAACCAAGGTTGTTCAAAGAATTTTCAGAACTCAGCGTTGTCAGTAAGAATAGAATTTATAATACATATTTAACACTGTTTATCAAAAGCGCAAAATTCAGGGTACTCAAGTGAGCTCAGAGCTTAGAAAGTATTTGTTAAGATTTTAATTTTGATGCTTGCTTTGTACCTGAGAAGATGATCTTGCATCTTGTATTTCTTTACGGGGTGTTAAGGATGTATATCCTCCGTTTCTTTATTGCACTCTTACCGTCGGTGTAGTTTACTCTTAGACTTGCAACAGTAGTCTATGTTACCGATTGCATTGTTCGCCCATCACTCCCACTGTTTTTTTTTTTGTAATTAGTCAGATGACTGATGCTGCAACTACAAACTGAAAGCGTCTGGTTCATACAGAGTGGCAGCACAGAGTAGCAGGAGTTAGTTTGAACACACTGGTCAGCTGAGGCTCTTCTGTGTGGAGTTTGCATGTTCTCCCCGTGTCACTGTGGTTTTCTCCAGCTTCCTCCCACAGTCCAAAGACATGCAGGTTAACTGGTGACTCTAAATTGCTCATACGTGTCAATGTGAGTGTGCATTGTCGTCTGTCTCTGTGTCAGCCCTCTGATAGCCTATTAACTATAGAGGAAAGCTTATCAGCTAGAGTTTTCGTAGGAACTTTTGTCCATCTGGATTAATCCCCAGGCCTCTTTCCACCCTCCAGGAATGAAATGGAACGCCACTTCTTGGAACTTCTTCAGTTTAATATCAACGTGCCAGCCAGTGTCTACGCCAAGTACTACTTTGATCTGCGTCAGCTGGCCGATGACAACAACCTCAGCTTCCCCCTGGAGCCTCTCAACAACCAACGCGCCCAGAAACTAGAGGTGAGCAGTGAGAGATGATGCTGATTAGTAGTTTCCGGTCTTCCACTTGGTGCCATTATGATGCACGTGTAATATTTATCTGTCTGCTCTGCAGCGAGCCCAACACACTCTTCTTGTACTGCATCTGATTTCTCAGATTAGAGACTGTCTTGGTTATTTTAGCAGCTGTTTCTGTTGGTTTAATGTTCGTAAGTGTGTTTGTGTTGTTGGACTTGGGTGAATTAAACTAGCTCATGATCTAAACTGCAGAGAAACAACTGATTGATCATTTTTGATTCTACGTAGTTCTTGAATTCAAACACCTGCTCTTAAAACACAGTGATCTGTGAGAACTTTTCAGTTACTCCTTTTGTGTGTTTGTCCATCCTTCCAGGCCATTTCAAGACTATGTGAAGACAAGTATAAGGACCTGAGTCGAGCGGCAATGAGACGATCCTTCAGTGCTGACAACCTGATAGGTATACGACGCTCCAACGCTGTGCTGTCATAGGCCAGACTGCTGCCCTCTCATTCCCAAAGCCCAGCTAACCCACAGCCAACCCTGCACAAATGCAGCTGTCTCCCAGGTTCAACATGGCCACGTTAGTCAGGATTGAAATGCTACCGTAAGACCGGCCCACATGGTAATTTGCATTACGGCTGCAGAGCTGCGTGATCGTCAAATTACACTTGAAATTGAGGTGTTAACCCAAAATGTGACCACATGACTTTTGTTTTTACAAATCCCCTATTTATTTTTTACTTGTTTCTTATTTCCCAGAGAAAGTGTTCAGTAGGAATTTCCTGCAGTTGTCTCTGAGGGATAGTCTTTGTATTGTCATAAAAATGTAACTTCCCCCCAAAATATTTGAATTATTCCAAGTCTGGTGCTTTTCTATATTTTAGCTGTTGTCACAAAATTCCATGAAAAGACCAAAGCCAGCCCACTGCTTTGTGCTGAAGGTATAAATATTTAATGTAGCTCACAAATATATAATCCAGTGATTAAAAACAAAACAGCTGCCAGGGTTTTTCAACCATTAAATCAAGAAGAGGAAAAAGTGTGTCAGGGACTTTTTTAGTGGCAGATTAATACACATTCGGTGCTCTGAGAGATTTATTACAGCAGCAGGATGGTGTGCATGTGGTTCAGTCAAAGTAAGCGGCTACTGTTGGGTATCGTTGGGGCTTTTTCCTCAATACCGGTGCAACAAATAATACGTTTAACCCTCAGGTCCTGTTAAAAACGACTATCATCAATTATTATTATTATTATTATTATTATTATTAACAATAAAACAGACTGGGTTTTTGAACAATAAGAAAAAATGTCCAGAACCTTAGGAACTACAGTCCTTGCAAAGGAAGAAAGAATGATCTTTGCAGACAGGTTTACCACAGCCGCAGCATCTGGTTGTCACCCATTTCTGCCGTTTGCCAGTGGTTGCTCAAGGGGGACAGAAGTTGCACTGCATGCGGCTGCCCTTCTCTCTCTCCCTCCCCTCGTCTGGCTCCACAGATGACCTCACTACTGCTGTAGCTGCTGCCTGACCCTTGACGGCCTCCACATAGGCCCTGGCGAAGGGAGCTTGCAGTAACCTGGCTCTCGACTGGATAAGCGGCGTGACCAGAGCTTTCCCCAGCTCCTCAATGAAGAGGCGGCGCCGGTACGAGCATCCCCGCTTCCAGTCGGGGTCGATGTGCCCTCACAGGACGAAGGCATTGTAGCAGAAGATGTCCAGCAGGTTATAGAAGAGGCAGAGTGGCCAGCGCTGGGTCTTTCGTTTGCAGGAATACAGGGAAACTTGCTGGAGAGAGAGAGAGAGAGAAAAGAAGGAAAATGACTAAATGATTACACAAACATTTGTCATCACGCGTAAGCTACAAGTAAAAAATATGTTTATTCATATATGAATAATTACCTGGTCCAAATGACACACCCCTCCCTGGTGGAAATTCCGGCTTGTTTCTTCGAATTGTCCCGAGCATAGCCAGCTTCCTCCGGGCCAGCTCTTCTCCCAGGGCATGACTTGTGAAGAAATTGTCCATGGTAATAGTGTGGCCAGGTACTCCGGCTTCCTCCCACAGCCCAAAGACATGCAGGTTAACTCAGGAGAGAACTAGAAGCCAGTCATCTTTCCATTATCTGTTTAGGAGCGGTGAAATAGTCGCTACGGTGAGGAATTAAATGAGCCTGATCAGGTTGAAATGGGAGGCTAACTTCGCTCGTTAACTTCAGGGCTAACCCTGCTTCTTAAATCAGCAGGTGGCAAGCATGACACAGGAACATGGCTTTGGTCTTGAGGAGTTGTAGCATGTATTCACTGACAAATAGACTAAACTTTACTCACATTGCACTGATATGTTTTAACGTCACGCGCACTGCAATGGTCGCCGCAGCCTCACTGTCGCGTGGCTCTCTTTTGCACAATCTCTCGCACACTTTCGCTCTTGCATACTCGCTACGTACGCAGTCTGGCACTAAAATCTACCTGTTGCGCAGGGGTTCAGTATCCAGCCCAGAGTGTGGCTGATGTGTTTCTAACAGTTCCTGAACAATAATGGAGCTCTATGGCTCAGACGAATAATGTCATGTTTTAAATAAACAGACCGTATTTGTTGGATCAATTCATCGCTGGTTTTGGTCTTTTCAAGGGATTTGTTGACAATACGGAAATAACAAATATCACCCGACAGACGAAATATTAAAGCAGTTCCTTGTAAATTAGATTTAATACCAAAAGTTAATTTTGAGAGTGTAAAAAAGACGTGTTTATCGTGAATTCCAGTGGTGTCGGACACTATTTAAATTATCTTCACATTTGAATTGGGATAGACTCAACAGCATGTCAGTTTTGAATATTCTGCAGGAGTTGGCTGAATTTAGCAAACCTTCTGTTCTAATGTGTCTGAGAATCAGGAGTGCCAGTTTCACTTTCCAGAGACACTCCAAGTGGGCAAACAGGAGCGATTTCACAGATTGAGGATCAGTATTGCTACCGAGCGGCTCAATGTAGCAGTTAGGTCGACAAAATGTAGGCTGGGTCCACGCTGTCCACCCTCAGTATTGTGCCCCCTCAAATCCTGCCACCCTGACCCCGCCTCAAAGAGCCCGTCATCAGATTACCAACCCCCTGCTTGTCCCAGGCCCCCGGGCAGAGCTCTCGAACAAACTACATAGATACTGAGGGGGAAAAGAGACTGATGGATACTCCCCTCCTTTTTGCTTACTATGTAGGCTACTTAGCTGTGAAATTTGTCTTGTTTTTAAATTGAAAAAAAAAAAACATTTGCAGATGGAGTATTTTAAATAAACACTAATCATGTAACAAAGATATGTTGTGGTATGGTGTTTACAAAATGTTTGTATGTCTGATCTGTGACCTTTTTCAAGGTGTCCTGTAAGTGTTGTGATTGTGAGTGTTGGTACTTGAAGATGGGGGAAAAATCAGTTCTTGGATGATCTCGAAAGATCAGGGGCTCTATCTTACAGCCGTGGGCGTGTAGATCTTAAAATGCGCTATGGTCAGGCACATTGTTGGCGTGTTGCTAGATTGAAGCTCAACAGATCAACAGAAATCTGATCTAAAGTCAGAACTTCATAGTATTTTTAAAGGACTCAATATTCAGATAGTAAGATGCTCCTACATAATGGGTTCACAACACATGTACACTCTGTTTGTGACACACACAGGAACATGCAGATGGGTCGTGGGTGGATGAAATAATACATCATTAATGAGGGAAATATTAATTACATTCTGTTAAATGTGAACAGACAAGAGCTGCTGTCTGACTCCCCATTACAAGAGATGCTTTGCGCATTTACATTTAAGGAGCAGCGTAACTTCATTGATTATTTCAGAGGCTAAAAGTTTAGTTCTGTTTCCTCTGTCACATTTAGAACTACAGTTTTTAGTTTTGCTGCTTACCCACAATATGCTGCAGTGACGTTACAGCTCTGACTGTATTACCCGGGTGCAGGTGCATGTGGTGTTTTAAGGGAATTTGACACTGGTTTCACCCAAACACACGTATGATTTATTAAGAGACTAAATACAACTCTTAAACCCCCAGCAGAAGTGGAGACGAGCCCTAAATGTACTTGCACCATTCACTTTAGACCCTGAGCTATAGATTATTGAAATAGGGTCTCATTTCCATTGATGTCTAAAGCTAAATAATCAGAAATTCAAAACACAGTTCTCGACATGATGATTGCCTGAAACAGTTTTGTAAGACTGGGCTTTACGTTTGTTACAGCTGAACCAATTGGACAGTGAAAGGTTACACAGAACATTTTTTAGTACTGCTGTATAAATGTAAAGACTATTGAAGTAAATTCATTCGTTTCTTTTAATCATGGATCGTATCGTAATGAATACGCTATGTTTTAAAGTAGCAAGTTGTCACAGTTAAAAAAACAAAAAAACATCATGTATTGAAACCAAAAATTTAGATGCATAAAAATTAGGAATGTATAAAAATATTGTCTGATATCGGCTTTAAAATGAACCATCAGAATCAGCCAACATGCTTTTTTCTTGATTTGCCACTATGAATGAATATTACATACACTGATAAATATTGTATTTCATGTCTCCATCTGCTGGTGGGCCGTCACGATAAGACCATGCTGCATAATATGATGTTAATTCCACTACAGAAGAGACTTGATGATCACTAAACTGGAAAAAAGTGGATATATTGATATCGATGTTGGTTCTCAGTCAAATGAGTTAATACGTATTGGCCTATCAGATATCTGCAAGAAATTGAGTATCATGCGTTTGTAATTGTTAAGTAATGGCATTGTAATCCTCTGAATGGGAATTAAATCATGACATGCTTAGAGTTGCCCACCTTTAACCACCAAGAGGATTTAACCAGGACAAACAGTCCCAGCTGCAGGGTTTCTTTTGGGGTGCTTGACTTGAGACATCATAAAAACGTGAATAAACTTCTGTGAAATGTGAAATCAATCTTTTTCGTGGGGGGAAGCAGCGATTTCACACAGATAAAGACATTGTATTTAGTGTGGCAGTCGTATCAGCCATCTTCTTTCAGGCTTTGGATTAAAGATGGAGGACGGTTCTACAAGCAAGCTGCCACCAGTGTGACGTCACGTGCAGCGGAAAAACAAGCCTGCAGGAAGTGAGTAAGAAACAATGTTTACAGTTCTGCTTAAAGCCCTGATACAGGATATCGCAGGGCAAAGGGTCTTTTGGGGAAGAGGTTGTGATAAACTTCATTTGTTGTCACTAAACAGTTAAATTTTCACTATGTGATCAGAACGGAAGCTTGTTTTTCCCCATATTCAACTTTTAAATCAAGTAATTAAACAAATGTAGCTCAAACATTGTCAGTCTGTTCCACACACTTGTATTCTTGCTTACTTGAACCTTTGACGCCAGAACAAAAACAGTCGTGCTTACACATCTAGAGACCGCAGTCTGAATCAATACAATCAATACCACATATCCTGAAACACAGATGTACATGAGACGTGCACCAAAATCGAGGTCAACTCAGTTTTAATTCCACAATATGAATCAAAATCTACAATATTTTTTTTATATCCTTTTAGGAACTCTTATCAATATGAAAGCAGATTTACACTTAAACAAACCTAAATGTCCGTTTAAACCAACACTTACTGGAGTTCATCATCACTCACACGATCACATTCACTCGCACAAATCAGGCTAATAAATTAGAGATATCGCCTAGCGTGTGGAAACACAGTAGTCTAAACAACAACAGCTGGCCAAACAGCACTGAATGAAAATATCACAGACCATCACAGCAGAGAACAAATAATTCACTTTCACCGAATCTGTCATTTAATCCACAACCTGTCCTGTAATGTGACGTTTTGCACAGAACTATGTGAGTTAGATTGTTGTAGTTTTATGTCTTTAAATTTCAGGCTACATTAAGACAGTTTGTATTCAAGTGAGATCTATAAGGAGACAAGGAGGTTCCTTCAGTGTTTGTTGTTAAGGCCTCTAAAAACAGATGATCCACATCAGACCACAGATCCATGCTGGTAAGATTTTGCCCTACAGAACTGATGTTTTATTAATCTCTGCTCAGATTTACTCAATAGTTACTCATAAATAGTGACAATACAGTCAATCTTAAAGAAAAGTAGCATCTTCCAAAAGTCCAAAAGTGCTGGTTTATGCTATTAATAGTAAAAAATATAACAAATACTTAAAGTCTTATCTGCTGTGAGGGTCCAAGGACAGAGGGATGTCATATGCTAAAAAGCCCTCTGAGGCATATTGTGATTTGTGGTATTGGGCTTTATAAGTAAAACTGAATTGACACTGAATAAATTGAACTATTAAAGGAGCTTAATTTGTCCAAGTAACAGCCTAAAACCTTGGAAATATTAAATTTACAATTTTTTTTAAAGATCATCTAAAAGCATAAGTTCCCATCATTTATAAGGCAGAGCAAACAAATATTTTGTTTTTCTTCTATAAATTTGATTATCACTTATATTTCAGCACTGTTTATACCTAATTAAGGATTAATTAAACCTAGTTTAACTGAAGTTTAAATTTAAAAAATGCATAAAGACAACGAAATATTTAAAAAAAATAATATGTATAACTCTCACAGGGGTGGGAAACACCAGAGGCCCCCTCGATACGATATTATTACGATACTTAAAATAATGTTATTGTGATTTGACAGGTGTTGCAATATGCTGAGCATCACGATAAATTATATTGACATATATTGCAATTTATTACCTTTTTTTCAACTGTAAATTATTGTACGTCCCCAAAGGAAAACTTTGTCAACATGTTTTAGCCAATAAGATTAAACTTTCAGTCTGTTCATCTGACTGCAGTCATTTTTACTGCAGCAAAATGTATCTAGAATACTGAAAAAAATATTATTCTAGTAGGCTACCAAACATTTAATTTATATTTGTAATTTTTATAATTTATATAATGAAATATCGATACTTGGCGTCAGTGTGACGACGTAAAATTGCCACACAAAAATATTGCCATACTGCAGTGTCAATTTTTCTACAACCCCTAGACTCTCACAACTATAAAATAAATTGGGCTACAACTGATGTGTTGTAATTTTCATGATAAATTAAGCTGCTGATTTTTATCTTGATTGTTGAAAAATGCCTGTCACCAATGAGATGTCTGCAAAATGCCTGTTTTCTCCAAGCAGCAGCTCAAACCTCAAAGATGCTCAGTTTATATTGTTTATAAAACTTAGAAAAGCAGAAAAATTGGTTGTTTCTTAAACTGACTGCTTATTTTTTGGTATTTCTTTTTTTTTATTATAATTGGCTGATAATCAAAGCTGAATTTTCTGTCGATCATTTAATCAATTAATGAACTTATTATTTGAAATATCTATCAGTCTATGACCCAAACATCTGTCTGCTCAGAGTCCAGGGTGTGAAATCACTGGACAAGTAGAGCAATGGTTTTCAAAGTGAGGTCCAGGGATCTTTATAAACGTCCTTTAGTACATATAAGGGAGTCCACTGAGGAATTGTTAAACCAGAAATCATAAATAATTGAGGATAAATAATTATTCTAACAGTAAATTTGATTTTAACCATTATTTTTCACTAATTCATAGTCTTTTTGTCTGAAAAAATCTTATCTGACTGAGGGTCTGTGGTCTAATATGGATCTAGTCGAGGGGGAGTTCATGATGTGGGAACATACAGTGAGCAGCTCCACCATCAGCCAGCAGGTGGGGGTAAAGGCCAGGCTCAGATCCATCCTGCGGCTTTAACCTAATCAGAGCTGCTTAGTTCACACATCATGAACAGAACACGCTCAGAAACAAACTTAAAGTAGAAACCAATAACGGAGCTCACAGGTCAGAACAGTATCAGCATAAAGACTGAATTACTTTTTCGTTTGGATCCCTTTCAGCACAGGTTCACTTTGAAATCACACACCAGACTTCACATTCAAACACTGACATGAAACAGCACATCTATGTACACGTTTATACAGTTTCAAATCAGACCAGATTTGTTTCTCTGGTGTCTTGAACTTAGCTTGCGGCAGTGGCATTGGTTGGTTACAAACTAAACATATCACACTATACACCTAATTTTCTTTACAGCACATTTATACAATATGTACATTAATAAATATGTTTGTCTCTCAGTGCTCAGGAGAAGCAGGTAGGAAGAAGTGTGTGCGTAACTGTTCAGTTTTTTAAAGGTTGTTTTCTCGTGTGCTCGACCTCGTAGAAAAGCAACTGTTGGAGTCAGAGAAGTCAGACTCTTAAATATGCTGTGTTGATTTTCTCTCGTTGAAATTCCTTTTACCTTTTTTATTTTTCCCTTTTTACGCTCTGAATCTTCGTCTAGTTTTTGTGAGAGCTGAAATTCAGAGCATACAGATGTTCGTCCACACTCAGTTTCTGTTTGGACAATTTATTTACGAGTGTCCAGACTGTTTGAACGTCACTCCTCCTTACTCTGTTCATATATGTGACGGAGCAGCTTTGTGGTAGATCCCGGACGTCAGCCCGGTCCCAGTATGTCCAGTCAAAGCAGTACTGGCCTCACTGTACATGGAGGGAGGAGCGGTGGCCTTCTGCGGCCAGCAGGGGCAGCATCGCCCCACAAACCTCCTCCAGGACTCCACAGTTTTCCCTGACCAAATCCAAACTCCTGAGGTGATGCCCACCACTAAGCACATGAAGTACTTGAGCATGAAGACGGCGTAGTCCGGGCCCAGGCGCTGGCGCTCGGACGGGCAGGTGCAGGCTAACGCTCGCTCCCAGCCAGGCCGGTAGTGCTGCTCGTAGACCAGGCAGGCCACCACGATGGTGGCAGGGACGGTGTAGAGCACCGTGAAGAGCCCGATGCGGATCATCAGTCTCTCCAGTTTGTCCGTCTTGGTACCGCCTTGCTTGATGATGCTCCTGATGCGGAAGAGGGAAACGAAACCAGCAAGTAAGAAGAGTGAGCCGGTGAAGAGGTAAACCACCAAAGGTGCGAGTACGAATCCCCTCAGGTTCTCCAGACTCTGGTTCCCCACGTAGCAGATTCCAGCAACAGGGTCCCCGTCCACAGAGCTGAGAGCCAGGACGACAATGGACTTGACGCTGGGGATGAGCCAGGCGGCGAGGTGGAAGTACTGCGAGTATCCTGCGATGGCCTCGCTGCCCCACTTCATCCCTGCAGCCAGGAACCAGGTGAAGGACAGCACCACCCACCAGATGGAGCTGGCCATGCCGAAGAAGTACACCAACAAGAAGACGAGGGTGCAGAGAGCGGGGCCTGTGGTGTCGTAGAGGATGTGCAGCTGGTCGCCACCGACACTGCCGCTGGCACCACACGCCACCCGCTCATGACCTGCCACCAGGCGGATGATGTAACCCAAAGACACAAAGAGGTAGCACGCAGCCAGGAAGATGATGGGCCTCTCTGGGTACTTGAAGCGCTCCATGTCAATGAGGAAGGTGGCGACAGTGGTGAAGGTGGAGATGAAGCACAGCACCGACCAGAGTCCCACCCAGAAGCTGGTGAAGGCACGTTCGTCGGCTGAGAAGTAGGGTTGGTGGCAGGGCTGGGCGCAGTTGGGTAGGGGGCCAGTCTGGACCTGGCCATACAGGGTGTGGGACTCCCTCTTGATGGGGACCAGGGGGTCTCGACAACGACACTCCCTGTCACACTGCAGAGGGCTCGGCGGTCTGGTCCGGCCTTTAGGGGTGGGCTTGGGGAAAGGCGGAGCCAGGGTGGTGGTCTCGCTGCTGTTCTGGTCCATGCACAAGACCTCGTCGCCCAGCTGCGGCAGCTGTTCGCAGCTCATCCTCTCAGGCCACTCGAAGCCGTACTGGCTCATCAGAGGGGAGCAGCCTCGCTTGGCCCGTTCACACACGGACCTGCAGGGCGGCAGAGGCTTGCGGTAGTCCGGCAGGCAGATGGGCGTGTACATGCTGCACAGGAAGAAGAGCAGGTCTGGTGAGCAGCGAATCCGGACCAGGGGCCAGAACTGGTGCACCTCCAGCCCCACCTCCTCCTGGGTGTCGTGGTTGAACTGATTGGGCATGTAGGTCAGGTTGTAGCCGATGCCCCTGCACATGGGCACAGTTATGGGCTCACACACCAGGTCCTTGGAGGCTCCTGATGCCAGACCAGGACACCGGAACAGCAGCAGCAGCAGCACGAGGGGCCGCGGGCTGCAGGGCGCGTGCCTCACCAAAGATGCCATATAGAAAATCAAATGTTTTACAAACAATAGAGTCATTAAAACAATAAAAAATAAAATTAAAGAGGGTGAAACAGCTTCTTTAATTTATGACTTCATCTCGGAAACCTTAAAAACTTTCTTCTCCTGCTGCATGCATCAGGTCCACAGGTTCATTCTGCTCCTTCCAGCCTCTTAATGATTAAAACTAAACCAGTTAAACTCCTGTAGGTGGATCCAGTTAGTCCACAGAGCGTCAGGCCGAGTCTCTGCTGTCAATCATTCACCAGAGCTCCGCAATCATCACGGAGAAAGTTCATCTCCGGTGGTCACGTTCCAATAAATTTAACGACCTTGTAACATTTTCACCAGCCCTGCTTGTTCCCGACGGGCTGCAAACGCCTCTAAAAGTCGCATCACGCTCCTTGAAGAAAAGACTAAAAGCTAAAACTAAAAAAAAAGCAAAACAAAAATCATATATCAGTGTTTAAAGTCTGTGCGTCCGGAGCCCGGTGCGTAAAATCCACTTGACGTTTATTCCCTCAGCAAGATGAAACCAGCCTCCGGGCACATGTTAGTTTCTCCTTGTCAAAGTTTCTCAGGTGTCTCCTCTGCTGCTTCTGAAGGAGGTAGAATAAAACACAGGAATAATCCGAGGCGTCCTTCAGGGGGACAAACTTGTCCCGTGTTATCATGTGCAGCAGCAGCAGCAGCAGCACTGAGCGGCTGCAGCCTTCACTGAACTCCGGGACGGAATAAAGTCCGTCTGAAGCTGCAGCATCTCCTCATCACACACAGGGACTGATGCCTTCAGGGGCTGTCGGAAATGTCAGCAGCAGGTAGGGAAAGAGGAAATGCAACAAAGTCAGTTCTTTAAACCACATTTCACGGATAAGATAATATTAAAAAAAGGGACTTAACTTATCCTGACGGTTTTTGTTGTGCAGCTTTTCATTTTATTTGATAGGGACAGAGCGACTGAACATTGCTCCAGCACAGAGTGAGAGACTGATGTGCTGCACAGAGAGTTTATAGCTATTGCTGATTTTCAGCAGTGGTCCCTAGTTGGGATTTTACACATAGACCTATTTAAACTATACAGTTTTAAACACCGTAAGAACCACAATACACTGTAAACATGGAAGACACAATAAACCGCATTACATATATTAAAATATAACAAGTTACAGTACAAAGTAGGAACAAGTGCACATATATAAAGTGCAAACGTGAAATATCAATATTAATAAACACATTTCAAAGTCAAAATAGCCATAATGACAAAAATATAAACAAGATTAACAGCATCAGCAGTAAAGTTTTTGTTTAATTGTTGATTTTGTATTATATATTGTATTTGTTGCATTTTAATGTGTTTTGATCAGCTGCTATCGGCCAGGTCTCTCTTGTGAAATAGATTTTCAGCCTTAATGGGACTTCCTGGTTAAAGAAAGGTTAAATAAATAAAAAGTTTGCTCAGACGTGGTTGTATAATTTGATTTATGGCAACATACTTCACACCAAACCAAAGATTTATTTATTGCATGTATGGTATTTTGTATTTATCGCATGATTAAACCTTTTCCTTTGTCCTTAATAAGTCATTATTATTATCATTATCATTATTAAATCAACATTTATGAGATGAGTATAAGATATAACTGGCGTGTGACCACATTTTTCTTACTCAGTGTTTAATTTTGAATTGTGAAATATTAGATTGTCGTCATCAACCATAATCAAGTTTGCATATTAAGCTATTTATGAGGAAAAGAAAAATAATTATAATAAAAAATATGATAAATAATAAAAGGATTCAAAAAAAAATAAAGACACAATGAAGAGAAAATTTTGAGTAAATAATAAAATGAGGAAAATTAAAACACTTTAAAGAATAAACTGAAAGTAGTAGCATGTAATACAGTTTAACAGTAATTTCAGTGCAGTATTAGAAAACACATTTTTCCTTTAGTTCTACTGCAGCCATTTATTTACTTCAAGTCACTGATGTAGCCTACTGACTCCAGTGCTCAGTATGATTTTAATGTAGGTGTTCTCGAGTGTTTCCTTTTTGTGTTTCTATGTTGTTTCATATGACAGTTTTTATTAACACAAGACTTTCACCAATTTGTCAGTTATTAAACTTTTTGGCTTTTATTTTCTACACAAGTACAAAACCTGAAAATGCTGTTTGTACGTGAATGCATCACCACTAATAATCCAGTATTAGCCCATAATAAACTTCATAAATTAATGTTTCACTTTGAAATAAGTGATTCTCTGTAATGAGTGATTTTACTTTTGATACTTAAAGTACATTTTGCTTTTGAGTAACATTTGTACTTATCCTCAAGCTTTGAATACATGATCTAAATAGTTTTTTGCCACTTAAAGAAAAGATCTAACAATAACTAATTATTCATTTAAACACTAATTCAGTGAAACTTTTAGTCTCCAGTATAATCTTAAGAAAACTGTCCGTCTTAATCTGGATTAGTCATTTATAGAACACTTCACGTAGACTCCACACAGGTTTCTTTCTTTTCTGTTTCATGCTGCAGCTCAGTGAAGCCTGAAGCCAAAAAACTTCTTTTGACACGCTCCATGTTGGGTTGCTTTCCAACCGACAGCACCTGAACGCATCAGTGAGTTGTATTTATGACTTCCTGCATTAGGAGGAAGGAGTTCACCAGGAGAGCTTGAAGGTATTGGATGATGGATGAGGTCTCTCCACCCACTGACACCCCGACCACACACACACACACACACACACACACACACACACACACACACACACACACACACACACAGAGTTATATTTTACAGTTTTGGTTTATTTTTCCTGCTCAACAAATCCAATTCTTAATTATTTTTTTAACTCCTTATTTGAAGCATTTTTAGACAAACACAAACACCACAGAGAACACTGTGTGGGGACACCAGTTGAATATTCACGAGTCCATGTGTTAAACGTCCTTTTAATTGTCCACAGACATTCACAGCGAGGCTGCGTCCATGTCTTCTGAAATAAATACAGTCCATTTCTCCCATCTTCTAAGGAATATTGCTCCTTTAAACCTCTGAGAAAATTTGATCGTTTCCATTCCTTGATTATGTCCGTCCATTGTTTAATGCTTGGAGGCTCTTTTTCCTTCTGTCTTTTTGCCCCGGCGTTCCCAGAGGGAGCAAATTTATCTTTAGATCAGTACTTTCAGTATCACGATGCACACCCAGGTGTATTTATACAGGGATAGTAAGATGCAGTTTGTTCACAGACACTGTCCCTGACGTCTGACAGACCTCCTGTCAAAGTCTGTCGTTTCCTCTCAGCTCTGATTTCACTGACGACAACAGGACAGGATGGACTGACACATGTAACTCTCATACAACAGACATAAAAACATGCACACTCATTGCAACCTGAATTCTTATGAGCCACATTTATTTCTAATGTTCATACTGTATTCTCAAATAAGTTTTTTTGTTGCCATGGCAAAGAGGACCCTAGTACTTCTTCTGTCATTTCATTTCTCAATTCAAGTCAATTTTAGTTTTTTATTGCCCCAATTCACAGATTTGCCTCAGAGGATTTTACAGCCAGTGAGACAATAAGATCTTGTTACACACACATTTTCACCCAGACTGAGTTGTAGGGATATTATCTGACTTTACAAGCTTCTGCAGATTGTTCCACGTATGTGTGGTGCGTAAATATTTAAGGGCCACTTTCCTGGATTCAGTATTACCATGATGATTTTCTAGAACTAAACACATTTAGTGAGTGAACACTGCCAGTACTGGACAGTGATGACATCAAAAATCTGTGGAGCTCAGTAACTGTATGACTCTGCTCTCCTTCCACACACACACACACACACACACACACACACACACACACACACACACACACACACACACACACACACACACAGAGCAACATCCCACACCGGACAAAGGTCACAACGCTCTCTGGGGGACAAAGGTCTTAAAGGGTGTGTGTGTGTTTGTGTGTGAATGTGTGTGTGTGTGTATATGTGTGTGTGATCAACACATCAGCGGAGACAAGTCTCTCTGCGTTTCATTTACCTTCACTCAGATGACTTTGACTAATGAAAACAAACAGTGACGAGTTCATGTGTAAAGCCTGGACCGAATCAATCTCTCGTGTATACACACACACACACACACACACACACACACACACACACACACACACACACACACACACTTATGTGACGTGTTGTGGTGATTTTCCCAGCTTTAAGCGAGAACACAAGTAGACATAGACGTGACCTGCATCACTCACTGATCAGGTAACCACTTGATACACACACACACACACACACACACACACACACACACACACACACACAGATTTGTAATTGTACACCTGTGAGGACCCTCACTGACATGACCACCACCTTTAACCCTCACACACACATCTGAACAAGACCACAACACCTGAATATGTCGTGTTTGATGTATATATGTAAAACCAATAACCTGCTGCCTACATTACCCATAATGCACCTCCACCACAGACAGCTGGATCAGAGAGTTCTGAATCAGGCTTGGTCACCACAAAAACAACGCACTGCACTCTACGTCACTTCCTCTCTTTGGTTCGCTGGATAGTTCATTTGCATTTCCCACTGTGAGCGAACTGCACCAGGGTTCACTTGCAAGGGAACCCAGACCCCTAGTTTTCAAGCGGACCAGGGTTTGCTCGTTCGCGCCAGAGTTCAAATGCGCGTTCACACCACTCCAAACGAACGGAACTATCTGTGGAATCGGACCATGGTTCGTTTAAAGCGGACCAAATAGCTGCAGTGTGAATGCGTCCTGACTCTGCACCAACAGATGCTGACTCAAGTTACATCACTCGAGGCAGTTTATTAGATTTCACTCAGCTGTCTCTTAAGCCACAAGAGACTTTATACAACTTTATCAACATATACATTCTTTGATGTGAATTTCTACCTTAATCTTTCGAAACCTGGAACAACATCTCTTTCGTTGTGGATGGGATTCGTCCTGAGATGCTGAAGGCCGTGGATATTGTTGGGCTGTCTTGGCTGCTAACCTTTTCAGTGTTGTGGAGTGGCAGACCCGTGTGTTGGTGGTTTCCATTTTCAAAAAAGTGGGCCAGAGGGTGTTCTCCAACTGCTGGGGTGATACCCCCTGGGAAAGTTTACTCCAGGTTGCTGGAAACGAGGCTCCGACTGATTGTCGAACTTGAATTCAGGAGAAGCAATGCGGATTCCGTCCTGGTCGTGGAACAGTTTGTCTTGTAGTCTGACAAATTCACCGACTGTACAAACATTAGCTGTAGTATGATATTTAAAGAGTTTTTGCAGCTCTTGCGGTCTTGTCTTCAGCTAAATGACCACTTTCTTGATTAAATCCAAATCTATTTTCTTCTGCTTTTATCGTGATGGTTGACAGAGAGGACACACGGGCAAACATATCTGTGAGTTTCCATTGACTTGATTGTAATCTCTCTGCCTCTAAACCTCTCTTTGTGTTCAGTCTGAACACACCTCTGAGGCTATTTACTTACAAACTTTAGTACAGAACATTTTTCTCTTCAAAGCGTACTGTAGATTGTGTGGCTGCCACTTTCATGTCAGCGCTGCATGAGAATCAACATGCAGAGACTTGGCGCCTGTTTGAGCGAGGTGATCTGTCACAGTGAACAAACATCACGTCTGCTTTTGTTGTCACAGTTAATGTTGTGGCAGACTTTCTTTTAACATCGATCTGTGTTTACGTCTGGCTGCATGAAGGCCCTGCAAGTTGATTTTGACTTGGTGGTGGCATGAATGGAAACAAATCGAGAGAGACAGTTTGAAAAGTCTTAAAACTTGGAGTGAAGTGACGTAGCTGAGATTTATGATGAACGAGAGCAGTTTAATATCTAAAGCTGTAAGTTTCTACAGGTAGAGTTGCTGTGGAAATCTCTTATTAATTTTGTTTGCTGATACTACAGGGGCTTATACTGATTGTTTTAATCCATTCAGAGTACAAAAATCTGTAGACTTTATTGGCATTTTCATCAAGAAAAAGACGCTACAAGTCACTCATTGTGTCCAAAAAGTTTTAACTTCATCTGTCCACAGGACTTGTTTCCAAAAAGCATCAGGCTTGTTTCGACGTTCCTTTGCAAACTTCTGACGCTGAGTTTTGTGGTGAGGACGCAGGAAAGGTTTTCTCCTGATGACTCTTCCATGAAGGTCATATTTGTCCAGGTGTGGCTGCACAGTAGAACAGTGCTCCACTCCAGAGTCTGATAAATCTTCCTGCAGGTCTTTTGCAGTCAAACTGGGGTTTTGATTTGCCTTTTGTAAGTAACCCTACAAGCAGATCTTTTGGAAAGTTTTCTTGGTCTTCCAGACCTCAGCTTGACCTCCACAGTTTCTGTCAACTGACATTTCTTAAGTGAGGAAACAGCTTCCTGGAAACACTTTGGTATCGCCTTACAGTCTTCTCCTGCTTTGTGGGCATCAGTTATTTTAGCTTTCAGAGAGCTAGGCAGCTGTTTAGAGGAGCCCATGGCTGCTGACTGTTGGGACAAGGTTTCGGGAGTCAGAATAATTATAAAGCTTTGAGATTTGCATCACCTGGCCTTTCCTAATGATCATTGTGAGCAAGCTAATTAAGGTCTGAGACCCTGTTTAAGGTTGTCTGAGAGCTCAAATGTCTGTGGAGTCCAAACTTTTACATGCTCCTTTAATTTTTTTTACTCTAAAATTACACAAAACAAAAATCAATGCAGTCATCTTGCTTAAAAAGTCGCTGAGCATGTGTCATATTAGACTCCATGCCTTTTGGAGATCAGGTCGTCTTCAGTTCACTTTCCACAGTAAAAGACAATTTGACCAGGAGTGTCCAAGCGTTAGCATGCCTCAGTATGATATTGCTTTAACAGTGAGATGTCATTTGAAACAGCCGCTGTCAGCTTCAGATATCAGAGTTGTTACATGTCAAAGCCTTTTGAAACAACATCTGTTCCTCTGTGGTTTAATTTCCCCTCCCTGCCGGCTCATACAGGTGTCTGCACAAAGCCTCTGCACACACACTCACACACACACATGCGCACATTTTGATGTGTGATAAGACTCTGACAAATGTTTAATAGTAACTGATTTAATCTCTCATCAATCGTTTAGTGTTATCGGTTATATTTGGATTGTAGTTTATTGTTTTCAGTTTTATTTCTTCTGACAGAGGCGGAGCTACAGTCTGTTAAAACCAGCGATAGATGAACTCGCTTCTGTTTAAATACAGTCAGACCCTCCATTAACATTAATCTGGTACTATTGATTTAACCACACCTACCTAGACCCTAGAGTTTCCACCACAGACGCAGGGTTGTTGTCACTCACTGCTCCGTCCAGCACTCGCTGTATTTCCTCATTACCGGTGACACAGATTGAAGTCTGCACCTTGTTTATCGTCCACAGAACAGGCTTAACAGGGTGTAACGCAGCTGTCAGTCATGTCAATCACTGCTTGTGAGCTGCAGACACAGTCAAACTGGGTAGCAGCTCGTCAAACATTTTTAGGATGACGTGGTTCTGCTGGGGGGGATTTGGATTAATGACCTCAGTATTTTTTAAAAAGCCCTGGTTATCACGCCACCTGTAAACTGTCAAAGGTTAATTTACTCCTGTTTGTTGCGTCAGTGATTCTTATTTGGACCATGCTGACGCCTGGTGAGGAAGTTATGCCGCATTACGAACACATTTTAGTAAGAGTTTGAGTAGCAGAAAAAACAATGGATTTACCCTTTAACACTGACAAAAACGCACAGACGATCTGCTCAGCTCGAACCTGCTGAAAGCTTCAACGTGGCCAAACGAGCCTCTGAACAACCGGGTCACTGGGAACACTGGGGCCCTGCCAGCTTTTGTGTAGCAGCTCGCTAAATGTCAGGGGAGGGGGCACTGTGTGTGTGTGTGTGTGTGTGTGTGTGTGTGTGTGTGTGGTGTGTGTGTGTGTGTACACCCTCCTCTCATGTTGGGAGAGCAGAGGCCCAGTCCTTCACTCCCCTGTAACCGTTGTCCACCTCCCCCCCTCCTCCTCTCTTTTTCTTTCCTCCGTCCTCTCTTTCTCCTTAAACTGTCTTTTGTTTTCATTTTCATTGGCATTTCTGCTCCGTCGTTGTTCGGGCCCTAAATGAGTCTTGACTGGCCCGCGGGCCATTGGAGAAGCACAAAGGACTTCGTTCTACTCGCTACAGTTGATCCATTGTGGGCGTCCCACAATGCACTAATTGGCGATGACAATTAAGCGTGGTCAACACTCAGCTTCAATTTGCCCGCTGCTCGACACACATCACAGGCAAATGATTCAAGCCCTGAGCTCCCCGTGCTCTCAGACAATATGCATATTCACTCAGGCAGGTTTACGTGCACCTTTTCATTCACGGGAATCTGTTTTCTTCTCTCGGCTCAGTCTGAGGCCGAGGTCTCAACCTGACAGCCAGCCACAAACTGACACGTTATCGTTTGTCATCTCACCAAACTTTGAGCTGGTTTTGGAGCCTCAAAGAAGTCTCGCCAAAAGGTCCATTAGTGGCTGCTCTGGAGCTTTCAATCACATCGAACAGTTTTTTTCAGCAGACTGAGTTTAAACCAATTGTCAAGAAGATTGTTGTGAAATGGAGATGTTAAGATGCTGAATGTTAATGCAGTGCTAACATGCTGAATTAGCACAGAAACAACAAACTACAGTAGTTTCAACAAATTTAAGATTTGAGATTCAGGCTGCTTTCATACCTAGAGTTGTCTTGCTTTGGTCTGAATCAGGGACTAATGTTGTTCCAAAGTTGTATAATTGCCTAGAGTTGGTTCATGTTCTCACGGCAGCATTTACAAGCGGACCAGATCAAATGCCTTGTGTGAGAAAGCTGCTCTTGATTGGTCAGAATTTCCATGTGGGAAAAATCCAGGAAGTAAAGCAAACGTTGAAGAAGAGAACACTTGCAAGATAAATGTGACACTTTCTAATGTCACAATGGAGGGACAACTACGCAGGTTGATTTTAGCGCTGCTCATCGTGGACTATATTGCTGTCATTGTTCATTTTAGTCAAACCATACAGTTTGAAAACGAGGCGCGGCTCCAACTAGAAAACAATGTTTTGATGCATTGGATGTGCTGAATGTGCATATTAAGGCAGTACAGGAGGAGGTGCACATTAATAATCCTCCAGGACTGTAACATGCTCATGTTTAACCCAAACAATGTGTCATGTGACTGCAGTTGGTTCACATCCAGGTCGGAACACGTTCTCACCACAAACGAACTGCACCAGAGTTCATCAGTTCTTGTTCTTGTTTTTAATTTTCTCTTTTTATTAATTTCTTGCTAATTTTTCTGGGTTATTTCTTCTTTCCTTGCTCATCATAATGACTGTTTAATGATCTCCACCAATGCTTTTCATCAGGGAAGTATTAACACTGTTTCATGGGACCTCTAACATTCTGTGCGTCAGTGATATTGTGACTCCACAGACTGAGAGAGAGCCGAGGATGCTTCGACAAGAGCGGCTGCTGTGGGTTGACATGGAAACCAACGTGAAGCAGGAGGAGTTTATTGATGGTGGAGGTAAGCAACTTACTTTCTGTCAGTCTTGGTAGGGATTTGTCTTTTCAAAATATGGGGAAAAAAGGCAGCGAGCAACTTGATAAGAAATGTCCTACAAATTGCAAAAAAATTAATAGTTAGATTTTGGAAAAGAAAAATTAATTAGTAGATTTAGAATTTTTTTTTAAGAATGGGGAAAATTAGTAATTAGTATTATTACATTTTAAAATTATATTTCACAATTATTATCATTTTAAGCACTTCTCCATGTCATTTCCTTTCTTTCTCTGTTTTACTCATTTTTTTGTTTTTAAGTTTCTCTTTTTACTAATTTCTTGCTAATCTTTTGGGTACTTTGGGTTCTTCCGTTGCTCATTGCCTTCTTCCCATGTTTAAAAGGAAATAAAGCCAGTTTTCTCAGATTTCAAAGGGTTAAACTGTGATTGATAGGTTTTTTGTGTTTTTGACCGACCATTTAAAACTAGACAAGCTTCACCTGCTAACAAAGATTGTGTTATTATGTTGTTCCTTTGTTGAGGACTGTGGCTAGAATTCATAATAATCCAGTTTTATGGTGAACAATTAGAAAGACTCAAACATTAAAACTTTTCAAGTCACTCCTGCTGCATAATCCACTTGTCTGCTCTTCATTCAAGCTTCTATGTGTAGCTCACCAATGTAAGCCAACACTGCTAACATCAGAAATATTTAGCCAAAATAAACCTGCACAAAGGAAAACTGAAGAAGTAAAACGAAGCTGAAACCACAAACAACATGAGCATGTCTCCACGCAGGATTCAAACACTTTGACTATTAAGAATTTGTCTTTATTGGCATCAGTGGCTAGCGGACAAACTTAAACAGAACCAGACAGGAGGATCAAAATCAGAAAATCAACTCCCTGTATTTGCATAAGAAGTTTGGCTGCGGTGAAAAAAAACCCCAACAAAACACAATGATTTCAAACAAGAAAAATAACTTAAAAAGTGCAAAAAGAGAGAAGAAGTCAAGTCCAGTTCCTCTTCTTAAATACTGTACAATATATTCTTCTCCAAACACATCAAGTAAAACATACTGCGCTGATGGAAATGTGTCGCAACATGAAGAACACTCTCAGTCCTGTAAATACAGATCAGTGTACTCGTCACTACAGGGTCAGGAGAACAGGTAAACATCATTCATAACAGGGTCGTCAACATGTTCTTATTTATGTGTCCACATGGAAATGAAAATTGGCAAAACTGTAGAGAGAGAAACTTAACACAAACCTACACTTCTTATATATGAATGAACAAACTGCATAAAACAAGCAAATAAATTAAAGTTTTAAAGTGATCAGATGCACGTGCGGCTACTGTGGCTACATACACACACACCACAGGTATCAGGGGTCTTTATGTTTTAATTTGTGTGCACACATCAGTAAATAACGCTCTCCAGCAAGCATCAAATGTTCTACAACAGAAACTATTTGTCCCGAACTGTTTGGTGCAGTACGTTACAGTCTGGTATGTGATTTTCCTCAGTTAGTTACCGACAAATTAGCTTAACACGCTCTTATTAGGGTCTACGTCTTCATACGTACATACCTGAAATTCTTGATAGTGATTTTTGTTGAAATCATCAGCATCATTTTACCTTACTGTTCAAGTTTGTTCTTAAATTTTATTTAAAGTTGCATCAAACTGGTCTTTAAGTCTTGAATTTAACCTGTATACACCCTGCTGCTTGAAACACTTTGCCAGGAGTGCTACCATCTGTGTGCACACATTAAAAAATAAAGATCCTTTAAAACCTGCAGGGCTCCATGGACACAAATCAACAGCATGATTTACAAAAACAAACAAAAAAAACAGCAACCACATAAAAAAATAAAACTTCACACAGTCAAAAAAAAAAAAAAAACAGATTCAAAAATACTTCAACCAAAGGCTTCACAACCCTTCATCAGTCTTTATGCAGCAGTCAATAATAACTTAAACATTTAATTGTTGTAATATCCCGTGTGTGACCCTCGAAACAAAACACAAACAACAGAAATGTCATCGACACATCAGTGCACGTTTCCTGACATATTTTTAACTACACTGGGTTATTTAGTTTTAGTCTACAGTATCTGACATGCTTCATAAACATGAACAACTCAGTCTGCTCACAAAAATACATATTCACGAATAAACTCACTGCTGAGCGCAGCAACTTATTTCCCTTCAAGGTTAACGTGTGTTTATGGCTCAAACAAGCTGGAGAAATGAGGATGAGGAGCAGAGAGACGAGACGTAAAAGAGAAGATGAGGTAAAATCAGGCAACAGGAAGCAGGAAGAGACAGCAGCTACGTTTCCATCCAGGTTATTACAGATTCTGGCGTCTTTAAAGCACCACAGGTTAGACACATTGTGCTTAATGTTGACCGTTTTCTGAGTGTTTTCCTTTTTAAGACTAGTCGACTAGTCTTAATTAAAATTTACGTTAAGTCGTCAGGGAACTTAGTCACCAGGAACATCCCTAACGTCAATGCAACAACACGAATTAACAGTATTTTTCCTGCAACAACAAACGCATGTGGTTGGGTTTAGGAAAAAAAGAGCAGGGTCTAAAATCTTACGGGACACAAACACAACTCTCCCGGGTGAAAGTCCATGTTTGTTGGACCTATCCGCCACCTCTCCCACCCATTCACCTCAGACTTTCGCCACCTTAACTTTCGTTCTTGTCCCGCCAAGTTTCCCCGATACCACTAAGCACCGTTACACTATAACACAACCGGCCACGTATCATACTGACGTTAAAGGACGCCTTTTTTTTGTGTTGGTTTCAGACTCCGCAAGACGCTGCCCAAGTGCTGGATTTCGACGACTTCAGAGTGAGGCCGGGCTCTTTGACTTACAGCTTACCAAGCACTACGCTAAGGTACAGTACAGTTCGGTTCGGTACGCTTTGTGAGACCGGGTTGTTTAGGAAAGATAAATGTATCTGACAATAAAATTTAACGTAGAGGGATTAGCCTCGTCAAAACTTTTGGAAACTCACCAAAAACTTTAAACAAAGCCAAAAACATGAATTGATTCAGAAAAATTCTGACAAATTTATAAAATCTTTCTTTTTCTCATTTTCCATATAAAATTTATTTTTGGACACTCAGGATTTATCAGCTACAGCCAGCTGACAGAAAAAAACCTTACGAAAATTTATTTTCCCAACGTTTCAGTAAATGTAGCCTGGATGGAAACGCAGCCGGCTCTGCGGTGAAAATGTAAACGTAAAGCGTTTCCAGACCTTTACACATGAAAGCAGTGAGTCATAAAGGCCATCTAGGTTGCATAGAGATACTAAAAGCTAAAGCTGCTATCATGTTCGATAGATTCTGCATGAGTAAAGCACGACAGGAAGTAGAATCACAGGAGGAGGAAGAGGAGAGGGAGAAGGCAACAATGAAAGAAGAAGTTACAGTAGATTATTGCCTCTGTTATTTTACAGTTCGACTGATGGAGGGAAGAAAATGTGCTCAGACAGACCGACAGAGTCTCGTTCAAGTTAAAGTGTTTTACATTAAAAGAACATCGATTTAAAATGAGTTCAAACATCGTTCAGTCCACGTCTACAAGTTCAGGGAAAAGGAGATAAGATAAAAAGGGGTTTCTATACGTCACAGCCATCATTTAGTTTATTATCTTATTATTATGATTATTGGTAAAACACCACAAAAATGGCTCCAGTTATTTTCCAAGTAAACCCAAGTCTAATCAAATACTCCCCCGAAGACTCAAATATGACTGTAAAACTTTTGTATTGTGTACAAAACGTCCATAGAAGGTTATGACACCATCCCTGCAGTATGAAACACCTCCCGACTGTGGATCCATTTGTTCCAAACACTCTCTAAAACACAACTTAAGACACAAGGTAATGTTGTACAGAAAGAGGTGATGTCACAGTTTTGGAAAAATGAGCACTAAATAGTATTTTTACTGTGGTTTTATGAATTATGTTATCAATTAATTTTCTTTATAAATACATACATTCCTCACAATTTCCTCAAGTTTAGGGCAACATCTTCAAAATTATTGGTATTTTTTTTTGTCTAACCAAAAGTCTAAACTCAAAGAAAGAAGAAGAAGAATACAGAAAAAAAAATTGTTTTAGTGAATTACCGAGATTATTATCTCACAACTCTGATGAATGTTATCATGGAAAAAAATTACTTCTTTTTTCTAAATTAACAAGATATTTTTTTAATTTAGAAAGAGATTTTTTTCTTGTTAATTCAGGAAAACAGGGCAAATCAATGCATTACACGTCCAAAAGAATTCTTCCATTTAAAGACCTGGAACTTGCATATTTAGCAATATTATGCTAGTATAATGGAATGTTTGGAACACACAGTTCATACAGACAGACGGTGAAATGGTGGATTGTACTGCAGGATTGGTTTGATTCTGATGTTCTTTTTTCCACTACATTAAAGGCAGGTGCACGCTTATACAAGTCTGTCTTAAAACCCACACAAACATGATTCCTCCTGTTCATACTGGGCATTAAAATAAAGGTTTTTCAGATTGGACAAAATCCACAGTCCCTGTTCTGAAGTTTATATGAGGCTGCAGCTGTCTGACTCAGATCAAGTGGAAATATTCTAAATTTATGGTGTTTTTAGTACAAAAGTTTCCTTCTTTTTTAATTCCCTAGCAGGTTCCTTGTTGATCTGAAGCAGAGGAGCAGTGACACAAAGAGGACATTTTGCATTTAACACAGAAAGTGTTTTAGCAGTCGGACGCAGCTTTTTGTGATTGTTTTTAATGAAAATTAACCTTTTTGCTCACGGTTTTTGCCTTACTACACACCTCATGTATCTGCGCTTCAGGAACCTATTTATTGAAGACCTATAATTCACCTCCTCAAGCTGACACATTTGAACACAGCGGAAAAGCGCCCTGTGTCACTTCTTTTTCGTCATCTTTTTTCCCCATTGTCCAATCGGATGTTTTGAGAGGCGGGCCTTCTGTGGTGGTCACAACAGCAAGTTTACAGTTCGTAAACAATGGAGGAGAAACAGGTGGGAGCAGCTATACGGCCCGACACCCTCTTTTGCTATGCTACAGTGCGTCAGGGTCATACACTGAAACACTTCTGGGTGGAGTAACTAACATGAGTTGGGCTGCATCATAGATTAGTCAGTTGTTTTTTTTATATCAATCATTTAGTCTGTAAACAAAGACAAAAACTTGATCACCTGTTCCCAAAGGCAAAGAGATGTTTTCAGTTTACTTATTTGTTTGACCAACAGGTTAAAGAACAAAAGAAAAACAGCAGATCTTCACATTTGAGAGGCTGGAACCAGAGGACGCCTTTTGGATAAATTATTCATCAGATTATTTTGTGTCCGTTGAAAATTCATTTCATCACTAAACTTGTGCTGGAAGACGTTGGTAAGAATTAGTCTGAATGTCTCCAGTTCATCAGCTGTGATGTGGAATAAGTGAAGGTAGTGAGGTGGTGAAGGGATGAAGATGGCGGAGGACAACCTTGACGTGTGATGTTTGACTACAAAATACAGGTGGTTCAGTCTGTGAAGTCCGGTGCAGCAGTTCTTCAGTTGGTTTTCTCCCTGCTCTTTACCGAAGGACAAAGAGGACTTTGCTAAGGTGTGTGTGTGTTAGTACGTACACACACATGAACACAAACCTGACGACGCTTCGAGCTCCGTCAAATAATTTGTCCCGTAGACACACATGAATCAGAAGAACAGGCACTTTGTCCAGCGTCATGGCCGGGCAGCACCCTGACTGTTACTGTGTTTGTGTTTCTGAGTCTCAGGTGTCCTGGTACGGCAGGTGAAAGCACCCGGGGCTGTCGTCGTCGGGTGACCAGAAGGAGGACGGCCTCTTGTGGTGGAGCTCTCGGCGAACGCAGCGAGGACACGGCTGAGCTTTCTGACGACACTCGGTGTGGAACACAGCGCCGCAGCCATCACACCTGCAAACAAAGGGATCAACACACAGGTCCATCATCGAGCTTCTTGTGTGAGAAGACTATCAGTGTGTCTCAATGCCATATGACACCAGTGTACAGTTTTACTGAAGACCTAATTTATCATTAAAACAAAACTCAAACCACTAGAAACTAAAACAAGTAAAAATGCTGAAATTACAAATTCTGAAAAACACTGTCATGACATTTTTTAAACTTAAGTGTCAAAATTCTTTAATGATTTATTCTAACAACATCCAAGCATGTAAAATATTATATCTAAATCGATTCGAATTAAACACAAAATGAACTGGGGCAGTGTTAATTTTGTTGTCACAACTAAAACGACAAGGAACTTTTAAAAAACAAAAAAATGCCATATATTACATTTTACGCCAATAAATTAAAACTAAATAGACAATGAACTAGTCACTGTTTTAATGCAAAGTCTTATTGAAAACATTTGGTTGGTGCTACGGTCAAAAACCACTCAAGTAAAAACGCTGAAATCCAAAATTTTGAGTTGTCCAACTTTTTATGATATGACATTTAAAAACAAATATTCACAGACGACTCCTTTTTTTTTAACAACAAAAATGAGGCTACAAGTAAATATAGGTAACTGTTAAAAATATGAAGCAATGTATTAAATTTGTCATCATCAAAAACAAAATGATAAGTGAAATACAAAGATGACTGGACAAAAACTAAATACTGCTTTAAAACACAGTGTTATTTAACGATCTACATGCATGCAACAAACTGGATTTATCCATTAAATATTGACACTGCAGGCTGTTTAAATCCAGTTATTTCTAATTTCCTGCACCGTCGGTATCTGAGAGTCAACAGAGTCCAGCTCAGTTCCAGTAAATACAGTAGATACAGCTGTTATCAGTTAACACTTCACACTTCCTTCACAAGTCATAAAACACAACTCAACAAGGAGGGTGTGTATGTGTGTGAGTGATAGCACAGACTGTGTGCCAGTGTTTCTTCTAGGAATCAGTCCTGATGGCCTCTTATCTCTCTGCTGTCTGTCACTCTGAGTTTCAGTGACGAAGATGAAGCTCTGGACTCTCTTAACTGTACACGATGGGAATAACCGTCCACACCCACACGACACTTTAATGCCGATCGGTGTCACGAACAAGCAACAGAAACCCAGACAGAGATGTGCTTACATACACATTTCATTTCTTTACTTTGGTGGTGTCTGTTCCCACAATTATGTTTTTATGTGTCCAGGTTTTAACATGTGAGGGTCAATGTCAATCTTGGTTTTTTTGTTTGTTTTTGTTATAATTTTCAACGAGTCATAGTATAGCATGTTGTCCAAACTCATGAAAAAAAGTCATAATATAGTATGTCGTCCAAACTCATGAAAAAAAGTCATAGTACAGTATGTCGTCCAAATTCATGAAAAAAAAGTCATAGTATAGCATGTTGTCCAAACTCATGAAAAAAAGTCATAGTATAGTATGTCGTCCAAATTCATGAAAAAAAAAGTCATAGTATAGTATGTCGTCCAAAACCATAAAAAAAAGTCATAGTATAGCATGTCGTCCAAAATCATGAAAAAAAGTCATAGTATAGCATGTCGTCCAAAATCATGAAAAAAAAGTCATAGTATAGCATGTCGTCCGAAATTATGAAAAACTCATAGTATAGTATGTCGTCCAAAACCATGAAAAAAAGTCATAGTATAGTATGTCGTCCAAAATCATGAAAAAAAGTCATAGTATAGCATGTCGTCCGAAATTATGAAAAAAAAGTCATAGTATAGCATGTCGTCCAAAACCATGAAAAAAAGTCATAGTATAGCATGTCGTCCAAAATCATGAAAAAAAAGTCATAGTATAGTATGTCGTTGAAAATGATGAAAAAAAAGTCATAGTATAGTATGTCGTCCAAATTCATGAAAAAAAGTCATAGTATAGTATGTCGTCCAAACTCATGAAAAAAAAGTCATAGTATAGTATGTCGTCCAAATTCATGAAAAAAAGTCATAGTATAGTATGTTGTCCGAAATTATGAAAAAAAAATCATAGTATAATATGTCGTCCAAAACCATGAAAAAAAGTCATAGTATAGTATGTCGTCCAAAATTATGAAAAAAAAAATCATAGTATAGTATGTCGTCCGAAATTATGAAAAAAAGTCATAGTATAGTATGTCGTCCAAATTCATGAAAAAAAGTCATAGTATAGCATGTCGTCCAAACTCATGAAAAAAAGTCATAGTATAGTATGTCGTCCAAATTCATGAAAAAAAGTCATAGTATAGTATGTCGTCCAAAATCATGAAAAAAAGTCATAGTATAGTATGTCGTCCAAATTCATGAAAAAAAGTCACAGTATAGTATGTCGTCCAAATTCATGAAAAAAAAGTCACAGTATAGTATGTTGTCCGAAATTATGAAAAAGAAAGTCATAGTATAGTATGTCGTCCAAAATCATGAAAAAAAGTCATAGTATAGCATGTCGTCCAAAATCATGAAAAAAAGTCATAGTATAGTATGTCGTCCAAATTCATGAAAAAAAAGTCATAGTATAGTATGTCGTCCGAAATTATGAAAAAGTCATAGTATAGCATGTCGTCCAAAACCATGAAAAAAAAGTCATAGTATAGTATGTCGTCCGAAATTATGAAAAAAAGTCATAGTATAGCATGTCGTCCAAACTCATGAAAAAAAGTCATAGTATAGTATGTCGTCCAAATTCATGAAAAAAAGTCATAGTATAGTATGTTGTCCAAATTCATGAAAAAAAGTCATAGTATAATATGTCGTCCAAAACCATGAAAAAAAGTCATAGTATAGTATGTCGTCCAAAATTATGAAAAAAAAAATCATAGTATAGTATGTCGTCCGAAATTATGAAAAAAAGTCATAGTATAGCATGTCGTCCAAACTCATGAAAAAAAGTCATAGTATAGCATGTCGTCCAAATTCATGAAAAAAAAAATCATAGTATAGTATGTCGTCCGAAATTATGAAAAAAAGTCATAGTATAGCATGTCGTCCAAAATCATGAAAAAAAGTCATAGTATAGCATGTCGTCCAAAATCATGAAAAAAAGTCATAGTATAGCATGTCGTCCAAACTCATGAAAAAAAGTCATAGTATAGTATGTCGTCCAAATTCATGAAAAAAAGTCATAGTATAGTATGTCGTCCAAAATCATGAAAAAAAGTCATAGTATAGTATGTCGTCCAAATTCATGAAAAAAAAGTCACAGTATAGTATGTCGTCCAAATTCATGAAAAAAAAGTCACAGTATAGTATGTTGTCCGAAATTATGAAAAAGAAAGTCATAGTATAGTATGTCGTCCAAAATCATGAAAAAAAAGTCATAGTATAGCATGTCGTCCAAATTCATGAAAAAAAGTCATAGTATAGTATGTTGTCCGAAATTATGAAAAAAAATCATAGTATAATATGTCGTCCAAAACCATGAAAAAAAGTCATAGTATAGTATGTCGTCCGAAATTAAGAAAAAAAAAATCATAGTATAGTATGTCGTCCGAAATTATGAAAAAAAGTCATAGTATAGCATGTCGTCCAAAATCATGAAAAAAAGTCATAGTATAGCATGTCGTCCAAACTCATGAAAAAAAGTCATAGTATAGCATGTCGTCCAAATTCATGGAAAAAAAAGTCATAGTATAGTATGTCGTCCGAAATTACGAAAAAAAGTCATAGTATAGTATGTTGTCCAAAACCATGAAAAAAAGTCATAGTATAGCATGTCGTCCAAAATCATGAAAAAAAAGTCATAGTATAGCATGTCGTCCAAAATCATGAAAAAAAAGTCATAGTATAGTATGTCGTTGAAAATGATGAAAAAAAAGTCATAGTATAGTATGTCGTCCAAATTCATGAAAAAAAGTCATAGTATAGTATGTCGTCCGAAATTATGAAAAAAAATCATAGTATAATATGTCGTCCAAAACCATGAAAAAAAGTCATAGTATAGTATGTCGTCCAAAATTATGAAAAAAAAATCATAGTATAGTATGTCGTCCAAATTCATGAAAAAAAAGTCACAGTATAGTATGTCATCCAAATTCATGAAAAAAAAGTCACAGTATAGTATGTTGTCCGAAATTATGAAAAAGAAAGTCACAGTATAGTATGTCGTCCAAAATCATGAAAAAAAGTCATAGTATAGCATGTCGTCCAAAATCATGAAAAAAAGTCATAGTATAGTATGTCGTCCAAATTCATGAAAGAAAAGTCATAGTATAGTATGTCGTCCGAAATTATGAAAAAGTCATAGTATAGCATGTCGTCCAAAACCATGAAAAAAAGTCATAGTATAGTATGTCGTCCGAAATTATGAAAAAAAGTCATAGTATAGCATGTCGTCCAAACTCATGAAAAAAAGTCATAGTATAGTATGTCGTCCAAATTCATGAAAAAAAGTCATAGTATAGTATGTTGTCCAAATTCATGAAAAAAAGTCATAGTATAGTATGTTGTCCGAAATTATGAAAAAAAAATCATAGTATAATATGTCGTCCAAAACCATGAAAAAAAGTCATAGTATAGTATGTCGTCCAAAATTATGAAAAAAAAATCATAGTATAGTATGTCGTCCGAAATTATGAAAAAAAAGTCATAGTATAGCATGTCGTCCAAAATCATGAAAAAAAGTCATAGTATAGCATGTCGTCCAAACTCATGAAAAAAAGTCATAGTATAGCATGTCGTCCAAATTCATGAAAAAGTCATAGTATAGTATGTCGTCCAAATTCATGAAAAAAAGTCATAGTATAGTATGTCGTCCGAAATTACGAAAAAAAGTCATAGTATAGTATGTCGTCAAAAATCATTAAAAAAAGTAATAGTATAGTATGTTGTCCGAAACCATGAAAAAAAGTCATAGTATAGTATGTCGTCAAAACTCATGAAAAAAAGTAATAGTATAGTATGTTGTCCGAAATTATGAAAAAAAAAAAGTCATAGTATAGTATGTCGTCAAAAATCATGAAAAAAAGTCATAGTATAGTATCTTGTCCGAAATTATGAAAAAAAAAAAGTCATAGTATAGTATGTCGTCCAAAATCATCAAAAAAAGTCATAGTGTAGTATGTCGTCCGAAATTATGAAAAAAAGTCATAGTATAGTATGTCGTCCGAAATTATGAAAAACTCATAGTATAGTATGTCGTCCAAAACCATGAAAAAAAGTCATAGTATAGTATGTCGTCCAAAATCATGAAAAAAAGTCATAGTATAGCATGTCGTCCGAAATTATGAAAAAAAAGTCATAGTATAGTATGTCGTCCAAATTCATGAAAAAAAAGTCATAGTATAGTATGTCGTCCAAAATCATGAAAAAAAAGTCATAGTATAGCATGTCGTCCAAAATCATGAAAAAAAAGTCATAGTATAGTATGTCGTCCAAATTCATGAAAAAAAAGTCATAGTATAGTATGTCGTCCAAATTCATGAAAAAAAAGTCATAGTATAGCATGTCGTCCGAAATTATGAAAAAAAGTCATAGTATAGTATGTCGTCCAAATTCATGAAAAAAAGTCATAGTATAGCATGTCGTCCAAACTCATGAAAAAAAGTCATAGTATAGTATGTCGTCCAAACTCATGAAAAAAAGTCATAGTATAGTATGTCGTCCAAATTCATGAAAAAAAGTCATAGTATAGTATGTTGTCCGAAATTATGAAAAAAAATCATAGTATAATATGTCGTCCAAAACCATGAAAAAAAGTCATAGTATAGTATGTCGTCCAAAATTATGAAAAAAAAAATCATAGTATAGTATGTCGTCCGAAATTATGAAAAAAAGTCATAGTATAGTATGTCGTCCAAACTCATGAAAAAAAGTCATAGTATAGCATGTCGTCCAAACTCATGAAAAAAAGTCATAGTATAGTATGTCGTCCAAATTCATGAAAAAAAAGTCATAGTATAGTATGTCATCCGAAATTACGAAAAAAAGTCATAGTATAGTATGTCGTCAAAAATCATTAAAAAAAGTAATAGTATAGTATGTTGTCCGAAACCATGAAAAAAAGTCATAGTATAGTATGTCGTCAAAAATCATTAAAAAAAAGTAATAGTATAGTATGTTGTCCGAAATTATGAAAAAAAAAAAGTCATAGTATAGTATGTCGTCAAAAATCATGAAAAAAAGTCATAGTATAGTATCTTGTCCGAAATTATGAAAAAAAAAGTCATAGTATAGTATGTCGTCCAAAATCATCAAAAAAAGTCATAGTGTAGTATGTCGTCCGAAATTATGAAAAAAAGTCATAGTATAGTATGTCGTCCGAAATTATGAAAAAAAAAGTCATAGTATAGTATGTCGTCCAAAATTATGAAAAAAAAGTCATAGTATAGTATGTCATGGAAAACCATGAAAAATGTCATAGTATGGTGTCCTGTAAGTTTGTATTTCTGTAAAAATGCAAACATAATCTGTTTAATATTTATGCATATCTATGTGTATGTGTTGGTATCTGTTTGTAAATGTAGAGGGGTGTGTGTGTCTGTGTGTGTATATATATATGTAGATGTGTGTATATGTATTTATGAGCTTCAGGTTATGTATTAATTAATGAGTTGTGGAAACGGCGTACAAAATAACTGTCGACTACTTTTCAGAATGTTTGATTTAATTTTTGTTGTTTATCAGAATCAATTCATTGTCTTTGTTATACGGTTAATTGTTCATTTCAAATACTGTTTTTCTGTGTTGTTGTTATCTTTTGTGTTTTGTTGGTTTTACATGTTTGAAATAAATATCACTCAATCATTATGAGTAAAGTCATAGTATAGTATGTCGTCCAAAACCATGAAAGAAAGTCACAGTATAGTATGTCGTCCGAAAAAAAAAAAAAGTCATAGTATAGCATGTCGTCTGAAATTATAAAAAGTCATAGTATAGTATGTTGTCCGAAATTATGAAAAAAAGTCATAGTATAGTATGTCGTCCGAAATCATGAAAAAAAGTCATAGTATGTCGTCCGAAATCATGAAAAAAAGTCACAGTGTAGTATGTTGTCCGAAATCATGAAAAAAAGTCATAGTATAGTATGTCGTCCGAAATTATGAAAAAAAGTCATAGTGTAGTATGTCGTCCGAAATTATGAAAAAAAGTCATAGTATAGTATGTCGTCCGAAATTACGAAAAAAAGTCATAGTATAGTATGTCGTCAAAAATCATTAAAAAAAAATCATAGTATAGTATGTTGTCCAAAACCATGAAAAAAAGTCATAGTATAGCATGTCGTCCAAAATCATGAAAAAAAAGTCATAGTATAGCATGTCGTCCAAAATCATGAAAAAAAAGTCATAGTATAGTATGTCGTTGAAAATGATGAAAAAAAAGTCATAGTATAGTATGTCGTCCAAATTCATGAAAAAAAGTCATAGTATAGCATGTCGTCCAAACTCATGAAAAAAAAGTCATAGTATAGTATGTCGTCCAAATTCATGAAAAAAAGTCATAGTATAGCATGTCGTCCAAACTCATGAAAAAAAAGTCATAGTATAGTATGTCGTCCGAAATTATGAAAAAAAAATCATAGTATAATATGTCGTCCAAAACCATGAAAAAAAGTCATAGTAGTATGTCGTCCAAAATTATGAAAAAAAAAATCATAGTATAGTATGTCGTCCGAAATTATGAAAAAAAGTCATAGTATAGTATGTCGTCCAAATTCATGAAAAAAAGTCATAGTATAGTATGTTGTCCAAATTCATGAAAAAAAGTCATAGTATAGTATGTTGTCCGAAATTATGAAAAAAAAATCATAGTATAATATGTCGTCCAAAACCATGAAAAAAAGTCATAGTATAGTATGTCGTCCAAAATTATGAAAAAAAAAATCATAGTATAGTATGTCGTCCGAAATTATGAAAAAAAGTCATAGTATAGCATGTCGTCCAAAATCATGAAAAAAAGTCATAGTATAGCATGTCGTCCAAACTCATGAAAAAAAGTCATAGTATAGCATGTCGTCCAAATTCATGAAAAAAAGTCATAGTATAGTATGTCGTCCAAATTCATGAAAAAAAGTCATAGTATAGTATGTCGTCCGAAATTACGAAAAAAAGTCATAGTATAGTATGTCGTCAAAAATCATTAAAAAAAATCATAGTATAGTATGTTGTCCAAAACCATGAAAAAAAGTCATAGTATAGTATGTCGTCAAAAATCATTAAAAAAAAGTAATAGTATAGTATGTTGTCCGAAATTATGAAAAAAAAAAGTCATAGTATAGTATGTCGTCAAAAATCATGAAAAAAAGTCATAGTATAGTATCTTGTCCGAAATTATGAAAAAAAAAGTCATAGTATAGTATGTCGTCCAAAATCATCAAAAAAAGTCATAGTGTAGTATGTCGTCCGAAATTATGAAAAAAAGTCATAGTATAGTATGTCGTCCGAAATTATGAAAAAAAAAGTCATAGTATAGTATGTCATGGAAAACCATGAAAAATGTCATAGTATGGTGTCCTGTAAGTTTGTATTTCTGTAAAAATGCAAACATAATCTGTTTAATATTTATGCATATCTATGTGTATGTGTTGGTATCTGTTTGTAAATGTAGAGGGGGGTGTGTGTGTCTGTGTGTGTATATATATATGTAGATGTGTGTATATGTATTTATGAGCTTCAGGTTATGTATTAATTAATGAGTTGTGGAAACGGCGTACAAAATAACTGTCGACTACTTTTCAGAATGTTTGATTTAATTTTTGTTGTTTATCAGAATCAATTCATTGTCTTTGTTATACGGTTAATTGTTCATTTCAAATACTGTTTTTCTGTGTTGTTGTTATCTTTTGTGTTTTGTTGGTTTTACATGTTTGAAATAAATATCACTCAATCATTATGAGTAAAGTCATAGTATAGTATGTCGTCCAAAACCATGAAAGAAAGTCACAGTATAGTATGTCGTCCGAAAAAAAAAAAAAAAGTCATAGTATAGCATGTCGTCTGAAATTATAAAAAGTCATAGTATAGTATGTTGTCCGAAATTATGAAAAAAAGTCATAGTATAGTATGTCGTCCGAAATCATGAAAAAAAGTCATAGTATGTCGTCCGAAATCATGAAAAAAAGTCACAGTGTAGTATGTTGTCCGAAATTATGAAAAAAAGTCATAGTATAGTATGTCGTCCGAAATTATGAAAAAAAGTCATAGTGTAGTATGTCGTCCGAAATTATGAAAAAAAGTCATAGTATAGTATGTCGTCCGAAATTATGAAAAAAAGTCATAGTATAGTATGTCGTCCAAAATCATCAAAAAAAAGTCATAGTATAGTATGTCATCCGAAATTATGAAAAAAAAAGTCATAGTATAGTATGTCGTCCGAAATTATGAAAAAAAAAAATCATAGTATAGTATGTCGTCCGAAATCATGAAAAAAAGTCATAGTATAGTATGTCGTCCGAAATTATGAAAAAAAGTCATAGTATAGTATGTTGTCCGAAATTATGAAAAAAAAAATCATAGTATAGCATGTCGTCCAAAATCATCAAAAAAAGTCATAGTATAGTATGTCGTCCGAAATTATGAAAAAAAAAATCATAGTATAGTATGTCGTCCAAAATCATCAAAAAAAGTCATAGTATAGTATGTCGTCCGAAATTATGAAAAAAAGTCATAGTATAGTATGTCGTCCGAAATTATGAAAAAAAGTCATAGTATAGCATGACGTCCAAAATCATCAAAAAAAGTCATAGTGTAGTATGTCGTCCGAAATTATGAAAAAAAAGTCATAGTATAGTATGTCATGGAAAACCATGAAAAATGTCATAGTATGGTGTCCTGTAAGTTTGTATTTCTGTAAAAATGCAAACATAATCTGTTTAATATTTATGCATATCTATGTGTATGTGTTGGTATCTGTTTGTAAATGTAGAGGGGTGTGTGTGTGTCTGTGTGTGTATATATATATGTAGATGTGTGTATATGTATTTATGAGCTTCATGTTACGTATTAATTAATGAGTTGTGGAAACGGCGTACAAAATAACTGTCGACTACTTTTCAGAATGTTTGATTTAATTTTTGTTGTTTATCAGAATCAATTCATTGTCTTTGTTATACGGTTAATTGTACATTTCAAATACTGTTTTTTTGTGTTGTTGTTATCTTTTCTGTTTTGTTGGTTTTACATGTTCGAAATAAATATCACTCAATCATTATGAGTAAAGTCATAGTATAGTATGTCGTCCAAAACCATGAAAGAAAGTCACAGTATAGTATGTCGTCCAAAACCATGAAAAAAAGTCACAGTATAGTATGTCGTCTGAAAAAAAAAAAAAAGTCATAGTATAGTATGTCGTCCAAAATTATGAAAAAAAAAGTCATAGTATAGCATGTCGTCCGAAATCATGAAAACAAGTCATAGTATAGCATGTCGTCCGAAATCATGAAAACAAGTCATAGTATAGCATGTCATCCGAAATTATAAAGAAAAAGTCATAGTATAGTATGTCGTCCGAAATTATGAAGAAGTCATAGTATAGTATGTCGTCCAAAATTATGAAAAAAAAGTCATAGTGTAGTATGTTGTCCGAAATCATGAAAAAAAGTCATAGTGTAGTATGTCGTCCGAAATTATGAAAAAAAGTCATAGTATAGTATGTCGTCCAAAACCATGAAAACAAGTCATAGTATAGCATGTCGTCCGAAATTATAAAGAAAAAGTCATAGTATAGTATGTCGTCAAAAACCATGAAAAAAAGTCATAGTATAGTATGTTGTCCAAAACCATGAAAACAAGTCATAGTATAGCATGTCGTCCGAAATTATAAAGAAAAAGTCATAGTATAGTATGTCGTCAAAAACCATGAAAAAAAGTCATAGTATAGTATGTCGTCCAAAACCATGAAAAAAAGTCATAGTATAGTATGTTGTCCAAAATTATGAAAAAAAAGTCATAGTATAGTATGTCGTCCAAAACCATGAAAACAAGTCATAGTATAGTATGTCGTCCGAAATTATAAAGAAAAAGTCAAAGTATAGTATGTCGTCCAAAACCATGAAAACAAGTCATAGTATAGTATGTCATCCGAAATCATGAAAAAAAGTCATAGTATAGTATGTCGTCAAAAACCATGAAAAAAAGTCATAGTATAGCATGCCGTCCGAAATCATGAGAAAAAGTCATAGTATAGCATGTCGTCCGAAATCATGAAAAAAAGTCACGGTATAGTATGTCGTCCAAATTCATATTTATATCATATCATATATTCAGTATAGTGTAGTAAAAATAATAGTATCATCTGTCTTGAAAAAATGTAAGGAAAAAAGTCGTAATAAAAAGTGTCATGAAAGAAGTCATTGTATAGTGCATCATAAAATATATTTTTTTCAAAAAGTCACAGTATCGTATTCTATGAAGTTCACTGAAGAAAGCCACAGAATCGCATAGAATAAAAATTGCATTAAAAAAGTAATGGTAAAGGATACTGTATGTACAGATTTATTAGCTCTGACGCAGCCCTTTGACAAGGTCGGTAACAACCAAAATGTCTTCCCTCTCTGTGTCTCAAACTTAAATTGGTCCTCACAAAGACACAAGAACATAAGCAAACATACACATTTAAAACATATTTGTTGGAGGGATCCTGAGATGTAAGAACTTAATTGCCAACGTCTGCGTCACTTTAACTGTTGTGAATGTTACTTTGAAGAACTTGAACCTGATCTGCACCTTCTTTATAGGTCAATGATATTATTGAGAAGTATTTTAATGTTAGCAAATCAACAGAATCTCTTGATACCATTGACGTAAGTCTTGCACCAGACAGTGTGTTTGTGTCTTTATACTGTCGTGCTTGTTCTGCTTTGTGATTCAAAGCAATGTGATTTTTGACTTTGTATGTATGATTGAAACATTGCTTCACTAAATAAACTTACTTTACTGGAATCTTTTGTCTGACCTTTTCCCATTGAATCAAGTCTTTTCAGTTCAAAATAAAACCTAAATCACTCATATCTGTAATCAATGACGAGGCCAGATTTCTTTGACTAAGTATGTATAGAAAGGTTATGAGGATCTGTACCTCTTGGTGGCGCTCTCCTGGAAGGGGTAGATGACCTGTCCGTTCTGGCAGAGCTCACAAATGAAACCTTTCTCTCGACACAAACTGCAGCTGAAAACGTGGGAGCTGGCAAACTTGATCACCTTGGACAGGAAGGGAGCCAGTTTTCCATCAATCACCTGGAGGGTGAGCGGAGGGGAGGGATGGGGAAAGAAGGAGGAAGAGGAGAAGATAGGCCACGGTCAAGTACAATGAAGACTCTAAAATGTACCAACATTAGCTCTTCGCTAAAAATGTTAATCAAGGAATCTTGTTAAAAGTCTTTAAAAGCAAACACCCTTCCGCTAATACAATCTACAAGGTGATTACAGGGAGTAAAACATGCATGATATGGTCAAAAAGTCCAGCCACTGGATGGACATTGATGATATTCAGATAAATATTATTAAAGTTTGATATGTGCTGGAGGACTGAAACTGTAGGACTCACAAATGGAGTTCCTGGAAGGCTTTGAGATCTGCTATTCTTATTTTTTTCCCCCCAAGATTAAATCATTGAATAAACTTGTTTCAAAATGACTGCAAGAAAGAAGGAATCCTCTTTGGCTTGAAGGAAAGACTGGTGACAGGAGGAGAGGAAACCAAAGGAAGGAAGGAGGTAGACAGCAAATGAGGTGAACGCCTTTTAATGGCAACGCTTGGCAAGTTCCTTTAAGAACTGAGGTGGGGGGTTTGGCGGCGGGGGGCTGCAGTTGTATTGTCGTGAATAGACAGTGGATGACTCACAGAGAAAAAACAGTTAGAGAAAAGAAAGTCTTTGTAGAATCATACAGAAATAAAAACTCAATAAATCTTTTCGGCATCATGTTAATAATACAGGCCATGTATGTGAGACAGAGGGAGAGACTGTATCAGAGACGAATAGAGTATAAAGTAAGAGACAGAGTGGTAGAGATACAATATACCAAAGAGATCTTGAGAGAGAGCGAGAGCCCGTATTCAGATACAAGTGGTTCCACCTGGCAGAGCTCTGGACCTCCCAATTATAACCTCCTTCATGCTGATTGTTACACAACGAGGACGAGAGGAGAAGAGGAGGACGTGAGATGGAAAGAGGAGGAAGAAACCACACACAGAGGAGACACAGAGGTATACCGATCCTGTTTACAGTAAATCATACACCACAACCAAGTCTATTAGACTTTACGCTGTGAATAACAAACCTACACTGAAGGCTTTTACTATAATGACTCACAGTGTCCATAAGTACAATCAACAATATCAAATTATCAGTCTGAAACTGACATCACAGGGATGTTTTAGACCAATGTCTCACTAAAAACTAGCCCCCTAGTCGATCGAACGTTAGTCAAATAGAAAAGTCATTATTTGGCAAGATTTCATTGGTCGCTTAGTCGCAGGAAAAATAAGGTGAAACTCTACTAGGAGCTGCGCCTTGTCAAAATAAATCAAAACCTTCATTTGACAGGACAGACACAGGAAGTCAGGTTAATTTCCAGGGCTGGTACCTGCGGTTATTCCACAGGCTAGTTAATAACATGTCGGGCAGGAAATCCAAAGTGTGGGATCATTTTGAGAAGGTGAAGGACGAACCCAAGGTGATATGTAAACTCATCTTCATTGGTCGACTACAAACATGACGTATCATCTGAAACATGGAAGTAGCTACATGCCCATTAGCCCACAGCGTCATTAACAGGCGGCTCGCTCAGTGTGTGACGTGCACTTGTAGATAAAATATAGGCCTATATTAATGAAGGTCCATTAGTACGGTTTTGTATTTCTCTGTAATGTAGCACAGTGTTAACAATGTTACTGATACTATTCTTTCTCACACCTTCAACTCAAACCACCAAAATATATCATTTAATAATTACATTAATATCGTAAACGTGCGACTAGTCGACTAATGGCCCTAAATGATGTCTACTGGTCGACTAGGAACATTCTTAGTCTGGGGCAGCCCTACTAAAAACAGAATATATTTGAGTCAGTCTCTGACAGGACTTCTTTGACTCAACTCAAACATGACAAAACAAGCAATGCATTATGCAAGATAAAATGTCCCAATAACGTCAAAGTCCCTGCCCAGATCTAATTTGTCTCAGCGAAAAAAACAGTGTTATGGGATTATTGACGGCTGTTTCTTTGTTGGAGAAACAATCGTTCAATCAGAGAGCTTCACATTAATAATCCTCCGGGACTGTAACATGCAGGCGTAGGTTTCTTACGGTTTCTGAAGTTGTTCTGTGTATGTTTTGGTAAAGAAAGCCGCTGGTGTGAGATGAGATCTGGATTTTAATTTAAACCTGGTCTCTACAAATGTTTTGATATGTGGGAAATGCTTCCAACGTGTCTCTTAGGCCTTACAGAGAACGTGTTGTACAAGAAAACTCCACAGTGTACGTGTGGTTCTAATTCAATTTTTCTTCTGTATGTGGGAAACAACTCAGTCGCGTACAGACAGACAGACAGACAGGTACTGAGAGTGACAGACAGATATATGTGTCCCCACACTAAACCTAAGCAGCCCCGCTCAGTCCGGTCCAGCCCGGTCCACATGACGAATGGCTCTCCTGATGGAGGCTGACAGGCTCAGTAATTAAGGCCCTCTATAATTGGACTGGGCAGAATCAAACACTGGCAGCACAGCTCTGGTGGCTGACTGGTACTCTGGAGGGACGGTGGGAAAGAAGGAGGGCGGTGCAGAAAGATGGATGGATGGAGGGTGACAGAAGTAAATGGACCAGCGTAAAGACGGATACTGCAATATATAGAAACAACTTCATGAACGTGTATAAAGCCTGGATCGCTGATTTACCAGCGGTACTGTTTCACTTGTTTCTTGAAATTCACAAATTTTTTCCTCCATCTTCTTAAAAAAATCACATACATCTGCTGTTACTGCTTGCTATAAATATCCAATGACCTTTTTATTTATTGCACTAAAGTAGCACTGGCCAGCAGGGTCTACTGGGACGATCCTTCAGACAGGGACTCCCAGCTTCAACCCTTTTAATTTGTACGCTCACTCACACCCAACGAGGACAACAATGAAGCCAAATATTGATGGCTGTCCTGAGTGTCTGGGCCGACCAGCAGCCAGCCCGCTGGCAGACCTCTCAGTGCTCCGAAGGGAGCTCAGGCTCGGACTTCTCTCTCCAGAAGAGACAGAAATTGTTGACAGGTGAATTCTGTAAAATGATTAAAGAGTCTTTACGTGGGGGTCGGCACACCTTAAGGGCTGCCAGATAATCACCTCAGAACCCTCCAGTTTAACAGGATGGGAAAGAAAAACAGACTTAAGGCCTTTGCACACTGAGTACGTTTTTTCGTCGAAAATTGTTGCACGTCTAAAGATATATCCAACCTCACATTGTGTTCGAAACTTTTCACCATCATTTAAGTTTTCAGAACAGGCTCCATTTTCTGCATTTTTTGCATCCGTCAGTGGCCTTAAGAGACATTTGACTCAGAATCAGTGAAGAAAATGTGGCGGCGGGACAAGACAGGAGAACAGATCGCACAGAATCAATTCATAACTCACATAGCTCATGTCCAACAGTTGCCAAATGCAAGACAGTGGGATAGAGAGTGATGACAGATAAATAACTCCAGTGGAGAGAAGTACAAGAGGAAATGTGTTGTTTCATTTTGTCATGCACTGCAAATTGTTGCGACGCATAGTATAAAAAAATGCATTGGACTCAGTGTGCAAAGCTTCTGTGCATTACCATTTTGTAAAGTAAGTAAAGAAGTAAACAAAATGTTGAAGAAGAGTCCACTTGCAAGATAAATGTGACACTTTCTAATGTCACAATGGAGGGACAACTACGCAGGTTGATTTTAGCGCTGCTCATCGTAGACTATATTGCTGTCATTGTTCATTTTAGTCAAACCATACAGTTTGAAAACGAGGCGCGGCTCCAACTAGAAAACAATGTTTTGATGCATTGGATGTGCTGAATGTGCATATTAAGGCAGTACAGGAGGAGGTGCACATTAATAATCCTCCAGGACTCTAACATGCTCATGTTTAATATAATATATAACATAAGAATTTAATACAATGGAAAAAACCTTATGACTTTCTGTCGAGGGAACTTCTGGGTTGGCCGACACAAAAAACATCCCTGCAGCACTCAATCCAGACTTACAGTAATTGGCATCATCAGATGTAGCTGCTAACCAAAGCAATGACACTGAACTACGTTGCAGATTTCACTTTTTAAAGAATGTGCAAAATAATGGCAGCAGCAGCATCTGTGCCAGGATTTAAATAACTTCATTCATAATATATATATATTCACAGGATTATATTTATAAGCGGCCTACAGGACAAACCCTCCAGATATATTCACCTCCTTCACCGTCTTTCCCTCCAACCACAAAACACACACATGCACACACACACTTCACCTCCTCTCCCTCCATCCATCCTCTTAAACTCCTCCCCCTCCAGTTCAACCTCTTTTTCTGCTCCACGCAGAGTCTTTGTGCTCCAAAACCTCCTAATCCCCTAAAACTGCTGTTTAACAGCCGTTCTCCTGCCCTCCGCTCTCTCCCTTACTCTCTGTGGCTCACACACACAGACACACAGACACACAGACACACACAGACACACACACACACACACTCACACACACACACACACACACACACACACACACACACACACACACACACACACACACACACACACACACACACACACAGACTACCGCAGCTCCATTGAGGAACTAGAAAGCCAGCTGGGATTACATGGCTGGAAAGACCAGCTCTGTTTGGATAACACCCTCTCCTAACTCTCCCTCACACACACACACACACACACACACACACACACACACACACACACACACACACAGAAGACTTGATGTATGCTGGTCGTCAGCATCTGCATGCTGGAGTCTGTCTTATCAGGGGGTTCCCAAAATTTTTGAGTAACCTACCAGATGAGTAAGAAAAACATTTTTCTAGCTGTGCCTGTCTTATAGATTAAAACACAAATAAAAGCAGCTAAATGTATTTAATAACTTTGGAGTTTCCATAATAAAGGCCATGAAATTCCCTTTAAAACAATAAAACTATTCGTAAGATTAAATGAAGGTGTAGTGATGATGCACCAGTGTCTGTGTTGTAGCCTGTGGTGGTGTAGTGCTCTCAGTCGACTGGAATCCTAAGTAGTTGAGTCCAGGGGAAAACTGGAGCACATAGATTGTTATTCAGTTCTTCAGCTGTTGTAGTGTTTAGGTTGAGGGTTTATGTTGCACAAAAAAGTCAAATGACTCTACAATGATGACAACTACAAATTCCCAATATAGAGATTTTTACGAAGGCCTCCCTTTGACAGGAAGACCCGACCTGTGAATGTGTCCTCAAGCTATTAACTGTATTTAACTCAGCTGTGCTATGACAACACACAAAATCATGGCCTCCCTCTGAAACAATTTTTTTTCAAGACATTTTTTTTGTCTTTATTTAAATGGGACAGATACAGTGTGAAAGGGGCAGAGAGAGGTGGGGGGCTGACATGCGGCAAAGGGCTGTGGGTTGGAATCAAGCTCGTGGCCATTGTGGCAAGGACACAGCCTTTGTACCTGGGGCGCCTTCTCTACCAGGTGAGCTAGCAGACATTTCCTCTGCTCATATGAAGCCAGGGACAACAGCAACATTTAACAAAAGTAACGTTACAAAGTTCGGCTCCATTACAACTCACAAGGTTCACTGACAAAACAACTGTCTTATACTAAACACGTTTTCCAAACAAATACAACATGCTGTTATTAGTACAAGCCTATTGCATTTTACATTGTATAAATTAGCCTAGCCACTAGCAGACTTTTCCTCTGCTCATATGAAGCCAGGATAAATCACACACAAGACTTAAAATGCTACTTTTGTGGAGGCTTTATTGTCTTCGCAATTTATTGTTTCTTATCTGTGAAATCAAAGTAAATGAAAGTTTCGTTTCCACTGAGTGAAATGGTTTCAGGCCATGTTTACACGAAAACGATCCACTGAAAACAGAATCGTTTCTCATTTTCGTTTTGAAAAAAGTTCCGTGTTTAGACAAAAACGTTTTGATAACAATCGCCATGCACACAGATCCGCAAAAATGACTAAAATGCTGCAGTATACATGCCAGGCCAGTAGTTGGCAGTGTGATGCTTACGCTTCCTTCTACAGAGCGGCAATGTATAAACAAACAAAATGGCGACCGCACGAACATTTGTCTGGGCGGATGATGAGGTGGAGTTGCTACAGTAAACTACACTATAATGGGGAAGTGTTGATAAATTCAATATAGTGAGCAGCACAAACAGAGCTCACGAGTCCGCCATTGTTGTTGTGATGGTCGACTTTCTCGTGCACGCCTAGTGACTGGAACCGTGATGCGCAAGTGTGAAAAGTCTCCATTTTCAGAGGAACTGCATATTGCAAGTTTACATTACATTGGAGATGGTGCCATTTCCAAAAAATTGCACTCTGGAACCCGTTTTCAAAACGGTGTATTTTCAGGCACCCAAAGCATCGCTATTGTGTAAACAATTGGCCAAAATGCAACTGAAGTTTACTGTTTTCAGTTGAAATCGCTGTCGTATAAACGGGACCTCAGCTTACAGAAACAGACAGGAGGTCTGCTGCAACGCAACGTGTAGTTACATTTCTGGGGAGGTACATGTCAGGCTACGGCGTAGGCTATGGCATGGGCTCTATGTCAACACAGAGCCTACGCCGCAACTCTCGTAAGAATTCCTATAAAGTACACTTTTAACCCTCGTAATTGTATTCTGTAATTAGCTACATTGTTTTTTATTAAGTCCTCATACTATTCATCGCCCAGTTTCTGGCACATTGAAGATGATTTTTATGTTGCCCTATTTGACTTGATCCTACACCTCCACCATTGTGCATTTGACGGTAAAAGCTCCACCTAACCTCAAAGCCTTGAGCAGAAACTGCAAATCTTTCTGAGAACTTTTAACATTTACTTAAGAGGCCTCTGTGTGTCTGGACAAGTGTGAGTGGAGAGGCATGCCTGGCATAGAGGGAATGCCAGAGTATCACTGTGGGAAGCATGCTGCGCACACACACACACACACACACACACTACTTTAGTCCTCACACAAAACCCCAGAAACAATCCTTAAAACCAGCAGAGGAAAAGGGCAGAGTGTCCTTAGACAAACACATATGTTTTCTCCGAATGAACCGGCTCCTAATGGGGGATATGGGTGGAGGCAATTTGTCGGGAGGTGAATAGACTTAGTATGGTCCAGGGTTTAGCCAGGGGAGTTTAGCCTTTACTGACCTCCGGGCTGGAACAAAAAAAGCCATGTTGATTAAGAGCGTCATTTTATTCAGGAGGTGAATCAAAAGAAACAAGCTTGTTAATATGGAAAACCAATTAAGAGGCAGAGTGCTTGAGAATCTCCACGAGAGGGGAGGAGGTTAGAGGGGGAGGGAAGGAGGAGAGGGAGCGGTGCAGACTCTACCTATTGTTAAAATTAGTACTGAATCACCGGTTTGGGATTTATGAGTAAATCACGGAGTTTAGCAGGGAAAGAGAGAGTGAAGGACACACACACACACATATATAACACACATGTGTGCAGAGCGTGTGTGAGGCCGAGGGGATGTTGGAAAGAATGGAGGGATGTCACGCTTTGTTTTTCTGCCTGTTGATTCTGAATGTAACCAATTAGTGGAGCAGAGAGAGAGACAGAGTGTGGGAGTGGAGGAGGAGGAGAAGGAGGGGGTCCAATCTCTTTCACCGTGAGAGTCTGTGGCTGAGCTCTGAGTCAGAGGGAGGGAGGGTTGAAAGAAAAAAAATGGGGCAGGGTACAACATAATGAACATAATGACAAACAAAAGAACTTTTCAGTCATTTGTGGTCGCTTTCCTCTGACCCCTCAACCCCTCAGTTCAACGACTAGATACTGAACCGCTTAAGGGCCAGGATGTGTTTCCTTTTTTAATGATCTCTGCTAAAAAAAACAACTTACTAACTTCTCCAAAAAGCAAATTTGGGCAGTGTAACTCGTATTAACAACAGGCATGCTTGCAGATATGACAGTTTGCAACTTGATAAGAAAATCTGCTGATTAAATACTGCAGAGTTAAATGTTTCCACGACTCAAGATATGAAGTCTTTCCACCGACACTATTGTTTGCTTGGATCGGGACACTTGAAAGAGTCAACCCTGTTCTACACGGGGCTATTAGAGGGTATTACCCTCTCTTATCACAGTTTTGACATGGACTCTAGCCAAAGAAACAAAGGAGAGGTCTTGCTTACTTAAAGGATAAGGCAGGTGTTATTTTCTGTTTTTCCTCTTGTTAACAAACCCAACTCCAACACTGTGTTAATTTGTCTCAGTATTTTCTTATTGGAGATGGATTTATACAGATTTATACTACTTTATATACTCTATACTTTATACTGTGTCAGCTCTGTGCAAAGCCTACGCTGTTATGAGCATTTATACTTGGTGTGTCTGTGTCACTCTGCAGTTACACCTCCAAGATACTAGTTGGCGGCGTGGTTTCTGTGAAGTGCTGTTAAGTTTAGCTGATTCAAAACACACATTAAACATGGCTTAATGGAGACAGTTTCAAACACAAGTACACAAATCAGCTTCACTGCAACGCGCAGCATTCACAGACAAACACTTGTCTTTATCTGGACACATTTTCCCCACAAATACAACATGCTAACATTATTAGCACGAGCCTATGGCATTTTACATTGCATAAATTAGCCTAGTGGCTAGCAGACTTTTCCTCTCCTCACAAGAGGCCAGGGACAACAGCAACGTTTAACAAAGGTGACGTTACAAAATACTGCTCCATTAAAACTCACAAGGTTCACTGACAAAACAACTGTCTTATACTAAACGTTTTCCAAACAAATATAACATGCTAACCTTATTAGCACAAGACTATGGCATTTTACATTGTACAAATTTGTCTAGCGACAAGCAGAGATTTCCCCTGCTCATATGAAGCCAGGACAAATCACACACACAAGTTAAAATGTTATTTAAAATGTCTTATGTCTTATCTGTGAAATTAAAGTAAATGAAAGCTTTGTTTCCACTGAGGGAAATGTTTTCAGCTTACAGAAACAGACAGGAGGTCTGCGTCACTGTGATGTGTAGTTATATTTCTGGGGAGGTACAAGTCAGGCTATGACGTAGGTTACTGTTACTGATTATTTGGGTGTATGTGGAACTGAGGCGAAGTAATCGACAGTGTGTGTGTTCATGGTCACGAAGAAACACCCTGTGCAACAATGTAGCTAACTTATATTTTTATATTCGAAGCGGATTTGGCTATTCAACATCAACATTTAACTATTTGTTCAATACAAGCGTGTGTGTGTGTGTGTGTGTGTGTGTGTGTACCTGCTGCAGGTCAGCCATGGAGTACAGGTGAATGTGCTGTAGCAGGTATTCCCTGGGGAAGATCCTGTGAAAACACACACAAGAAAAAAAGTTGTAATGAATCATATTTACAGCACAAACCTTGTCAGTCAACTATGAGGGCATAAAACAAAAACAAAATAATCGCTGAATAATCATGATTGAGGTAAAATGCTCACTTAATTGTGATATCGAGTTGAGGTCATATCATGAAGTGCACTATCTTGCACCATCACAAAAACTACCGAACAATATTGGGGAGATGGCCATTGCGATCCTGTTGCCACCATGAACATCAGCAAACTGCCTCATGCTTTTAAATTCGTGACTACATTGGTAATAACTATTCATAACTATTCTTTTTTCAGTATTTATTTGTTTCAGTCCAGTTTTTTAAAAATAATACTTTCAATCTTGGGAACATGTAAATAAGAAACAGTGATCACACACTGTACTGAATACAGGCATTACACAGATTTAATATTTAACCAACAGCCTTTCAGTTTACGCTGCTAAACAAAATAATAATCTAAGAGTCAGACGCACTGCATGTTCTAACATTATAAGACCAAACACAGACAGGAGTGTGTGTGTGTGTGTGTGTGTGTGTGTGTGTGGCCTCCTCTCAGACCACTAACATGGATGGCACCATGTTAAATCCTCTCTAAGCTGTGATGAGTGTCACCAAAACACAAGTGTGTGTGTGCGTGCATGTGTATTCATATGTGTGTGTGAGATCCAGCCACCTCTTGGTGATAGGCGCCACTGATAAACTACTCTGTTTGGGACGTTACCAACGGTTACCACATCAGACACACACACTAGGGTCCAGCTATCAAACACACACTGGCTCCTGGTTGCCCAGATGAACACACCCTTAAAGTGTGTGTGATCTTGATAAAAGTACTTGAGAACTAACATATTTTAGGATTAGATTACAAACAGAAGATACACAGATTCGTTCATATGTACAAACACACACACACATGCCAACAGATGACAATATTTGTTTAAGGCCTGATAGTATTTAATTCCGTATTTTATTTCCCTCTTCTCAGTGTGTTTCCAGTCCAGCAGACACACCTCTGATTACAACTCTGTTATCGCTCCGTGATTATGATCGTGTACTGAAGGAGGGACCTGAGTAAGTGTGTGTGAGTCAGCAGATGTAGGAAGTCCTGCAAATCTGTTAGTGTGTGTGTGTGTGTGTGTGTGTGTGTGTGTGGGCAGGGGGTGGTTAAACTAAATCTGTTACAATCTAATGCAAACCAAAACCAAATCTTATCTTAATCAAACTTATAACGTTCAACTTGTGTTGACACAGTGTCACTGAGGTGTGATAGGCTACAACTTTCTGGATGCTGTCAGTTTGTGGTGTTAATGTGTAAATAACTCTTAAATCTGCATTTACATTGATGAGGTGGGTCATGATGAAGTTTTTAATCTGGAAATTACTGTAGATCTATAAAAAAAGATAAACTAACATCTGCAAGAGCTCTCACCGCTACAAGCACTAGTGCATACTACTAGGGCTGCACCCTAATAGTCAACTGAACGTTAGTCGACCAGAAAGGTCATCAGTCGGCAAGATTTCATTGGTCGCTTACTTGCTGAAAAAAAAATAAAATAAATAAACTCTATTAGGCTCAGCACCATGTCAAAATAATTCCCAACTATATGACTGGACCAAGTGAGAATTTAATTTGAAAGGACAGACACAGGAAGTGTCCACGCTCAGCAGTCAGACAGGAGTCAGGTTAATCTCCAGGGCTGGTACCTGCGGTTATTCCACAGGCTAGTTAATAATGAAAAAAAATGTGGGTTGAGGAGGCACAAACTTCCTTCAGCATCTGAATAGAGTTGTAAATCCATAGTTTCATCACAATACAATATCATATCAATATCATATCATTGGATAACAATACAATATTTGGCGATATTACAAAGTCTGCCACGATACAATTTCGAGTCAATGCAATTCTGGGGCCTTAGATTGACTCGTAATTGCCCCAAAAAAGCAAATTAAATGCAACTAAGGGAATTTAGTGTCCTCACTTGGGAAAAAAAAAGTGGTGGAGTGTAGTTCAGGTGCCCTCCAGCAGCACTGCACCTATGGTTACCATGCATATTGAGCAAAGATTCCTCTGCAACATGCTATTAAAGATCTAATCCTTGAAAGAGTCAAACCACAGTGCCTTCTAACCTACAGCCTTCAGTGCCTCATGTGGCTGTGGGTGCGATTGTGTTTCCATGACTCTCTGCATGTATGCAACAGACATCTCTCTTCAGATCCCCCCCTGAAGTAGACTGATGACTAGGGGAAGGTTTTAGCGCCACGGCCCTCATCAATCCTGCAGTGTTTGGAAGTGGCGGGGCACTAGCCGGCACTAGCTAATGGGACAGAAGTAAACACAGAACGCCATGATGCTGCTTGTCTCCGTGTTGCAACAGGGTGAGACTAATATGGGCTTTCTTAAAAGCTGATAAAACACCAGTAGTTTCAGTTTGTCGCCGGTTGGCAAGCTGGATAAAAACATATTAATAATGGGATATTAAAAATCTTTATGAAGACTATTATAGTGATCAGATTTTACAGTTTAAGCATCTCGTGTTGATATTCACAATCAATATGTGTAATTCTGCAGCTGTACACTTTCCAAACTCATTGTCCATAAACAAAAAACATGTCAGACGAAGTGCAATATGTTGAAACCAGCAATACGCTTTGACATTTTCTTTCCATCTACATCATATTATACACAGGCATATTTGCTTTGTGCTGCATACTGCACATTTTTAATGTACTTTTTGCCATTACCTGCCCAGAGAAGTTACTAATACCAGCATGCCTCACATCTGGAATCTGTAGCTTTTGACAGTCTGTATTTTGTTCCATGTTTTGTCTCTAATGTATACCTTTTTTGACACGTAACTTTAAGTGTATTAAAATAAACACAAAGCACAAATGCCCCAAAAAAACAGTATAATGCAATATAAGGCCCTGATTGTACAGAAAGCGTTTTAGCAGCTGGAGGCGGCTTTTTGTAATTGGTTTTAATGAGAATGAAGCTTTTTGCTGGCTGGTTTTGCGTTGCCATGCACCTAGTATTTGCTGCCATTTTTGCCGAAGCGCTTTGAACTCCTCAAGTTGAAAAACTTCAGCTAAGAGCGGAAAAGTGCCCCATTTCATTTACGCTTTTTCCCCATTGTTCAATCGGATGATTTGAGAGGCAGGACTTCTGTGGTGGTCACAACAAGTTTAAAGTTGGAGGAGAAACTGGTGGTAGTGGTCTCTGGATACACAAAGCTATACAGCCCAAAGATAGACAGCAGGTTGTCAAACTGCTCCCGAGAAGCTCCTGGACCAACTGGGGGTGCTCCCCATGATCCACCCTCTTTTTTAGGGTCTCATGTACCCACACACATCTCTGTTTCCCTGCTGACAGCCTCTCACCCTCAACCAGAGCTACAGCAGGTACCCTCTGCCTCAACATTTTAGGAAGTAGATACTAATTACTGTAAAATAAAATAAATAAACAGAAGATTGATTGGACAGGAAGGTTAGGGTGATGGGGTGGCTGCCTGGCAATGATTAAAAGATGCAGCAAGCGTTTTTTATTTGGCTAAAAATTAAAAATGTATCATGCATAGTATACTAATGAATGCATTATATAATATCTTGGATTTCCAGTGACTTGCATTCACTATAATTACTAGTTGGTTCGACCAAATTACAGCAACAGATCTCCGTCTTTGAGATTCTTCCTGCCACCTTAATGCTTTGGACATGTGTGTGATGTTAGCATTCAAAAATTACATTTTAACAATTCAATATTATTTGTTTTCTGCAACAATGCCCTTGTTACTCTAGATGAATCCTATGACCTCACTGTGACCTGACTTCCTACCAAAAAAAACAACAACCCTGAAAAACAAAATTATTTGCATGGCTGGATACAGCTGCTGTTACTAAGTGAGGAAATATCTTTTTTTCATGGATTATCAGGATAGATTGGAATTTGATTAATATTCTGTCTGCTGAGGTAAGAAGCTTCTCCTTTAGAAAAAGTCGGATCAGAGTGTATTAGTGACCTGGAGCGAGTCGAGGAGCATCCATCAGCTCACAGACAAGGCTTTCAGTGTGGGACCCCACTCAGATAAACACTCATCCCCCCCAACCATCACACACATGAACATATACACACACAGGCACACATCTTTTATGTATATGCAGCATATATACACACAGGAATGCATGCAGATAAAAGTTATAGCAGTGTACACGCAGGCACTCAGACACACGCGTGTAAACACGGATCACACAGGAAGATGTTAACAGTCTGAGCGATCGATCGGTCAGCAGATATACCAACACAACAGACTTCACCGCCAGCCTACCTTCGTCTGAGGTCCTCAGCGACGGTTGCTCTGCAGCTGAACAGGTAGGCCCGCAGTGACTGGAGCTGCTGACGGAGGCGCAGCACGGTGCTGAGAGGCTCACAGTGCTCATACAAACAAGGGTTGAGCTGCTGGATGTCCAGTAGAGGCTCCTCGTACACAAACTCCAGGAACTCCTTGGCCTGTTTCGACACCTGGAGGGCACATCAGAGTTGACATCAGGATCACTGCATCAAGGACAACAGATTGGTGAGGGATAGTACCCAACGAGTTGTATGTTCCGTGACTGTAATGGATGATGTGGAGATTAAAATCCTTTAAAAGGCCTCAGAGATGAAAAACAAGATATAGTGTATTAATCAGTGAGCTTTAGAGGTGCTGGTAGGTTGACTTTCTTTACCTTTGTCCAGAGTCAGACTTTATGCTAAGCTAAACTAATGTCCTCTGGTTGTAGCTTGATATTTTGGGGTGGTATCTGCACGGTGCAGCATCTGCAGTGATGTGGGCACTGTGCCAGACTGTCATTGTGAAGAGAGACCTGAGCAGGAAGGCAAAGCTTTCGATTTACTGGACCATCTACGTCCCAACCCTCACCTATGGTCACGAGTTCTGGGTAGTGACCAAAACAATGAGGTCATGGATACAAGCAGCCGAATGAGTTTCCTCAAAATGGTGGCTCTGCTCAGCCTTAGAGATACACTGGTAGGAGTCCTTTTTTAAAGATACCCTGCTGATGTTCCAGTAACTCAGAATAAGAGAAAGCTGGAACAGTAAATATGTTGAGACGGAGGTTATTTTCATATAGCTGTCTGTGTGTGTGTGATATCCCACCTTGTGCTTGCTGGTGTCCCAGTTGTGCAGTAGACGTGCTGGGATGAGGAAGGAGTTGTCCTGATGGCAGCTTGTGCAGTAGTACCAGCCACTGTAGTAGCACACCTTTGCCTTTCCTCTGGAGAGGCCAACTGGACGCTGACAACCTGATGAGAAAGTCACCCGGTAAGTGTGTGTGCTTATATCTTATTATTAAATACATACATGTTACTAAAGGGTGTCTGAATGTGTCTGTAACCACGAAGAAACCAGTTAAACTTTCAAGACAGTATCGAACATGGGGATCAAACCAACACAACAATCTTATTTTAAATCATTTTTTGTGCTTTTTATTGGCTTTATTGGATAAAGACAGACAGGAAGGGTGGGACACAGGTCGGCATCAAACCAGGGCCTCTGCTGAAGACTGAGTCTTAAGTACATGGGGCACCCTCAACACAAGAATCTTAATGTGAAACAAATAGGTTTTATCTCTGATTTATTGGACACCGAATAATGGCTCCAATAAAAACCTGCTCTGTGTTCATTCAAGGTGTTGCACAACTCAACCGTTAACAGTCTGCTGGAGTCGAGATCAGGAGAAAACAAAGGTTGTAGAGTGAATGACTTGGTGTTAATATGTGTCAGTTTATTGCCCCTCACTAAATACCGCACTAATCTAACCGAGTAAATCTGCAGATAATCAACAATACCATCCAGGTTTAAGAGGGAACTCTGACCCCAATTAAGTTCTGTTGTACCATACAAACAGTGACAACAGATCTTAATGCACCGATTAGAAAACTGTACAGAAATCCTTAAATGGAGGTGTTTATTCTGAGCAAGGGTCCAATTTTCAACCTGTTCTCAAGATTTTTCAAGTCAAATCTCTGTACACAACAAAGTGCAACATTTTAAATGTCTTCAAGTAGAGACTGTCTGAAAGTGTATCTTTAGTTGCAAGCAATCTTCGAGAAGTTTTGAGCAGCATGTCACAAAAGTTTGTGCAATCATGTTTTTGTAATCTTAGAAATATTTCAAAAACACAATCCATTTTAACTTTTAAAGACACTGAGACATTTTACACGCCTTCATCTCTTCACACCTGGATCACTGCGACAGCCTGTTTTCTGGCCTGAATCAAAGATCTTTTAATCAGCTTCAGACTGTACAGAATTTAGCTGCCAGAGACGTGATCACAACACTTCAGTTTTAGCGTCTTTACACTGGGTCCCAGTTTGTTTTAGAATAGATTTTAAGATTTAAGGCTCTTTATGTTCTCTCCCGGCTATATCTCCGACCTCTTAGTACTGTACATGCCAGGACATACTTTGAGGTCTTTTGTCTGTTCCAGAGGTCCGGCTGAAAACTGAAGAGGAGCGTTTGCTGTCAGGGCCGCGAGGCTCTGGATCAGTCTGCCCGAGGAATTAAGGTCGGCCAAGTCAGTGATCTCTTTTAGGTCGCTTCTTAAAACATACTTTATCAAAGAGCCTTTCTGGATTTTACTTACTTTTAAGTTCATTTAAACTGTCTTTTATTTCCTCAGTTTTTATACACCAAAGTGTTCTTATCAGTTCTTTTTAAAGTTGTTGTTTTCATGTCTTGTCTGTTTTAAATACTGACACCTAAAGCACTCTGTTACTAAATAAATAAAGCTAAAGATCCTGTCTTTCTTTATGACTGCTGGTTTTTCCGCCCACCTTCGTGGCAACAGCTATAAACACTTTGTCACCAAATTTAGTCACCAAAGATTAAATCTATACTTAAACCTGACGTCGTTTTGTGGTGTAAATCTATCTTTAAATGTGGTGTTCTTAAGAAGTCCATAAATGACAATGTGTGACTGCTGATGATGAGCAGTCTCATCATGAGGTGCTACTTACTGAAGTAGGAAATACCACTGAATAACTTATTTCTGAGGGAGACTCCACCTAATTTTTATGTGTCCACTTCCACCATCTCACTCCTGATTCAAACGTACGTCCTTCAGTATGTCCAAAACCTTCTTGTTGAGCGTATCTTCCTTGTTTGCCAAAAATCTATCTGCCAAATTCCCTCAAAGTAATCCCTCAGAAAACAGATTCTTGGTTCTTTCAGTAGTCACAACACAGCGGGCTTCAGTACAAAAGTGTTTTGCAGACCTAAAGTACAACAGATCCTCAGCTCTATTCAGCCTGATAGCTGCCCCTCTCTCTGCTTTGTCTTCTCCACTCTTTAAAGTTCATTCTTCACCCAAACACCCGGACCTGGTCTCTGATCACACACAAACAGCTGAGCGCCACAGGCCTGCGACAGGTGTCTCTTATCCAACACAATCTCGGAAGACACGAGGCCTGGAGGAAAACAGCGAGTGAGGAGAGGTAGAGAAGAAAAGAAGCGGAAGATTGTTATCTGGGTTTTGGAAAACAGACGCACGGAAAGCCAGAGAAGAGACGTAGGACAGAGGAAGAGAGACGTGTGTCAGCCTGTTTGTCAGTGGTGCTTCAACACAAGAAACAACACAGGCTGACAAAGGGGAAACAGAATGAGTAAAAGGCTATCAAGAGATGAGAGGAACGAAGGAAGTGAATGAAAGAGAAGAAGAGCGAGATCAAACAAGGATAGATGAAGGCAGACAATAATGAGAAGTTAGGTCAACTACTTCTCTATCATGGACGAGAATCTGATGTCTGAAAAAGACAGACAATAGTCTAATCAGTCCTGAGAGCTGCACTGCTGCTTTATCCGCTTGAAAGAAAAAAAACTCATGTTGGAGCATCAGGCAGCCACACACACACTGAATGATGCACTGAACTAGAGTTGTAACTACCTGTTAATGGGTTATTGATAAATTCTTTGGTGATAATGGAAAATGGTGACATGTTAAATCGTTTTGATACGTACAAGTGGTCCAAAGTTTATTAAAATTTAGGTTTTATTTTTGTAGTTTGGGCCATTTATTTCATCAGTTGAGATCATTACAAATATATCATGGTAAATGGCAGATGGACTTGCACTTGTATAGCGCTTCCCTCAAAGCACTTTTTACATCACGAGTGACATTCACCCATTCATACACACATTCATACACTGGTGGCCGTGGCTAAGGTGCCACCTGCTACTGAGTTTTAACACACTCACACAGATTAAACAGCCATTGGGACCAATTTGAGGTTCAGTATCTTGCTCAAGGACACTTCAACATGCAGACTGGAGGAGCTGGGGATCGAATCGCTGATCTTCAGATTAGTGGACAACCCGCTCTACCTCTGAGCCGCAGCCAAATAAAACTGGGTTGGTGGCTACCTCAAATAATGTGTCTTGACTACCCTGTAAGTTGTTCATATTCCTGTAGTCTGTAAGGGTCCAAAAGAATCTAAAGGGTTTTCCATAAGAATTAATCCAATTTGTGAGTATTTTTTTTAACAGGATAAAGTGGTGTTGTGTGCCTGGTGCTGTAACTCACTCTCTGAGTTGAAGGTGGCAGTGCTGTTTGGGCTGAGAAAGCCATGTGTAAAAAAGGCAAAGGAGGTTGTTGGGTTGGTGCGGGGAGCAGCGAGACCTGGCATTAGGAGAGTGTCTCTGGGACGGGAAGCAATATTCATAGTGGTTTAAATAAACAATTTGATCGTATTTCGCATCTTTACTAAATAATATTTTGTGTGAAAGGAATTAAAGGCCTGTCCCAAATATAGGCCTGTTGGTTTTAGTGATTTAAAGCAGCTGTGCGGAACTTTTTACCATACATAAAACTGTCCCTGGTTCGTATCACAACAATTGCATGCGGTAATTGCTGGTTGCAGTCGAGATTTTACGACACCAGGCTGTGGGTGTCATACCGCTTCGACCAAAGGGGGGTGCTATAATCTATGAAAACGTAAAGTTCCGCACAGCTGCTTCAAGCAAATAATAGCCTACTTCTACTACTTATTAATTTAAGTTTAACGGTATCACTACGATTACTATGTATAGCGGACAAGCTTTCAAGCACTGGTGCTAACATGGTCCCAAAAAAGTAGCTTGAAGCCAATGTTCGTCGTGGCCAAACAGTGGAATCCCATCTGTCACATGACACCCTGTTGCCCAAAAAGACTTTTTTTTTTACCATTGACAATGTGCAAAATGGCTTGTTTCATTGGAATTTGATTCATTTGGTCTGATAACATTTGGAAAGTCTTGAAGAGCTGCTGGATTAAATCATTTTATTCCCATTTAGGTTAGTGTTATAACAGCAGAAGTCTCTGTGTGTCAGTTATCTGGGTTATATTATACAAGGCAATTAAACTTTTTTGGCTTCTTGGAGCAACTTTAATAATAATCAACAGAGCCCTACCTCCAGTGTTGTATCCTGTTCTCTTTATACATCCATGGTGCTAACTCAGGACCCAGGCCAGTCACACTGACCCTCAACTTGCACTCCATATTGGTTCCAAAGGGATTTCGTGAAGCTATGCTGCTGTAAGGGCTCTACTTGTTCTTTGCCAAGGACTGGGTCGTCTGGAGCTTTTGAAGCGCAGCTTGAGCTCCTTCAAACTAATATTTTTTTAAAGAATGTGGCTAAACTCTACAAACTGCATTTATATCCGTCAGACATCTGATCACAGTGTGAGTCAGACCACCTTCAGATGTGGTCTGGCTGTGATCATCGCATTATGATTGTAATACTTCTCGATATTTTCAGCAAATCCAAAAAACACTTTTTTTTTAATGAGCTGTGTGCCAAACATGGCAGCAATCTAAAAATCATCTATTTTCATCACTTTAAACAATGGATATTTGTTTTTCTTTGGTTGAAATTATTGCTTGTGGATAAGATGGAAAACAAAGTCTTATCTCATCCACGGACCCATGATCGAATACACATGTGTAACTCTGCAGGCTAATTACAGCAGTGAGCTCATGCTGTTGTTGGGGTGGATGCTCTTTCAAAAAAAAAAAAAAAAGCCACAGTCCACTGGTTGGAAGCCAGCAGGCAGAGGGGATGGTCAACAGTCAGAGAAACACTATGTCACTTCGAGGAAGGAGCTGACCGCCAGGCCGGCTTTCTGGCCAAGTGTGGCCTCGAGTTTGGTCGGCTGCTGCCACGACCAGAGGAACAAAGACACATACGTATGTAGCCTGAAAACATTTGCAAACTAAATAACAACCTTTAACCTTAACCTCAAATTCTATATCATACAGACAAGAAGAGAACACACCCACACGTACCCACACATGGAGATACTGTAAATGTCCTTCTCCCAAAGCTGGGGCAGTCTATAATGAGCTCTGTACAGTAAAAAAAAAAACAGTAAAGCCTCAGCAGATAAAGCATGTGGGGCTAAGGCAGGAGAAGAAGAAGTAGACAAAGGGTAAAATAACACCAAGTGCATAAATCTGATGTTGACCAGAACCTTAACATGCACTTAAACAACCTCAAAACAGAGAGCCCTCTGCAGAGAGAACATTTAAGGAGACTGAGCAAACAAGGAGAGGTTGTGACGTTGTATGAATAAAATATAAACAGCGCATACTTGCTGAGTTTCAGATAACTACCATTGTGTGTTATGCTTTTTGAAGCAACTAAGTGAGCTAGTAAATACAGAATATAGCGTGAGAAAGTATGTATACAATGCATTCATAAGATTATAGGTAAGTAAATAAAGCGCCGCCTCCTGTTAGAGGTGTTCCGGGCACATCCAGCCGGTGGGAGGCCCAGACCCAGAATACACTGGAGGGATTACATATCTCGTCTGGCCTGGGAACGCCTCAGGATCCCCCAGGAGGAGCTGGCAAGCGCTGGTCGGGAGAGGGACTTCTGGAGCACTTTCCCTAGCCTGCTAACCCCCGGAAAAGTGGCTGACAATGGATGGATGAATGAAATAAAGTATATATACAGTTACAGGCAAATTCACAAAAGGATTGCAAGACTTTTGTGGCCACTGATCAATAACGGCGTGCGCTGGCCACCTGGCACTCAATATGCTGCTATTGAGCAGTGAAAGTTATTATTTATTTCTTTTTACTTGTCAGCAGTGATTTGTTTTCCACATAACAACATATTGTAAAATCAATCCTGCTTTATCCACAGCCAGAATTATTTTGTGGATATAACTGAAAAACATATGGATAGGGTTTTAGAATTGAGTATATTCATTTCCATTACATATTAAAAAGCAGAAATGTTTCTAAGGGTGCTGTCACACCTGCCCTGTTTGGTTCGGTTCAATCGAAGTTTATTTGGCCCCTGTGCGGTTTGTTTGGGCAGGTGTGAACACAGCAATCACACTCAGGTACGCACCAAAACAAGCGGACTGAGACCTCCTAATATTCTGCCCACTACAAGTATGTAAATGGAAAGGAATAGAAAAATGCACTTATCAATACAGTGTAGTCCAGTACAACACTACCTTTAGATACAACCTCAAAAATAAACACAACTGCTATTTTCTTCATTTTCAAAGTGTGCTGTAACTCCTTTTTTTTCAGCCAATATGCAACTACTGATCACCTCATGAGTGCTGCTTTTTAAATCTTCTGTGTAACTATTAACACTCTCTGCTGCTAACTGCTTCCTCCATTATCAGCACACAGTAACAACTGCTCTCTCTGCTCGTCTCTGATCTTTTATTGGTCTTTCTGGGACGAAGAGAAACAGGGACAGAGGGAAAAGATGAATGGGAATTCAAACGTGGCTCAAAGGTCTACCGATTGTACTGCGGCTCTCTGTAGTGAGAGAGGGTCACTTTGACCTGCCCGGGGTGAGTGTACGGTGCAGAGAGAGAGACGTAGAGACACAGGGAGAGGGAGAGAGATGACATCAGGGCAGAAAGGGGGGGGCTCACGCTTTCATCTGCCCGCCACTGGTTTTAAACCACCACACCTCAGAGAGGACGCTGGTGTGTGTGTGTGTGTGTGTGTGTGTTATGTACATGTGTGTGAATTAAAACTGAAAAGACGAGAGAAGCCTGAGCTTTGATGTGTCTCATTCACACTGACCAAACACTCGAATGAAAATGTGCACAAATTGAGAGTACTATGACTAGAGCAGCGTGTGTGTGTGTGTGTGTGTGTGTGTGTGTGTGTGTGTGTGTGTGTGTGTGTGTGTGAATCAGAGAGAGAGAGAGTCTATCTTTTGATGTGAGCCCACCTCCTACTTCCTCGATTCCCTCAAATCTACTGATTTCCACTTCACCCGGAGCCCCTCTGTCCAACAGATTCACATGGTCTGTCAGGGGCCTGAGAATGTGCTCCGGTGCAACCACAGGGGTCACCAAACCTGAGGACACACTCTGCACAATGTGTGTGTGTGTGTGTGTGTGTGTGTGTGTGATGGGGGGTGATGGGGGAGTCACGGTCTTCAAACGAACACTAACAGTTTCCTTCAAAAAGAATCAAACCCGCAGCAATCCCCATGTGTAATTAGTTGAATACATTTTACATTTTGATGTTAAATAACCAATCACTCAGATGGATGCAGCATGCATATGCAGAGTGTGGACTTGAAACAAGTTCAAAGACATATCGCGGGAAACAAAAGTAGCATATAGAACATCAAGAGATCTTGTTTAGATTCGCGGCTTCATATATGAATAATCAAACATGCATTACGGTGGACAAAAGAGCATGAATGTTTCTGCTGAAGTGTGGGGTTTTGAGGGCCATTATGAGTGGCCATCTACCACCATTACCCCCACGGCTAAGTGGGCCAGTTCTCCAGGTATTGATCCGTAACAGACTTCAAAAGGCAGAGCGTCAAGTCTAAATTAAATAACAGGAATATTGTGCTATGTTAAAGGGTCTTTTTCAACCTGGACCCTATTTTCCCGTGTTTTTACATCTACATGTCTAATGGGAAAAATAATTTTTGAAACTGGTTCAATATTGAGGAGACCACACAGATTGTTATTCAACATTACGGAAAGGATCCCTACAGAGATAGACCTTTCTGTTAAAAGGCCTTTGCACACTGACACCAAATTGTCGCACATCTAAAAATTAAATCCGACTTCATATTGTGTCAATCATGTTCGCACACTTAGTCAGAAACTTTCGTCCGTCATTAAAATTTACGGAGCATTTGCATTTTTCACATCTGTCAGAGCCTTTAGAGACGAAATTGTGGTGGAGGGACACAGCTATGACAAGACAGAGGAACAGGGCGCACAGGATCTTTCATAATTGAGATAGTTCACGTTCAGCAGGTCAGATAGTAATATTCAGATGGATGGTGATGAGGAGGAGGAGGATATGGACCATATGCAGCTGCAGTGCCAAATTAAAGACAGGGAGGGAGTGATGACAGCCAGACCGGTAACTCTAGTCGAGAAAGGCAAAGGAGGAAATGCGTCTTTTCATTTTGTCATATATTATGAATTTTTGCACTGAGTAGAACAATAAAATGCATCAGAATCATTGTGCAAGGTTTCGGTGTGTAACGATTTTTACAGATGACGGATTAAAAAAGCGCTTCCGAAAAAATTGACTCACCGTGCAAAGGCCTAAAGTGCAACATTATTTTTTTTGAGTTGACCAGAAACAGCCCCCAAAATTGGTATCGCCAAAAACCACTAGACTCATCATAAAACACACTTTATTCCAAGCAAACAAAATAAAACTCACAAAAAACACCTTAGTTTATCTGAGACACTGAGCTTATTTCCAGCTTCATACTTGTACAGTATTTTAGATTTCTAGAAAATGTTTACATGCTTCAATGGTCAAAAAAACTTCATTTTCCTAATACTGTCTGTGTGGGAACACCTGTATCCACCCTCTGTCTAGGACAGTGGTTCCCACTGGTCCAATCACGGGAGCCAGATTTCTCCAAAGTCATTACTTCAAGGTCCACACGCTTTAATATATTTAGCATCATACTTGTGTTTGGGCATGTTGGCAAGCTAGTTTGCTGTCTCTGTTAAGTATCTGTTCATTATTCACTCACTCACAGCAGGAAACAGCACTTCAAAATAAAAGCTCTGTGCCGGAAAAATTAAGTGTGTTTTTTACAAACTTAACATACTCAAGAGTCACTTAGGGTCCATTCAGAATGGACTCACAACCCACTCTTGGACCATGACTCACCAGTTGGGAACCACAGGTCTAAGAGGCTATGTTTAGCGCCTGTCTCTTTGAGCCCCCCTCCCGATAGAGCCCAATCTGCTCAGATGGGTCCCCATTTCCTGGTCTTGCGTATCAAAGTGTCTCTGCACTGTCACTGCAACCACTGAATGATTGTAACAGAGTAAAGTGGCATTTTTTACAAAAAAAGCTTCTAAACACAACCAGACATGTTCCTGCAGGAATATGATCCGATATCGGGGAAAAGTTTACAACATCAGCAACTGAGTTTGCATATTTCCCTGACGTTAGCACGTAGCTTCACGTAGCAGTAGAGACTAGGTAATGTAATCACTTGCAGTAGCGTGCCTGGAGCAGATGACCTTATAAAGAAATCTGTCACACTATGAAGCCATGCTGTAGCCAGAGTAAGAAAACGGGTCTTTTTGTCGGTTTACCTCATTATTAGATCCTTTATTGTAACGCTATATGTATCACCCAAAATATGAAAAAGCATAACAGGTCCCTTTTCATATTGATGACTGATTTCCCAACTGAAAAATATACAAAAATGAAAACTACAAACCTCTAAACACACAAGAACACTAACAATAACTTGTGGACTTAAGGCCTTAAATTAAGATGGTGTAAAAGACTTTTCAGGACCTGCTAAGTGACACTGCAGGAGACTAAGAAGGGATACAGTCAAATAAATGCAAGGGGGGTAAAGGGGGAGAAAGGGAGACAAAAAGAGGTAAAGGCTGCGAGTCTGAATGAAGTGATGAAAGGAAAAAGAAAGAAAGGGAGGACAAGAAGGGAAATAAACGGATTGAGCGAGCAGAGGTGTGCTCTGTATAGAAAATGGCCGTATCCAGCTGTCCCTTCCACCCAGCTCTACCCAGAAACCCTTCAATCAAACAACCACGATCAAGCCTGACCACTGTAGCATCCCCAGGCTGCTTTCATTCGTTCTCATTCATTCATTCATTCATCCATTTTTCCTCTCCTCCGGTGCTTTAAGCCTACCAATTATCATCAGTTGCCCCCAGACGGCCTCTGTCCTTGTTCCTGTTTCAGCTGGCCTTTCAAACAGCCCCTGCATTAATAAGCCAGTTGTTACAAATAAAAAGGGAGGTGAGCGGTGATTATTCAAAGCCCTCCTAAAAGAGAGAGGCAGAGAGAGGAAGCCCATGTTTCACACCCAGGGAGAGTAAAAGCACCGCCTGCCATTTATGGGGCTGCCCAAAGGCCCCAGTATGGAGACTAACAGGAGGGATAATAAAGCAGAGAGGGAGGCTGCAGTGGTTCAGGATGTGAAAAAGGTTCTCAGTCCTGAAAAACACCCAAAACCACTGACTGACAGGGACAGGTAGATTCATTTAAAAGAAGCAGGGTCTTTCATAGATTTGTCCAATAGGATACAAAAGATAAAAACCACTTGGTGTCACATTAAATAAACACTTAAACGGCAAGTTTGGTATTTTTCAACATGGGCCCTATTTTCTTATGTTTGACGTTTAGGTGACTAATGGGAACAACAATTTTTGAAACTGGTGTAGTGTTGAGCCAGAGCGCTACAGCTAGCAGTGGTGACAGTCTGGAGCAAAACCACTTGGGGCATGTTTACACCATCAGTTCAATGCAGGATTTATACTTATGCATCAAATTAACGCCGCAGCCTGACATGCACCTCGTTATAATAACGTCAGCATGTTATATTTGTTTGGAAAACATGTTTAGTATAAGACAGTTATTTTGTTGGTGAACCTTGTGAGTTTCAATTGAGCCGAATTTTGTAACATTACCTTTGTTACATGTTGCTGTTGTCTCTGGATTTATATAAGTAGAGAAAAAGTCTGCTAGCCAATAGGCTAATTTATATGATATAAAATGCCATAGGCTTGTGCTAATAACGTTAGCATGTTGTATTTGTTTGGAAAACATGTTTAGTATAAGACAGTTGTTTTGTCAGTGAACCTTGTGAGTTGTTATGGAGCCGAATTTTGTAACATTACCTTTGTTAAATGTCGCTGTTGTCCCTGGTTTCATATGAGTAGAGAAAAGTCTGCTAGCCACTAGGCTAATTTATACAATATAAAATGCCATAGGCTTGTGCAAAATGTGTCCAGATAAAGACAAGGGTCTGTGAATGCTGCAAGTTATAGTGAAGCTGATTTGTGTACTTGTGTTTGAAACTGTCTCTATTAAGCCATGTTTAATGTGTGTTTTGAATCACATAAACTTTGCAGCACTGTATTTTGGAGGTGTAACTGACAGGCTCATATTTTTATTAGCAGTGTCTGACAACATTACGGAAATGATCCCTTCAGAGATCCGCATTTTTGTGTAAGCAGACACCCCTGAAATCACTATCGCCAAACTCACCAGACCCCATTCAAATAAACATTAATTTTGTCATTAGAAAATACACTTCATTCAAGTCAACAAAAACAAAATAAGAGTCACAAAACCCATCTTTGTTTGTCTGTCCAATGTTCAAACAATCACCAACTCATGACAGTAACAGTATGACATCAATATGTCAACAAGGATGAATTTTTCATATCATATTAAAATTTATGAACAAGATGACATGGCACACCCCTATTTCTAACATAAAGAAGAGAAAACTCTTATTTGCGCCAGTAGTAGAAGAAGAACTTGAATCCAAAACTAAATAAAGATTAGTAAGTAGTGCATGCTTTATAGTATAAACACTAATGTGGAACACAGCTTCGTATTTTGCCCACTAACTCTGCCCTGCATTGATACCTTTTGTTCTATTTTGGGATATAAGAACCCTTTGCCAGTCAGTAATAAAGATCTGAATGGATAACACATTTTCAATTTTCAACACCCTACACTTACACTGACTACAAAGAAGGGAAGAAATAAAACAGCATGTCTCTGCCCAACCACACATTATACTCCCACTCTTCCTGTTTCCTCTTCTTCCGTTCAAACAGGGTCTAATCTTATTTTATGGCAGTGAAGGTAAACAGTCGCACCTTCTTAAAGTTACTACTCAAGAAGATGACGTATCAGAGCAAGAATGAAGGCGGTCCAGCAGGGTTTGAGGGTGCAGGTATAACTTTAAGATGCACAGTGTGAAAATGAATCTGTATCTTTCAATACACCATTTTGAGAGCCAGGTATGTATCAAGGAGTCTTAAGGTTGTGGGTGCCATGTTGAAATTTCTAACCTTTGTGGGTAAACTTGTGAAACATGTGACTAAAGTGCACAAAACCTCACTACGCTAAATGAAAATAAGGTCATTCTGTGTCAAACCATTTTAGATTGATTGATTGAATGATTACCTGGACTTTTAACATGGCTTTAAATTTTTCCAGGGGGACCACATTATCAAGATGTAATATGCTCTGCAGAATATCACAAGTCCAGGAAGCAAAGCAGGGGATTGCTTTTACTCCACCTGACAGTTAACTCCTACAGGCACAAATTTGGCAAGGGCACAGAAAAAACATCAGATCACCAGATCCAAGTGATTGAATGGTACCAGCAGATGTAATAGTTTTAGTTACTGGCCCTTGAAAATGGAAGTTTTCAGTCTGTTCATCTCACCTCAGCTATTTTTTTGCAGCAGCAAAATGCATCTAGTGGACTGAGAAGGCAACTGATATTATTTTATATTTATATTATATTATTCCAGTAGGTTACCTTAACTTTAATTTGTATTTGTAATACTAATGATTTATTCAATAAAAAAAGTCCCCCAAAGTATATTTATATGGACGTTTCCATATTTACTGCCACAAATAGTGTTTAATTGATGTTGTGTGAAATTACAGGGGCTCTAATATCATTAGAATATGACATATGGCAAGTACAGCCAAGGTTGCACTTTGTCGCCATTTTGAAATGCCAAAATGGAGATGACAACTCATTCCTAGGACAAAAAATGTGGGCGAAAAGGGGTCTATATGTGGGCAATTTCTGTGTTAAGTTATTAGTTCCTTCCTTGTTGCCTTCATGTTTAAATTGAACAAGATATGTGTTTTCAGTAGGGCTGCAACTAACTATTATTGTTGATTAATCTGTCGATTATTTTCTCAATTAATCCATTTGTTGTTTAGGCAAAAAAAGAAAATGAAAAAGAAAGAAAATGGCTAAAAATGTAGTGTTTCCCAAAGCCCAAGATGACGACCCCAAATGTTTTGTTTTGTTCACAAATGAAAAATATTCGGAGTAAAAAAAATTTTAAAAAAAAATTCACATTTAAGAAGCTGGAATCAGAATTTTTTTTTTACTCTTTTTAACTAATTAATTGATTTTTAAATTAGTTGGCAATATATTTAATAGTTTATGACAATTCGATTAATCATTGCAGCTCTATTTTTAGGAAACAACATGTCAAAAAAAACATTGCAATTCTCAAAATTAAGCAAAAGTATTCTAAAGAACTTTTATTTTCTCTGATAGCATAAACGCAAGGTATAAACTAAGTCTAAAATGTAAACAAAAACCGGATCTGATTTGACACAGAGTGACCTACGAGGAAAAACTTTCATTGTCATGTAATCCTCTCATACAACAGTGTGTGTGTGTGTGTGTGTGAGTCATTTACCTGCACATCTGAAGCTCTGAGCAGTCAGCCCCTTCTCCACGGCCAGACAGGTGAGAATACTGAGGAAACTGGTGGTGACTGACTGCCTCTTGGCTTTCTGGGCCTCCCGCTGTCTCCTCTCCCTGGATGGTTTTGATCTCAACAGCACTCCCTGGAGGGCTGGAGCTCCTTCTCCCGACTCTCCTCCTTCTTCTTGGTCAGGCCTCTGCGCTCCGACCACCTCCCGCAGGGCATCCATCCATTCCTGGGCCTTGAGCTGATCGTCCGCCCGAAGTCGAAGCACATCTTTGGGGAAAACGATCTGGAAGCAGTCCCCTCTGTCTGTCCACGGCTCTCCGTTCTCTGGCTCCTGATCATGCTGCACGGCCGAGCAGGAGGCCATGGAGTACTGGAGCACAGGCTGGGACACAGACCCACGGCCCTCAGTGGGGAAGGCCCGGAGAGCAGATCTGGTCAGGACGAAGGTGAAGGCCCGCCAGTTGTTCTGATCCACCAGCTGGTGGAGCAGACCAGCTTTGAGGACATCCTGGTAGCGTTGGGTGAACAGAGGCAGGGTGGTGGGTCTGCTCAGGACGCCAGAATTAGACTGCAGAGAGAGTGACGCCTCCGCTGAGGTGGGGGTGTCGCTGTCACCATCAGGCCTGGTGTCGAGCCCAGACGGAGAGGGAGACGAGGAGGGTGACATGGGTGCAGGGAACTTGACGATCTGTTGCTTTTCCGCTCCGGTCTTACGCTGGTGGTTCTCCTTCCTCGTGGGTCTGGCTGCCTGCACCTTCTCCAAAATCAGCCGTCTCCACTCCACGGCCTCCCATTGGCTGGCCGCTCTCAGCTGGAGACGCGTGCTGTTGAAGAACAAAGCCTGCAGCGTGCGTTGATCGGCGGGCTGGGTGATTTGGCCGGGCTGGCTGCAGGGTGCTGGTGATATGACGCTCTGGCAGTGTGACAGAGAGTAGGCGGTGCCCAGCTGGCGGTTGGCACTGCTGTCCAGAGTGTACAGCCGGAGCTCACAGGGTGTCAGCTCGACGTGGCAAGGCGTCCAGCGGCCCCGGGGTCCCTCACGCTGCTCCATCTCACCCTGCTTCACCACACTGCTACTGCTGCTTTTATCAGCTGGACGGAGACAGAGAGGAGGGGAGAAATGAGACACGGATGAGTAATATGTGTGAGTGTGTTCAGCAGAAATACAAATACAAACTGTTTTATTCTGGATAAACCTTGGAAACTGCACATCTTCTGTGGGCACAAATAACAAGTTGGATACTATTGTGTATACTGCCTGTTTTGAGCATTCTGATACTAATATCTTGTCACTGGGTCCATGTGACTTTATCAAGGACACAAGACCATTCAGAGGCTTTATCAAACCTGGCAATTAGCTTCAAAGGTTTGTATCATTCAAGGATGTTGGCAGCTGTAGTTTTTTAATGGTTTAAAAGCGGCGAAGGGTTTTTTGTTGTTGTTTTTTTTCTTACAAACTGAGCCCCGTTTCCACAGAGCAGTACAGATCAATTTAACTTTTAAGGTGGGGCGTTTATTGTAATGTTACTCAACGCATGAGTTGATAACGTGAATCCATCAGCACACCTTAAATTTCACTGTGACAACTTTGACAATTACTTAAGTTTTTATTGTCTTTCTTGGATGACTTTTAGTAATGAGTGGATCTTCAAGCGTTTAAAAGTATATATATTAATTTCAACCAGATTATGCGAACTGCATATATTCTAATCCTCACTTAGAGCAAAAGAAAGCATAAACAAGGTGCAGACTGATAAAGGAGGAAATACAGTGAGTGCTGGACGGAGCAGAGTAGGGTACCGTTTGCGGTGGAAACTCTAGGGTCTAGGTACCATGTCTAAAGGGTTACTTTTGGTTCCACAGGTACCATACCGAACCTGTTTGGTGAAAATGGGGCTTTACGTTTACCCAAAGATGCAGCAGGAGGTAACCTTCAACCACAAACTGATGCACACTTCTCTTCTTCTTCTGTCTGAGTTTAATGTTACCTGCTAAATGTCAGCAGCTTGTTGGTTTGTGATATGAACATGGCACTTAAGTGTGCTGCTCTTATTTGGGTTCATCCACTTTAGATAAAAAGCTATTCATGAACATAGGTGATGAGAACAGAGTTGGCTGTCAGAGCATGTTTCATGAATCCCACGTAGGATTTTCTTCGTTTCCTCTTATTGCTTTGTGCAAGAACAAATATGAGCCCCATCATGTTTTCGCTCCATCTTTTCACTGCTGGCTTTGCAAATATTGTCACTGCTGTTTCCGCTGGCACCTAAAGCCACACCAAACAGTCATGAGAGGCCCGAGAGTGACTGGTAAACAGGTTAGGATCGAGACAAGCCTCTCAAACCACTCCTGCACCATAATCCACTTCTAAGCCATTGATCCGTATGTTCTAAATAATCAGTGCTTAGCCAGTAAATTGCTAAATACACTATTTCCGGGCGCAAAAGCACTTGACAGAAGTGGTGTGCATAGCTCTGCTGTGGAGAAACTATGAGTGTCTGGAACATACGGATCAATGTTAAAATGTGTTTTGCTGCAGAGGCGGAGTGAGAAGTTTCTATAGACATATTTTGTCATGAATCTAGGTCTCCGCTGGAATCCACAGCACAGTAACTGCAGTGAACCCAAGCTGACGGTCATCCTACATTTTCCATTGAGTATTCCTTAAATGTACCTACAGCCTGAACTCAAGACACACTTGAGCTACATTTTTGGACATCAAGATTAAATCCATGACAATGAGCTCCATCATCTGTCCTCTTGGTTTGCTTACGCAGCTTTTCCTCCCAGTCGCCTGCATCATAACATCTCTAACTGATCTGAGGAACCTTAATCTAGATGGGCCAGTTTCCTACACAAGGTAGCTTATCGTAGGCTCACAGCTCTGAAATGAGAGTCGGTATTTTGCTAAGAGATAGCCCTGAGCCGGTGCTCCTCTGAGAACATTTCTTGTCGCCAAGGCAGGAAGAAACAGTATTGTTAAGGAGGCCACTACACAAACTGTCCCACTTTCTTAATCTAGAGGCCGGAGGTACACCCGTCTCCCTGTTCAGGCCTTTTCTATCCATTCCTTCACCGTCTGCTGCTCGCTGTCTCCTCTTGCGACTACGGTGTGTTTTCTCCTTGATTAAGGAGCGTGTCGACTCAGGTGGACAACAAGTGTCACGACCTCTGCTGGGACATAAAACTGGGTCCGCTTTTATGATGAGCTGTGCTGCATTCACTGCCCTGCCTGAAAAAATGCTTAAAAACTCAGAAAACTCAGATGCCAGAACAACAGCAAATCTATTCTACTGAACAAAATGTTCAATACAAATATGTAATAGGGATTGCAACAAGGTTCTTACATAGAAAGGAAGTGCAAGAGATAAAGGAGAAGGTGAGGCAACATGATATTTGGTGCCACCTCTAGGGGTGGGTGGATCGATACCAAATTATCCATACTACAGATACTACATCTTGTTTTGAAAAAAAATGATTCAAGCGTCAACAGATACCCAAAAAGTTCCTCCCTACTTTGTACCTATTTGTATTAAAATAGAGACTGAAAACACATCTTGTGCATGAACCCTCTGCTTCCCTGTATACACATACACGTCACACACGCACAGCAAGACACTGGAGCGAGTCTTTTCAGAGAGGCTCAAGCAGGGAATATCCAGGCTTTTAGTAGCAGAGTAAATATTTTTTTCGAATCTGATTTTCAACATTGGTTAATGTTACATTTTTAGACTGAAATTGGTCATTATTAATTTATTACTTTAGCAGACTGATTACATATAGCAGACCATATTCAGACATCTACTCTTCATGTGTTATCTATAAGTGTTTCTTTGCTTTCCACTATTTTAGATTAGTGTTGCAGCTTGACGACAGACATTTTAGTATCATGTTGTGCTCCCAAAGAAACAGAAAATGTCATGCAACATGAACACTACTTTTTGGGAAAATCCCCAAGAACACAAAATGTCACCTTTGTGATACCAGATGTGACCACCAAAGCAAAAACTAATGATCACGATTAAAGCAGGACAGATACTGGATTTTTAACACCACTACCTGAACCTGTTCCGTAACGGATATGCTGATGTAAAGATAAAAGAATGCAACAGTAAATATAAGATTAACTAAGAGTTAGAGAGTAACTTTTGGCTCAAAGTGCAGACTATAATGAACCTGACGTCGGAAAAATCAGAGTCAATTCAGAGGCTGCTGAGCGAAACGGCACTGGGCTTTGGATGAAGAGGAAGAACCCAACTGGTCTGCGAGATGTCCAACATGAGGGATAACAGCGGAGAGAGGCGCACCTGGGACGCCAAGTGTCAACGTTGAGCCCTCTGGAGGCACCAGTGAAGCAGGGTGCCCAACTGATGACCCCAATGAAGTGAATAATCATCTCCCACTCAAGACACAAGACACCAAGCAAGTGCTGGTTACTCTTAGGGATTGTAACAACAAGTCCTATCGGCTCACTTCTACATAAGAAAGCAGCCTTTAAAATATGTATTTCTGCAACTTCTTTTTGAATATCCTCCATCATACTTGCCTATACCTTTATATATGAGATTAGCCGATATCGGTCGGCTGATGTGCTGATGAGGCTCTAATAATGATAGTAATCTTTAAATCACCAAGAGCATCACTATCTAGAGGGAAAAAAGTGCATGTCACAAACTAATTAAATAGGAATCTATCTAAAACTTTAATCATAGCAACAAATATTTTTTTTTTTTAAATCCATAAACCCACAGACCTTTGTATGCCCTTTCTGAAGTTCATAAAAAGGTCAGACTTCAGGTGTAGCAATGATTCAGCTCCGAAAAACAAACTCTACACATGCCTGTGGATGAATGTTTGGAAACATTTGCCATACTACGGTGGCTTTTTAGCACGCAGTGTTTCATGAAACCAAAGATTTCATCATTCTGGCGGTTTTGTTTTTGCTGCAATCTCTGCCGGCTGTATCCGCTGCACCAGAAAGAGGAAGAGAGAGCAGCACCTGCTACACAAAGCAGGGCAGCGAAAACTACACGCTGAAGTATGAAACTGGTGACACAGAGAAATCTTTAGGACTGAAGAGGGATAAACTCTGACTTATATGAACTGTCTGAAAGTGCACTAATTAAGGTTTTAGCAGGTCAAACAACATGTCTAAAATAAGATAAATTTGGTTAAAAAGTCAAAGGTTAGGACCCGTTTACAATGAAATAGCGAAATTTTGCTGAAACAACGGTTATATGTAACCTACATCTAAAAGGATGAAAAAAAGAAACTTTCAGCCTAGTTTTTACCTTTAAGAAATACTCACTTCCCCAAATGACCATTTGTGTATTTATAACTTACCCTGTGTTGCCTTGAATTCAGGAAGAAAACTATTTTTCTCGCTTGCTTTCACGGTAAACAAAGAATCCACAAACAAAGAAAATTCCTGATGAATTTAAGCAGAAGGGGGTCCGCATTTTACTACTGCAAAACTGTATTAAAACATCTGTTTACAAACTCTCACACAACTTGTGCAGTACAACCCAAGTCTCATTTATACGCTCAGCACTTTCCAAACTGACAGCCCTTTACAACAGGAAACTAAATGAGAAGTGAACCTTAATTTATGCTCTCTTTCAAGCCAGACTCCAGTGACAGAAACAGTCATTTTACCTCGCTGAACACAAGAGCTGCTGGTCTACCACTGTCTCGATCAGTTAGTTTGTTTGTGATAATGTGCGAACTTGGTGCTTAAAAGGTTTAGTTCAGATGCACCAAAGTCGCACAATAACACTAACTGATCGAGGCAGCGGTAGACCAGCAGCTCCCGTGTTCAGTGAGGTAAAATTACTGTTTTTAATGGAGTCTGGCTTTGAAGAGAGCATAGATAAGTTTTACTTTTAGTTTCTGTTTGGAAAGTACTAAGCATCCGACTGGATAAATAAGACTTGAATTATACAGCACGAGTTGTGTGAGAGTTTGTAAGTGGAGGTTTTTACATAGTTTTTCTGTTGACTTCATTTCATTCAATTTTCTTTTTGGATTCTTCACTCACCAATGAGGCATGCAAGAAAAACAAAGTTTTCTTAAGGAAATCAATGTAACACAGAGTGATTGATATACAAGCGTTCATTTGGGGGCTGAAGTATTCCTTTAATATCTAGACATCTTTTAGAGGCTAGACGGGTTTACTTAGAAATAACAACAATCACCGTCCTCTAATCCAATCCCACAATCTGATTTAATTGTAAATCCCCACCAGGAGCAGCCTAATTGGCAGATATTGCATTTTGTTTCCTTAACGTGCTAAATCACTCAAGGAGGGAAAGGCTAAATCCTTCCCAGCTCCGGTGGCGAGTCAAGTGCCTCATCAATCTTATCAAAACAGCAGCAGACACGGTGTCACTCCAGGTCTCGGACTTTGCATGTTAACAAACCTTTTCGCTAAAGGAACAAATGAATATGCAAATAAGTTTGCAGCCAGAATCAAGACCGGCTGATTGGCAGTGTTCACGCATGGGAGGGTCGAGATGAGAATGAGGCATTGTGGTGAGGAAAGCTGCTGTGTTCAATTAGCCTTCGTCTCCACCTGGTAGGTTTTGACATCACACTCTGGTAAAAGTCTAAAATATACGCATATAAGCCTTCAACCAGAATTAACACTTCTCTCTCAGGGCTGCAGACTAAATATCCAGTCCTGCTGCCCTCAAGTCAATCAAGACCTTAAACAAACAACCTCCCCCGCTGATTAGGGAACAAATCATAATATTACATGTCGTTTTACAATCTAACAGACTCCCACGGTTTCCTGGATACCAAAGTGCACATGGACTGCAAATGAAAAAGCACACACGCAGGTACAGCATCCACTTTGAACCGCAGAGCTTATCCTGCTCAGGGTCACACTCACAGTAAAAGTTATCCCAGCATGCATTGCATGAGAAGTAGAGGGGTTACACACTGGACAGGACGCCAGTCTAGTAGTAGTAAGAACTTACTCACGAGTCAACGTCAATATCTTAAAGCTGTATTCAAGTATTTGTGTTTGCGGGTGTGTATGTGCGTCACCTGGGACCCAATACAATTGTAAATACCCCAGTTGAGTAAGGCCAGAATTTGGAGGAAAAGGATGTGTGTCATGAATGATGTGTTATAGTACGTTCAGATACAACAGGAACTGAAACGCAGAGGAAGCAAAGAGACTCACATGAATGTGAAGAGAAAGAGCAGAACAACTCTCGGTGGTTAAAACTGTAACGAAGATGCACTTTAATTTCAAAGTCATAGAAATTCTACCTACTGTTGTTGTAGAGGAGCAGGAGCAATGAGAGGAACAACTGGAACTGCATCGAACGACTAGGACGAGACTTAATTGTTTGCTCTTCTTCTGTATACACACAGCCACTCCACACACAGTCAGTGTGTTTTGCTCTGCAAATATTCATACTGTCCGTTGGGGGAACGTGTCCATCGGCTATTTGCGACTGATAAACACCAAAGAAACTCAAGTGAATAAACCTGCATGAATACATTGAAAAGAAAATGTTCTGCATGCTGTAACAATGCATCATTATACGGGTGTTCCTCCAGCACAAGCATCTATAAGACGATAACCATTTTTTGTCCAGAATTCTAATTCCCCAATAGTCGATCAAAAGTTAGTCGACCAGAAAGGTCATTAGTCAGGAAGATTTCATTGGTCGTTTAGTCGCAGACAACTCTGTTAGGAGCTGCGCCTTGTCAAAATTGATCAAAGCCTCCATGACTGGACCATGTGGGAATTTAATTTGAAAGGACAGACACAGGAAGTGGCCACACTCAGCAGTCAGACAGGAGTCAGGTTACAAACCAATCACAGCCGACAGATATCTTTCCGTTCTTCTGTAAATATTCAGTCTGATAAATACGTGAAACCATCTTCTCTGATGCTCATGGTTTCAGTAAAGTGAAATGAAGCATTGAACATTGGGGAATCTAACCGAGCTAACGATGTGTAGCATCTCCATACTGACAAAAGTTTAAACTTTTATATCAGGATGTGCGATCTAATCAGCTAAATAATGTTGGCTCCAGTGGGTTTTATACATCCGAAGAACTTCTATAAAAATAAACTGCTTGGACACCAGACCAGGCCTCTAATTAGCCCTTTTTAAATAGGAATTGTGCAAATTTGCAGGAAAGTTGTATAAAAACAAAATGCCGCCTGCCTACTTTTGTTTATACAGAATGCGCCTTTTTCGGGGCAATGGGGGAGTGAGCTAGTAAAAAAACGTGTAGTTCAGCGTTGGATGTAAACAATGACGTACTCTGAGGGAAGCCGCGGCTGGTCAGTCCTTCGGCAGTTGTCTCATAAGTCGGCCCATCCTTCACCGTTCCCGTCATTTGATGGTTAATGGCCTCTTTGTTTGCAAGGACAAGGAGGGCGTGCAATTCCTTGTCTCCCCAGTTGCTCATCTTTACAGTGTCTGTCAGGTTTGTGTGTCCCTCTTGCTACTAGCTGCTCGCTAATTCCTGCTATCAGCTGTTTCCTGTTTATCCACCGCCAGTGGGTCGCACGTGCAGCGTCATCAACAGCTCCTCCCACAAGTCTTCAACAGCACCTCCCGTGGCAGAAGGGCGCCTCGTTCTTTTTAAACCAAAAAGGTTCCACCAATATGTTTATGATGTATATGTGTGTATATGAAAATTGGGCACCTCGGATCAACTCACCAATGCGGCTCTGTGTCTAAACACTTGCAGCTTGCCGGCAAAATTTGCCGAAAATCTGGCAGCGTAAAAGGGGCTATAGAGAAAAGCATTTATTTGTCAAAATGTGGAGCCACAGCAAGCTCGGAAAAAGGACTGGGCGTTTAATTAAAATTTAACGGAACATTTCGCACTGCCACAAGCCTCTTGTCCATGAGTAGATGCACATTTCCTTCTGCATGGAGACTTGGTTGGTAGGTGTAGTTCAGCAGAGAGAAAATAGTTCCTACATGAAACTGCTCACAACAAGGTCTGTGGATTATCTTGAGTAACTTGAGTAACTTTGAGCACCACAAGTTGAGTGCCATCTTGTTCCATTAAAGAGAGAAGGCAGACATCTCCACAGCTGATATCTCCAACACTCGGCAACTCACACCAGAACGATCTAGACTGATAAATAGCACTACAGGTGAGAGGAAAAGAATGTAACTTTGGCTTTAGAGCGAACTCTCCCTTTAACATTTAGTCATTAAGCTCTTCACTGTTTGTTACAAGATGCATATTTGCACATAACATGGAGTATGACCTTTTGTACAACTATTGAGGAATGCTTGCAACAAAATGTGCAACCAGAAATAGACCAATTTTTTATATAAGAACAGATGAATGCAGCCTTTAGAGTTCACTGAGCAGTGTTACAAAACATATGCTAAGAGCTTTAATAAAAAGCGTCACATACAGTCTGTTTGGTTCCATATATGCATGTATATTGTGTATATAATAATGATCATCATTTCCATTTACCATCTAAACATCCCCAGCTGTCACTAATGGAAAGGCAAACAGGCCCTCTTTTTTTGTGTGTGTGTGAATGAAGAGACATAGCGAGGCCGGGCTAAATCACTCTGCCTTCTGCTTATTACCGTCCTTTTCCTACTTCTCTCCTTTCAATGCACATCGAGCCAAACTAAATAGCCTGATGCCTTTTCACACATATGCTAATACTAAATAATCCTGCCTGTATCAGGGGCCGGGTAATTGGGTTGCCTCTTCTCTCGCCTCATTTGAGTCCATTTGCTGACAGGATTACAGGCTATTATCCCTCAGGATCCCTTAGGATCTCCTTAGGCCTTCAGATGGCCAAAACACACAAACAAATGGTGTGTGTGTGTGTGTGTGTGTGTGGTGTGTGTGTGTGTGTGTGTGTGTGTGTGTGTGTGTGTCGGGCTCTCTGCCTGAACACTGACTGTCATAGCACAGCTGTGTCATTTCAAGTTATCATCATCTTCTATCATTATTGCTTTCTCTGAGGATGCTTCAACATAAGTACAGCATACGCCCCGATCTGAAGCACAAATAGTCCGAGACTTCTGTCCTCCGAAAAGCCTCTCAAAGGCTGAGAAAGCTTTCTGGTGAATGGACGGTCGATCAGAGCAAAGCAGGAGGAGGAGGAGGAGGAGGAGGAGGAGGAAGAAGGAAGAAGGAGGAGGTGTACATATCTCTGACAGGTAGGGACCGGACTGTTGGTCAGCACAGGACATGACATCATCATTGTGTGAAAGTAACTGCTGCTCATCATGCTACAAATGCCCAATTAGGCGAATCCAGTGCGAATAAAGGGTCAGGTCTCCTAAATTAGAAGACGTATAATTTCCCACTTCACTTAAGTGATGTAGATAGTAGTTTGGGCTACATTTATATCTGCAGCTGAGACGTCCTGAACCACTTCAGAGTTTCCCCTATAATTGGGAACCCCGAGCAGGCAAAAAAAAAGTAAATCCCCAAATAACACCACACTTCCATTCCAGTGTTTTCCCTATATACATTCTGTAGTGGTGCACCGCTGTGAGTCCAAGAACAAGTCAAGTGTCTGTGGTTAGTTCAAGTCTGTAATAACAGCAGGACAGTCAAGTGTCTGTTATCTGAACTGTCAAAGTCAGTTGAGCAGATGAAGACAGGACACTCAGCAGACCAACACTTTCTCACTCCAACGTTTGGTCAGTGACTTTCCACGTCCACATATGACATGCACAGTACCCTGGGTGCGTTGGTTGTTGATGTTCTGGGACACTGTGTCAAGTTCTGCATGTTACATGCTTTGTCTTCATTCAAAGTACACTTCTGTTTTCACAGGAAATTTACTGTTTACATACAGTCTCTGATAAACGCACTATGTCGCACATGGCTGGATTTAGGCAACAAAAACATGTGGTTAGGGGGTTTGGCTTTAGAATCCTGTGGGACACGAACACCACTCTCTCCGGTGAAAGTCCCAACTGCCTCAGTTGGGCTTTCGCCGCCCAACTGCAGCCCTTTTTGCCAGGGACAGGACGTCACTGTCCGACCAGTGGGTTGGGTTATGTTGTCCGTGGCTACTGGTTACTAACAGGCCTCAGTAGTGAACAACACGCCAACGTGTTGACAGACTGCTTTTATGTTTTTAGCTGAGCTAGACCTAGCTAGTTAAAACAGATCAGTGAGGCCCTTTTGCCCTCATTGTTCTCAAAGAAGTTTGCTAGATGTGATGTAATGTAGCCTTTGCAGTGTGTTTTATGTGGAGTGAGCCCTGCGCCGGACGCTGTCATACCTGCCCTGTTTGGTTCAGTTCAATTGAACTCTAGTTCATTTGCCCCCTAAGTGCAATTCGTTTGGGCAGGTTGAGCATGTTACAGTCCTGGAGGATTAATAATGTGCACCTCCCACTCGCATTGTGTCGCATTTATCTTGCAAGTGTACTCTTCTTCAAAATTTGGTTTACTTCCTGGATTTTTCCCGATGGAAATTCTGACCAATCAAAAGCAGCTTTCTCTCGCACAAGGCATTTGATCTGGTCCGCTTGTAAATGCTGCCGTGAGAACACGAACCAACTCTAGTCAATTATGTAACTTTGGAACAAAATTAGTCCCCAAGTCAGACCAAAGCAAGACGACTCTAGGTCTGAAAGCACCCTTAAATGCTTCATTGCTTGCCAGCAATCGGTTATATGGTAACTTAGGAGGCAATCTGGTCTTGTGTGCTCTGATTAATTTGGCATCCAGTTCAAACACCAGTCATGATTTTATTTGAAGGAAAATTCAACTCCTGGCATTTGTCCCTGGTGTTCTTCACCGCTGTTTTGGGAGAAGGAAATAGAGAGTAACGGGCCAACAAGTTTTTTAAATGACATACCTTTCTTTTTAATGAATGCTGTGCAGTGGTGGATTTCAAAAACTGATAACCTAAATGTTGTCAAGTGTGTCGTCAACAGTGTGTTGTAAAGTCAAGTCAGTTTCATTAGTATCACCCAATATCTCAAATTTTTCATTAGAAATTACCAAAATCTTTTCAGCTCTATCACAGACCTGAAAGATTTGGACTCACGAATTCATAACAAAACTTTCTCCGTCCTCTCACACTCACACTGTATGTGAACTCACCCTCTGGCTGGTGGTTGAGGATCATGTTCTTCAGAGTGTTGCAGTCCACAGTGGGCAGTCCATTGTCCGTGTACGCAGACGGCCGGTAGTTGACGTCTGACCTGGAGCGATTGTGTCCCTTCTTAAAGGCCGAGTTGGAGGAGGAGTTGGCAGCGTTGTTGGTGCACTCCTTGCTATGGGCTGCCAGGTCGTTGGTGGAGCGCGCTCGGCTTCTCTTGCCGTGCCTCAAGCCCATCCCCAGCCCCAACACGCTGAAGTTGTCGGCCCAGGCCAGGCCTAGGGGCCCCACCTCTGGCTGCTCTCTGGCCAGCAGGCCCCACACGCCGCTGGAGCTCAGCTTCCCAAGCGCGGCACTGGACACTTCCTGCAGCTGCTTAGGCTGCCTGGAAGGCTGGAGGGTCCCTGTTTGAGCTTGGCTTGGACCTTGTATGCCATCCATGCAGTGGATGAAGTCCTCGGTGGCCTCGAGAGCCGGGCTGATATCGCCCACCATGTCGAGCTGCTCGAGCCCCTCCATGGCTGGGCTCCTCCCCCCCCCGAGCTACAAGTCTCACAACACAATGGTTTTCCAAAACGGGCACAAAAACCCTGTCAGCAGCATCCACATGTCCAACAAAACAAAGCGGCTGTCAGCTGTTCAAATCCAAGTCTCTAAGGTATGTGAGAGAGATCCAAGCAGCCTGCAGGCGTCACACACTGGAGCCAAGTCCTGTTCGCCTCCTCAAGTCAGGGCCTTCATCCAGTGTTACAGCTCCTTTTCAGTGGTCTGCCTCCAGCTCTGGAGGGAAAGTCGACAACCTCCCTCTGGGGGAAGCTTATGCGGCTTTATGCCAGAGCTAAACAAGACTGGCAGTAGCCTGGAGTTCCCCAGATCGAGCCAGTCTGGGTGGCAAACTACATTACTTAGCCAGACACTCTTTGGGGAAGACAAAACCCTACAATCCCTCAGACTGAGATGCTCTGACGCTGGTTATTTTGGCCTGTCAGGTGGCTGTGAAGTCATCAGGAGACTGTTTGTGGCTTTACTGTAACAAATAAAAGAGAGAAAGAGGAAATGGTTAAGAGGAAGCATGCCGAACAAAAGCAAGGAGCGGAAACACAGCTGACTGAGAAGACTGTGATTAATTTAAACATAAAACTGACTCACTTGCCAGGTGAGGCTTTGCCAAGAGAAAAGTTTGATAAGAGGATAACGAAGCCTCGACTTTAACAACTTTACGCACCAAACTACCGACCCACCTACAGCATCTCCATCACACTGAGACCGGAGCTTCACAGATTCCTCCTCAGCAGAAAGAGAAACGATCATCCTCCCTCACATGTCCCGATGAAATAATACTTGACTTCCTCCTCAGCTGCTTATCACTGGTCTGAGCGGGCAGAGAGGAAGCAGGCCTGGGTGGGGTTCCCATCCATCTGCCTGTCTCTTCTGATTCCCTCAACTCCTCTGTCTCCCTCTCCTTTATCATTTGTGCTCTCTCTCTCTCCCCCTCATTGATTTTTCTTCTCCTCCACAGCTCAGCCTCTTTTACTTTTCTCTACATATGAATTATTTAAAGAGCATTACATCACTGCGATTCAATTTCTAGTCAGGCCGAGCGATACATTGAATATTCAGGATTGATCTGTGATGATTTGTTGGAGATGCAAATGAGGATATTATCGTACTTATCTCTGTCATTTTAATAACTGTATGGATTTTATTTGGGCATTTATTAACCTACAACTATACATTATGCTACAGTGCACTACTGCAAGGCACTAGGATATTTAGTGCTGGGAAACAGTCGCAACATCCCATTGAAGCTGCTGACCTGCTCGACTGTTGCCATTTTCACAATCAGTCTCTATTTAAATGTATTGATTTTATCATCTGTATGTATTTCCCATTTAATTTCATTAGATGAAAAAACCAAATGAAACTGAGAGAAAAAGATAAGATTTAAAAATGCACTAATCCCGAGATGACACAGTTAGCAATGCAGTTTCTTTATGCAAGTGTGTGTCAGGGTAATAAAAGGCAAACACACTATTAAATTTTAACAAATATTTTATCTATTCTATTTTCTTTACTTTCAAATTTGATAGTATTAGCTGTAAAAATACAAGTGCAGCAGCTTTGCCAAGACCTCCGCTGTAGCACCGATCACTAACACTGACGAGTTTATATTCCATTTTTAATCTAACACCTCGTACGATCACACACCGACATGATATCATCTGCCCGCAGCTCCAGCTCTGACTTAACCTGAGCGTCGTCATCACCAAGTTACTCATCGAGCTTCCCACTAAACTCCCGCTGACTCACACATGCTGTCAAGCAAACGCAGCCAACAGTCGCCAGAAAGATTAGAATACTTTGGATCAGAGATGAGTGAGGAACAAATCACGAGGCAGTTCTTTGTGAAATCATGATGTTTTAAAGGAAGTCGAAAATGTGACCTGGGGACTGGTCATGATGTGGAAAACAGCCGAATGAGCAAAAATCAATAAATCAAGTGCTGAGTCAACTGATTTTTACCCAGTAAATACTTATCACAGGTTTCACTCTTATCAGTGTTGCCTAAAAGTATAAATTAAGGTGATGTGATGTGGTCAGCGAATCAGGGGTCTGGAAAAGGTTTGGGTTCTTGTGCAGATTCATATGCTAAACGTTCCATTTTTATTTCATGTGAGAGCTCTATAGTATTTTCAATCAAACTAAAAGCAAAGTCAGACATATACTGTACATTTGCCTTAACTGGACAGGACAACTATTAGAGTAAAGGTGGAAATATAAGAGAGATGACATGCAGCAAAGGACTGTGGGTTGGAGCCTACGACCGCTGACGCAAGGACATAGCCTTTGTACATGGGGCTAGTAGGTGCCCCCACTTATACTGTACATAAAAGGAAAATGGGGTTTTAAAAGAGGAGGTTCCCATCCTCTTCCACTTGGACATAGATTTTCAATCAATCAACTTCTTCGTCTTTATCTTTTGGGGTGATGAGCTTGGATCAAGTCTTGAGTGTGGACTGGTGGCTGGAGAGGTGCCAGATCACGCCCATGGCTTTATCAAGGTGCCCTTAAGAAAGGCGCCCAACCCCCATCTGCTCGGGAGCAGCCCCTCCTCACTCTGTCATACATGTCCTGTTTGTACATGTGTGTATTTTGGGACTGTGTGTGTGCGTAATAAATAACAACAGAGTGAAAAAATCAAATTTCTCCTCAAAAAAACGCTACTCTGATCTCATCTTTAGGTTGTAGCTGCAGGTTTGAAGCTGTTATTTAACATTTAAAAGTCTAGTAATTCTTTCGATGAACGTTCAAAAGCTCATGAACACTGATATACAAACACAGAAAACGTGAGCACGGTGTGAAATGTGAGGTTCACATATGACTGACTTGAAAACATACATGCACATCATCAAATATATGTGATTTAAATGCGCATTTTAAGTGAACAATACCACAGAGCAAAAACCATCATTAACATTCACATGTGTATTTTCTCTCTCTCTTAACTGTGTCTTATGGTTTAATACTTGTACTTGTATCTTTAACTCTTACTCTCAGGCTGCTGAAAGATCATCCAACAATAATACTCACACATCAACCTAATTATAATCCTACGTCACACATATTTGTGGAAAGATTTGTATCTTATTTCCTGTTTTTACCCTGCTACATGCACGCAAACAGCCCCCATATAAGTCAGATGTTTCTATGTTTTGTCAGGTGTTGTTTGTGCTTTTATATCCAGGCCCTGAGAGCAATTATAGCTCATTAAGCTGTATTTTTTAAAGCTGAAATGACAAACTTGAAGGTCAGTACACTTCAAAATGAAAGCAAAAGCTTGGGAGAGGATTTTGAACACGTCACTGGTGCTCAGCTCTAATGCTAGTTTATCTCAGAATCAAATGAGAGTCAGATTCAGCTTTCTTGGCCTTGTATGTGGACACAAGAAATATGAAACCAGCTTCAAGTGCACTTACGCAAATAAGTATTTACAGGAATACAGACAAAGACATACAGCTTAAAATAAGGGCAACAGAGCTGAGGAATGAAAAGTAGAAATGAATACAGTGCTCTTATCTACATACAAGTAGATTAAAAAAATATGCAAATAAATAAATATCCAGTGGAAAAATTTAAACGTTAAATTGATTGTTACCTCATCTTAAATCCCTACAGTAACGACACAGATTGATATCACGTAAGTTTAATAAGAATAGCAGCAACCAGACATTGAAACGAGCCGGACTGCAGCCTCGGTGCTGTTGTTTGTGTTTACCTGTGCTGCTGTATCAGTAAACACACAGTCAGCATCTCAGCAGTAAACAGTGACAGAGGTGAAGCCACGGTCAGCGTTTCCGACAGCTGCATTCATTTTCTCCGTCAGCTAGCTCGCTAATATGTCCCGTTTAACGCAACACACTTACTGTATACACCGACATGTATGACATGATGTAGCGGCTCTGCCAGCTGCTGAACGAGGCCCGTTATACCTCCAGCTAATGTGATGTGATGCGGCTAGTTAGCCAGCAGCTAACGCTAGCCGCTGTCTCTCCATCCTTCAGCAATGTCACTTTAATAAAAGATGAAACTGTCCGCACATTAAAGTGTTAACCATCAAGTGTCCGTGGATCTGTACTGGTGTCGTCCTGTGGTGAAACTGGTGCCGTTAGAGAGCAATTAAACATAAATGGAGACTCACCTTACTGTGTTTACCACTATGTCATTTTGACAGTCCGTCAGGGATAAAGTCCCCTGAATGCAACTGACGCTACAGGATAAAGGTTCCGCGTAACGGTCGTACAGCATACATGGTGAGTCTGTTATAAACTGATATTTTCTGCACTTATTAATGTGCATGAATAATAACAAAAATAATAATAATAATAAGTATTTTTATTATTATTATTAAGAAAGTATTTTTAAATAATTTTATTTTCAATAATTATTATTATTCTATATTGTTTTTTGTTTTTATTTTCTAATTATTTTAAATTATTTGATGATGATGATTAATTATTTTAATTAATTATTTTTAAATTATTATTATATTATTATTATTAATTTGTTAATTGATTTATTTTAAATAATCAATCAATTAGTTTTTTTGTATAGAATACACATTTTACATTCCAAGGAAATTGTATTTAATTTCTTCGTACAACTTCATTGATTGATTAATGAAATAAAACTTCTGCTAATACTACTAATAATAAATCATTGAATAAATAAATACAAAAAAAAAAAAAAACATTAAGCAGTGAAATAACTCAGTAAATTATCAAAACTCAAGCCATGATAATTCTTTTAATATATTTTTATTATTGCAGGAATTATATTTACATATTACATGCCATAATTTTCCTTTCTCATTTTATTTTGTTCCTCATGAACATGGGAAATACTTGAGTCAAACACTTAAATAAAGATAAAATGAAAATAATTATTGAGGCACACTTGACTACCAAAAGAACGCACACCTTCAATGGTGAATGTGAATAGTGAACAGCTATTATCACTATAAACTTATGTCTATTATTATTCCTATGAACACAATGAGGCATGCTAAAGTTTGTCCTAATTACTTTTTGACTATTTCTCATTTGAAAAAAAAAATACACAACCTTTTGGCGAGATATATTCAAATTTCATGGTGCCATTTTTCCATTAAAGTGTCATGGCATGTTGGAAATAGACACGTCTGGGTTTTGTTTTCTGTTCTTTATTCATAGCTGCATATCTGCATTCAGAGTTCTGTGAGCTTTCCTACATTTTTCCCAACACCCATTCTCCGTGTGTCACTAATGTGCTCTGTATCAAGGTGATTATGTTATACACAATACATTTCCATTATTTTCATTATCATGAAATGGGATTTTAAAAAATCCCTAAAAGGCATGATCAATACCACGGCTGATAGCAGGGGGTGGTGCATTTATTTAGTCTCACAAAGGAAGGTCGTGACACACGTCTTCACAGACGAATCTGACCAGGATGGGAAAAGGAACGCAGAGTGGAGGACAAAGCAGAGGTGGAGAATAGTTTCCCCCTAATGGGCTGCTTGAAGCTGCCCCTGAAATCCACAGTGTCAGTCTGACAGAGAGAAACATCATTCAACAGGGACACAGTAATTCTCCTCCAACCTGTGTTCCAGGAAGAGCTGAATCAATTTGTGTAGGACCGATAGAGGACTTTGTCTTTTTATCAAAAACACATATTTCTGAATCAATATTGTTCATTTCCAGTATCATGGACATGCAGTTTAATTGATTAAATCTGTAACAGTTTGCAGGCAGAACTAACACCACTCTAGCTTTGAGCAAAGCTTCAAAAAAAAAAAACAACTTCCTTTGTGGTATATTAATTAATTGCAAACTTGCTTGGTTATTTGCAACAATAACGCACAATTAACACTGAAATGCTAAGAGACTAAGGTTACTTCTGCCTTCAAAACCTAATTTACATTTACAAACTTTTATTTTGTTGCACATTTGATCACATATAAGTATAGATAAGAGAATTCAGCTATGATTTCTCAATAACCTGCATGTTCTCTTCAAAAAATCATCAGCAGTCTTTTATTAGAAATCTAAGAAAGTGAGCAATTTGTATTTTAAAACATCTAAAATGTGATCTCAAGGCACTGAAAAAAGCTTAAAGTTATCTGTTTGTTCAAATGCTGAGCAGTAAAAAGTTGAATCATAAAAGGGATACACTCCCAATTTGGGATGATGATTTGCTAATGCATGGTTTGAAAGCACTTATTGAAAGTCACTTTGGACAAAAGTGTCTGCAAAATTAATGGATTGTGTTGTAATGACTTCAACATAAAGCATTTGGACATGATCATGGATGGATTACTGAACAGGCCCACTGGTTACAGGCTCAGGGACCCAAAGTGTGAGAGACGCCACAGCATTCACCTGCAAAATGTCACTTAAATTAAAAAGCATCAGCCATGAAGTTACCACAACAGAAAAGGAAAGACACAAAATATCTATAAAGAGATAATGACTATGAAAAAAAGACACAAAATGACCCCAAACAGGCACAGATTCAAAAAAAGATGAAGAGAGAAGACCTACAATGAGATGCAAACAATGTCTGTGTGTCTATGTCAGAGAAGCTGTGGGGCCTTTTGCAAATCTGTGGCCAGGGGCCAAATATCATAATCTGCATGGTCTTGAGGACTTTTTGCTCTGACAACAATTCCTGATTCATTTTTAACCAGCTTTGAAGAATGAAAACATCCAGGTCATGGTCTTGGAAAATGAAATGTATAGGGTGTAATCATTTCATATTATCAGGTGGGGTCATAGGGTACAGATGAAAGGTCAATGGTTGACCCTTAAATTGGATCAGGTACAACAATTTACTGACAATACAAATTGTATAATTAAAACACATTTCAATGTGAAGATAAAAATGATTTGTTCACTCCTGATTTTATTTTATGATTTGATATCTTGCAGTAGTTTCCCCAGTTATTGTTTGATTTTACTTTTTTAAACCATTCATTTGAGGGCTTTTTTTTAGCCCAGGACACATGTGACTATATCCGTTTGTCAAAATAAGAAAACAAGGTCTTAACAGTAGAAACAAGTACAAGTAGATACAAAATACAGATAGAAAAATGTTTCATTGGAGTATATTCGCAGGAAATATAACAATGTATACAGAAAAAAAAATTGTTGTTCCCCTGCCTGTATTTCCTAAAACAAAAGCTGGCCTGTCTGTCATTAAACAATATTAATAAAAACCTTGCTAATACAGAAATGTTGTCCAATCAAAAAGCGATTAATCCTTTGTTCAGAATAACTTTCTCAAGGAAAAAAATGACACTTTCTGGATGGTTTGTGATTACACAGATTGCTTATTCTAAATATCAGAACTCCAATCTAAGATTTATCATCATCAGTTTTCATCGGCCCATTTCAGAAAACCCCACTCGGGCCTCCTCCTTTCTCTGAACGCTCTTTGTCTGAATTTGTTTCAAAAGTTCTCCCCAGTGAAGGAGAGGAGGGCCGGGTCACCCTAATGGGCTCTGCTGTGTTACTCTCTGCAGCATTGTTGCAGGATAAGAGTCCTGCACGTCTCACATAAAACGTGATCTCCTGTTTTTGTTTTTTTTTTAGAAATTATTATTCCTGGAAACATGTTTAGCAAAATAAAATAAATGAACATCTTGTTCTAGAGCATGAACAAATATTTTGCCTCCAGTGAGCACAGTGAGTCATCTCTGTTAACTGAAGGAAACTGTTCTACATTTTAACTTTTTAATTTTCCATTTCCATTCAGCTTTTGTAATTTGACTGGTAATAACTTTACATTAAAAAACAAAGAGTGAATGGACGTCCAGGTTTTTGGTGCTCATGACTGAGTCCACTGTCTCTGCAGCAGTGTAGCTGCACCTACGCTTTATAAATCCTTTTAGTCTTGTATCTGGATATAGGGACTGATGCAACAAATAAGCATCAACTTAAGGAATAAGACCATCTCTGTGCACGAGGCTCCATCATTTTCCATCTAACAGCAATCTCCCGTCCCCCCTTCCCTTGACTCATGCACTCAGGTCTCTCTCCGTCCCGTCAGTCTTGCCTATTTCCTTCTTTATTTTGATCATACCATCTTCTAGTGATGACTAAATTATGATTAGATTTAAGGATGTGCAGTGCTTTCATCTGTCTAGTGCGTTGTTTAATACTGCCCCTCTAACCCCTCTCGAACCGCCACCCCGACCCCCCAAACACACACAGCACAATGGCCATCTACCTCGACTCACTCGCCCGCTATTGAGGAGCAGAGTGGCTGCTTGGTTCCCATGGTAACACTGCGCGTGTATGTGTGTGTGTGTTTCAGTAAATGTGTTTCCCTCGCTGAGATTGAGTTGTGTACATGTGCACACACACACACACACACACACATAAAAGCACAGGTTAATTTTCTAATATGCAAATACTCTGCTCTCCTCTGATGCAGCCGTGTTCTGCTGCATTATAAACCTTTAAATCAGCTGACAGGTAATAAATAAGAGCAACAACTGCTTTAAAGGAGAGCGTCACAATTTTACATGTCTGTCTTTTTTTTAATATATACATTTTTTAGGTAATGGAAAACACATAAACATGATAGAATAATGCAAATTACAAAACGTATGTAAATACAGACCCCACTGCCCCGCGCCCTGTCCCTCCAAGGCTCAATAGAGGAAAACAAAAGACAGAAAGAAAAACAGATTAAAAACAAAACATGGAAAAACACCAAACGGGACATCCCATTTCAAATTGCCAGTAGTAAAAATGTTTTGAATACAGTATAACTGTATGTATGTATGTATGTAGTTCTGTTGGCTTCATCAGACTGTGACATCCAGCATGCACTGGTGCAGTTTGCAACCAAGTGTGAAGCAGTCAGCACCTCCAAAGTCTGAGGCCATGGTTCTCTACCGGAAAATGATTGCCCCCTCTGGGTTGGGGGAGAGTTATTGCCTCAAGTGAGGGAGTTCAAGTATCTCAGGGTCTTGTTCATGAGTGAGGGTAGAATGAAGCCTGAGATGGATCAGTGGTTTGGTGCACCGGTCCGTTGTGGTGAAGAGGGAACTAAGCCAGAAGGCAAAGCTTTTGATTTACTGATCATTCTACGTCCCAACGCTCACCTATGGTCATGAGCTCTGCGTAGTAACCGAAAGAATGAGGTCGTGGATACAAGCAGCTGAGATGAGTTTCCTCTGTGGGGTGGCCGGGCTCAGCCTTAGAGATAGGGTGAGGAGCTCGGAGTAGATCCGCTGCTCCTTCCGAGTCCAAAGGGGTCAGTTGAGGTGGTTCAGGCATCTGATCAGGATCCTCCTGGGTGCCTCCTGCTGGAGGTGTGTCAGGTATGTCCCACTGGTAGGAGGCCTCAGGGCAGACCCAGAACATGCTGGAGGGATTATATATCTCGTCTAGCCTGGGAACACCTTGGGGTCCCCCAGGAGGAGCTGGAAAGCGCTGCTGGGGAGAGGGATGGATGGATGGATGGATGGATGGATGGATGGATGGATGGATGGATGGATGGATGGATGGATAACTGTACAGAGGGACATCTGTCCCAATACTGTGGTTACAACTAGATAAATGGTACATTCAACAAAAATGAAGTCCAAGCTGAATGTTTTCTGAAGAACACCTAGCATTTTAGTGGACGTGGGGCCAAAGTCCGCAAGCCACCAGTGAAGACAAACGCTATGGCATTTGTCTTCAGAGTTGTGACCTTTGGGTGTGGGATACCAAAGATGGCAATGTAAAAATATTATGGTTACAAATATGTGAAAAAAAACTTGAATATTTGTCCCCAGTAGCTGTTGAGAAAGTGACACGCCCAAAACATGTGTCCTACTGTGGCTGGACTGTAGTTGCACCTTGGACAGTCAGGGTCTGTGCTGGAAAAGAATCTGACAAGTTTAACGCTATACCATCAGTAGCTTACCAGCTAGCTAGCTAACCCTACACTCTTCAGGGTTTGATTTTGGTTTTGGAACAGGGAAGAAACGTATATCTTTTTCCAACCTCTCCAGGTAACGAGTATCATTAATACACGACGTGCAACAGGCACAACATTTAGCTCCAAATCCACAACACCAGCCTTGTGAGGTGTCACTACTTGCCAGGCAGCAAGTAGTTTGATACAGTCTCCTAGTGGTGTATTAAATGTGTGCTTCTAAAGGTGAAAGCGTTCAGGGGCCGTGCAAAATGTTTCTGAGGGCCACCACTGGCCCGCGGGCCAAAACTTTCAGCAACAACTTTGCAAACTAACTTAAATAGGTCCGGGCTACTTTAGAGAAAGAAGTCTGTCTTAACTGTTATCTTGGTCATGAAACATCTCTTTACTGTGTGTAAATGTGCAGATGAGGATGAGGATGAAGAAGAAGAGCGTTAGCTGTCCTGTTTTCATGTTTCGGTGTGAAGGTGAGCTTTCAGAAAATGATCTGAAAACGCACGTGTGGGAAGAATAGTGTTTGACATGAAAACAGCTATTTCAGATTTATCTGGATTAATGTGAGCGTGTGTGTGTGTGTGTGTGTGTGTGTGTGTGTGTGTGTGCGTGCGTGCTGTCCATTGAACAGCACAATACCAGTCTGTGTGTGTGTGCTCAGCCCTGGCACCCACACGTCTCATTCACACCTAATGATCGCAGCCTCTCACTGGCAGCCATCTCTCCTCCCAGACCAAATCCAATTACCGGGGACAATAGAAACCAGCTCCAGGCTCAGGTCTCCATCAGCTCCTCTGTGGCGCTGCTCCCTGCTCTGAGACTCCTGCTGGACTCCTAATCATGTCGAGGGTCCACAAGGGCCACAAAGTACACCTGTACACACACACACACACACACACACACACACACACAAACACACAAACACACACAGATACAAGTAAAAAGAGAGACACAAATACAAACTCATGTTGACGCAAACAAATAAAACACACACATAAAAGTGCAGCGGTCAACAAAAGATACAAGCATATGGAAAAAAGAGCATGTAACCAAACACACATGTGACTGATGCAACACAAATTAAACATAATAAAGTAACACAAGCAAATATAAACAAAACAATCATGCAAACAAAAATAAAAGTAAATAAAACAACACAAATGCAAACCGAAACATACACAAACACTTATAAACACGACACTGAAACTGTTAACGTCCAGTAAAACACACTTAACAATCCTACTCTGTGCAACTCACGACACATTTTACAGCACCACGATTCACTTGTCAATGGCGTCATCTAGTGGCACAAACACAAAACAACAACAGTTTGTTTTAAATCAGAGGTGTCAAATTCATTTAGTTCAGGAGCCACGTACAGCCCAATCTGATCTCAAGTGGGCCAGACCAGTAAACTCACTACACAATAACCTATAAACCTACAATCAATCTGAAAACATTCATCCCTTTACACACCAAACGATGAACAGTTACTAAAACTAAAGTGGAAGCGATTGAAGAGGCAGGTTAAGTCGTCCCCTGCCTTATAAACCATTTATAATCTGAAGTTTTGTCAGTGTCTCAGGGTTTCACCCAAATTAAGACAGAAGTCTGACACAGATCCTTTTGTACTGGAGCTGCTGGTTGACAATATGTTGCACAGTGTTTAATATCTTTAAATATGACCACAGTAACTGTTCATTGTTATTTAAGTGACCTGTATTCTGGTCAGGGTGGAAAAACTTCTGAAGCAGCATTTACACACTGTTTAAATTGCTCCTGAAACCTGGCATTTCTTAACCTTCACATGCACATCAGTATTAGGTGTGTAAAGTCATTCAGTGGGTCAGATTGGACTCTTGGCCCCTGGGCCATATGTTTGACACCCTCATTTTATCATAAACAGAGACTAAAAACAAAAAAAAGAAAGAAAGAAAAGAATTTATCACTGGATTTCCAAATTTCCAACGTTCCTATGGCACATCATGTGCAACAAACATGTCCGTCAGATAAAAAAAAAAAACATAACCAAACCTGAGCTTAAAATAGTGATTTAAAAAAATCTCTTTGTTCTACGTCTCATTTAAAACTTAGCCAAAAAAAAAAAAGGCCTTTACACGAACTAACCAGTGTACATGACACAAGAGGATTTCATGTTCAACTTTTTTTCTTTTTTTTTTTTAAGATACTTTTTGGATATTTTTTGCCTTTAATGGACAGGACAGTTAAGTGTGAAGGGGGGAGAGAGAGGGGGGATGACATGCAGCAAAGGGCCACTGACGCCCCCCATCTTCAGCTTTTAACTTTCAAAGTTGGGGTGGGGGAAAAATCGATTCACATAAGAATCGCGATTCTAATCATCCACAAACCTGAATTGATTCATAAACTTCAAAAATCAATTTTTTATTAACGTTCCCCCGTCTCTCTGCGCGCACCACGAGCTTCGGTATACAGCGTTGCAGCAAGCTTGGAAAAAAAAAAACAACTCTACTGTGAAGAAGGGCAGGAGCTACGGAGGAGCAACAAATTCAGCCAGTCCCATCTTCACTGAAGGCAGGAGTTTGGACTCATTTTGGGTTTTATTATCTCCCTGGGACACAGCAGCTCGACATGAGTCATTCAGTATGCCTTAACACTATGCATTGTATCAATTTTTGAATCGAGAATCGTTTGAATCGAGAATCGGTTGAATCGAGAATCGATTTTGAATCGAATCATGACCCTAAGAATCGGAATCGAATCAAATCGTGAGACACCCAAAGATTCACATCCCTGTTTCAAAGATCACAGGGCAAGTTTTATAATTTTTCTTTTTTTCTCCATTGTTATTATAATGCAGATGTGTTGGTTGTTTACATCTTTCATAATTTTGTCAATTTATTTTCCCTTTAACTCTTTATGTATTAGGGAATCATCCAGTGGGTCATTGTAGTCGGGGCAGAGAAAAGGAGTTACATCCTTATTTCTTGCAGGAAATGTGGAATTGGCAATTTTATTTTAATTTCATTTCTGTTTATGCAGTTAACTTATTCTGTTTCATGTCTACTTTAATACCACTGTGTTGTCGTCGATTAGAGAAAGTGCTGTTTTTTGTCTTTTATGAGCTTTTATGAGCTTTTATGAATAAAGTTCTTTCTACTCTATTATAAAATAAAATGAAATAATAATATAATATAATATAATATAATATAATATAATATAATATAATATAATATGAGACTGTAGATGAGAGCAGTGGCCGGATAAAGCCAGTAGGAGGCAGTAAAGCAAGTTGCAGGATGCCAAGTGTCGTAAAACACCAACGAAGAAGACGAAGGAAGTTTAATCACGTGACACAGACAGCCGTGTCGTCACTGTCGCTGAGGCAACATGGCGAGCACCGGCGGAGTGACCGTGGATGGAGGAGACATGATGCGATACGCTGAATATGCTCCGAAAACTGCCGTCAGGAGCGACGCAGACATCGACAGACGGCTGGTGAGAGTCTGTTTAAACACTCGGGACATTTATAGAGTCAGTTTAATTCAACCAGAGTTATTTATCACCTGGTAACGTGGGTTTTACGTAACCTCAATGACCGTTAACGTAACTGCACAAGCTACATCCACCTGAGCTAACGAGCCACATGTAACACTGGCTCACCTGTTGTTTGTAAAGCTAGTTAATGGTTTGATAGACGTTAACATGTCACTTTGTAATGAATCAGCTTTACTGTGCGTCACTGTGGGACATGACCTCCATGCAGCCACCTCCGTGTCACATAAAGGACTTTATAAACATGTTGTAAAGCCAAAATCTTATCTTAAAAGTATCCATGTTGTATGAGTGGTCTAACCCAGTGTGGTAACTAGTTGATGTTTTGTTTTTGGTGACAGGGAGGGACTCTGATTGCAGTGGGACTTGGTGTGGCTGCTGCAGGTTTCGCAGGTAACATCAGTTTGATACAAGAGCAGTAACATGATGAGATAATATTATCTGAATGTGCATGTGCTACTATTGTTTTCAGGATTTTTTATTTGTTTCATACTTAAAATGAGCTAAAATAAAACTTTGCCTGCCATTTTTCTTCTTTTTTTAAATACTCACTCTCTAGTCAGAGTCTCTGCTTTGGTTTTTGTCGCTCCCTTTTCATCTAGAAATGTAAAATAATGTTTTTCTGTTTCATGTTTGATCTGCAGGTCGCTATGCGTTCCAGCTGTGGAAGCCTCTCGGACAGGTCTTCTCTGAAACTGTCAGGAAAATGCCCTCATCAGTGAGTAATTATTTAACCTCTTACACATCTGACGGGATGTCCATTTCAGTCCTGTTTTGCAAAAGTTAATATCTTTTTGCCTTTTTTGTGCTGAAGGTCTTCAGGTTCAAACAAAAACTGAAATAAACCCACAGCATGTAGCCTGCTGTCGTACAGCTGTTTGTCTTTGTAGTGTCTTGTGCTCAGGGTCTTTGTTTTATGTTCATATTGTAGATGGTTCAAAGGAACACTTGCTAGCGCAGATAAAACATATGCGGGAAAACCCTGGCATTTCACATTCTGGGCAAAAATATCAACTAACAAATAAAGTTAAGCCTGTCCCAGTGTTTTTGAGATGTTCAGACTACTGAGAATCAAAGCTCTGATCCTTTTCTGTCACCACAGGCGTTCTCATCGTATTACAAAGGAGGGTTTGAGCAGAAGATGTCCAAACGAGAGGCCAGCCTTATCCTTGGCATCAGGTAAATGTCTGCTAACTTCTGAAAATCCTTTGGAGTGTGTGTCACTGCTCAGAGGAAAGAAATTAGTGCTTACCTGGATGTATTATTTATCTCCAGCCCAGCCAGCACAAAGGCCAAGGTACGTGAGGCCCATCGGAGGATCATGGTCCTGAACCATCCAGACAAAGGTGAGCGTACACTCTGACCCTCAAAGAGACAAAAGTCAGATGTTTTTAAGACTGCAGTGAGCGCTGGTTGATAAATGAATTTGAATTTCTATGTGTGTTAGTGTAAAAGTCAAAATCACTGATAATCAAGTTGTTAAAAAAATATTTTCAGTTAATAATTTCACAGATAAAAGTTGTCTACATCAACAGATGGACTGTTAAAGGAGTGATCACAGAATCAGACTTGTGTGTTTGTGTGTGTACGTGTGCAGGTGGGTCACCGTATCTTGCTGCTAAGATCAACGAGGCCAAAGACCTTATGGACAAGGACACGCGGCGATAACCTGCAGCTAACAAACACTTTACAGACCTCCATTACCTCGTGCTTGATCTCAGTCCTGTGGTTCTTCTCCATCAACATCAGCACAGAGGCGTCCACTCTCCACGCTCCTGGAAGATACTTTCATGGCAGTTTTATCTTAACGTTACTTCTCTTTGACAACATGATGTCATACCAAGAGTGAAGGATGTCGTAGCGTTGCACTCTAGTTGTAGCTGTACTTTAACAGTTCTGCTGCTGCTGCGTATAAAGTTTTATTAAAAGTTCACAAACGTCAGCATGTTAAGGTGTGATGTAATCTATTTAAGGAATGAGAGAATCATATATTCAGATATTTCCATGTTTAAACTGTTAATGTGGAAGAAGTGAGAACCTTTTTTAATAAATTATTTGAAAACATTTTCAGTAGCTGTGTGTTTCTATTAAAATGAGTGACAAATAAAAAACCCACCTCAGACAGCACTTTCAAAATGCTCCTTTATTAAGGGAATGATGTCATACTGTTGTCATGGTACAGGTTATGGGACGGAGAGGACAGAGAGCAAGACACAGAGTTTAGCGGTTACACTCACAGCAACAGTTATTGGTCAAAAATACCAATCAATTAGGTCTGCCTGAAAAAAGTCAAATAAATAGAAAAGGGGATTAGTCGTATGCTGATGTCACCATCAGGTGTTCAGTCTGGATCAGAAAGAAGCTGCACAGGTTTGATTTCCTTCATGAAGGCAGAGGGTTTATTTAGAGCAGCAGAGTGGTCCTAGAAAGATGTTAAGCTTGATGGACACGTCCGTGTTACAACTACAAGCCCTGCGGACTGTTTCACCAAAAAACACCCAATCCTTGGAGTTAAGTTTGCTATAAAATTAATTTCTCTCCTAACTCTGTGTTTCACTTGTGGATGCATCTGGTCAAACATGTAATCAGCAAAATACGGAGGCCAACAGATGTCCAACAAATAATCATAATAACAATAATAATTTGTTCTGTAAATAAGGATGAGCATTTTCAGTAACTTTTGAGTACTTGGATTAAATTATTATTATAGCATCTTTGTACTCGCAAAAAAGGGTTATGGAAATGGGCACGTGATGTAAAAATATGTCTGAAAGGACGTAATGAAAAAATAGGTGCGTAAATGGACATGAAACCTAAAGACTGGTACGTAAATGGACTTGTAACGTAAAAACAGGTATGTTAATGGCCATGTTATGTAAAAATAGGTATTTCACTGGACTTGTTTTGTAAAAATAGGTATGAAAATGGCCATGTAACATAAAAAAAGGTGTATAAATGGAAATGCAATGTAAAAAATAGGTATGTACGTAGACACGTATTGTAAAATTAGGTATGTAAATGGAGTGAAAAGCAAGTGCAATTTGAAATTCACTTAAGGCTTCAATTAGCCTATTAAACTATAAATTCAAAGTTAATGTAGGAAAACCTGCCAAAAAAACAAGCAAACAAAAAAATTGTTTCTGTCAATGTCAAAACAGGTTAGACACAGACTAAAATATCAATTTCTGAAGTCTGGAGCCAATCATCACGCAGTCAGTTCATCCACTGCCATGTTAGCACTAACTAACACAGCAGCAGTGGCTAACATTCGACACCGAGCCGTAAACGGTCCCAATACATTCATACCAACACCAAAACACCTCGACTCTGTCGTTATACCCGTAAATAATCATTAGGGAACGTTAGCCATGATGCTAACAGTTAGCCCTGTGTGTGTTCGGGACGCTCAACAGTTCCCTGGTGCAGAGCTCACACTCCTGCAGCAGTACGAGTAGTAACAGGGGGTCATCCCTGTGTTTCCCGGGTTCTATGTTCCCCCTCAACATAGAAACTTTTGTGTAACAGCAGGGTGGGGAGGTGATGAACGATAGCCTGCACACTGCTCGACGATTAAATAAGATTTAACCCATTTTAAATGGTAAAACCAATGTTCACATGTGGGAGGTTTGGTGACGATTATACAAATACTGATGCCTAAATCAAGTACTCATGCCCATCCCTATATAAATTATTTTATTATCATCGCCAAACTAAGTTAACGTAAGTTGCTACGGTTTTCTTCAGGTCGTGAAGGTTTTGTTTCAACATTGGATTCCGAGCACTTCATTTCCTGCATCCTGGTGAATGTTAATTCACCGACTTTTCTGCATCCATTCATGGTGTAAACGTGTTAAATTTTGTCAAAATAAAAGTCCTTCGTTACTTTCATGTATTTGAGGGTGATGGGTTCCCTGCGTCTCCCCCTGAAATCTACACCTATGAGTATAAGGCAAAGGTAAAATTAAAATTTACTTTACTTTTTTTAGTTTAATTTTACTTTAAATTTAGCTTTAAAGGAAGAGCTCAAATTTTGGTGGGAAAATGCTTTCACTTTGAGCTGATTGGATGTTATTTGTTGTTCCACGATGCTCTTTCTAGGACTTGTAGTTGACTTATAACTTCCATCCTCAAGTTCGCTTTACAAACAGTCTTCTATCTTTCATTTTTTGTCGATATTTTTTTTTTTAGCTTATTTGTATGGATGATTCAACATGGAGGATTTCATGTTCACCCTTGTGAAAAGTTCCAACAGTCTGTGGGGGAAATGTAACGGACCGTTGGTGCAGGAACAGGAACAGGTTGCTGCACCTGATATACTGTAGCTCTGCCTCTTCTGTGCAGGCCGCAAAGTTCATCTTCTGTTAGAGGGAAATGAAATGAGGCGAGGAAGGCGAGAAGTCGGAGGAGGCACAGACAGAAACCTTGGTAACCGTGTTAGCACCATGGAAGCTCCACCCACACTCAGGTGAACGAGAGGCATGCTGGGAAAGAGGAGGCGGCGTTAGCTGTACATTAGACGTACTCTTATCCAAACTGATTATTTTACAGTCGATCGTCTTCAACGGAGCATCCAGAGATATGAATATTAATAATTCCAGTATTTTACAGTTTGTGAAATCTGCAGGATCGCTAACGGCAGAAGAACAGTTAGAGGGCGCTGTTGTTCCAGAGCAGACGTCTTTAAGCTCGCACAGTTTCTGCTTAATGGAGTGAAACCGTCACATCCACCACGTTTATTCTCTCTCAGGGAGCTGTGAGGCTGATGGGAGATGTAGTCTGAATGTAAAGAGACACCAGCAGAGAGTGAAGCTACTGCTGCGCTGAGACAGAAGCAACCGGCGGTGGTTTCGGTGGAGATTAATCAGCAGCCCTTCGTTAACGAGCTTCATTAAGGCTGCAGCGATCCATTAGCAGTCCTGCGTCGCCCTCTCTAAGTCTTCATCGTGCTGCTCCACCACCACCACCACCTCCTCCTCTTCCTCCTCGTCTTGGTCCTCTTTCTCACTCAGTTCCTCTCCGATCACGTCCAGCCGTGCCTCCTGCCCGTTTCGCACCTCCTCCTCATAATCGTCATCGTTAGGAAGCCCCGCCTCCTGCAGCTGCAGCCGCCGCTCCTCCACCAGCAGGAGGCGCTCTCTGACGCCCTCCGCTGCCGCTGCCGTGTCACTGGGACTCCCAAAGAACTGCTCGGTCCTGAAACAACAACGATACAGTCATTAGCTAGCTAGTCAACATAGCAGATCATTTAGCAGCTTAAGAAACTTTTTTTTTTCCCTGGAGTTGGTGGAGACCAAAACAGAGCTAAAATAGAGTTAGTATTTGACTCACATTTGCCAGGCACAAGCGAGGCAATTCAGAGTTTATGCATCCGTGTGTCTACTATGGTCAGTATGACGTAAATGTCGTCATTCATCCATGTCCACAAGGGTCCGCGCTGACCCTTAGGTGGATGCCCACATGCAGCCCATTTCAGTCAGGACCACTTTAGCCAAAGAAATCTTTATTTCCTTTTGCAATTTGATATTTGGTGGTATGGCTCTGTTCTGAGGCCTCTCTGCCCTTCCACATGCATGCGAGGAAAGCCTGAGACAGAGAGAGCACACCCCTCTGCCCTTCCATGCGCCTACATGGAAAGCCTAAGGCAGGGAGAGCAGCAGCAAAGACCCCCAGGTACAGAACAGAGCTTCAATGACAAACAGAAATGACACTGATAAGTCAGACACAGCATGAAAAGGAGGAGCTGGGGTGGAGGCAGGTTGCAAAGCGGCTTGCAGAGGAAGCAACAACAGCAGTTTAAATTGGGACATTCAACGTGGAAAGTATGTCTGAGCTTTTAAAGGGTGATGATATGTCAGTATTGTGTTCACTGCTTGTTTCTGCTGCACCCAAAGAGCCCAAATAGTCCGTTATTGCAGGTTTAAGGATAGGGTTGGGCATTTAGTGGGTTATGTGTGTGTGTGAGTACACACCCATCAGGGAAGATCACAGGCAGGGCCAGTCTGTCCAGCAGAATTTTCCCAGAGGCGTCGACTTCATCCAGAGACTCTGGGTCCACACATTCAAGCTGCAACACCTGAAACACAGAAAAAAACACATTCTGAAGACGTTCAAAGTCCACATGGCTGCAATGATGTGACTCTTAGATTTCAGCTGCATCGACTGTACAAGCCCAGCAACAATGGCCGTGACTGCACATGTGATTTTTACTGCTGCTGCTACTCCTGACACATGACAACACCGTGAGGTTTCTCTCTCTGTGCCTGTCTCACCCTCTCTGCAGCAGTGTGGAAGTTCAGAGCCAGCTCCAGTCTCTGTTGTCTCTCCTCTGCACTGACGCTGAACTGCTTCCAGACTCGGTTGAGTCTCGGCAGAGTGTCTCCGGACGAGCGCGTCGTACAGCGCAGAGACTGACAGAGGACAACAGTCGCCTGCAGCAGCTGACGGCCGTAATCATACGTGCTCTGATGGAAGAGACGGGAAGACAGATGCCGGCAGAGAGGCAGAGTTATTGTTATTGTTTTGTTTGTAGAATTGTTTCGCCTCATAAAGTTGATCATTTTTGTGTCTCACCTGAGCGACATCCACAAACTTCCTGTGTTTGTCCAACATGGTCCTGGTCTCCTGAGTGTCGTCACCCAGCCGGACGTGAGTCTTTAACAGAGCGTCCAACAGCTCGCCGAGCCACTCTACTGCCTGAACACACACACACAATCATCATCTCATCAGTACAGGAAGTGCTGTGGTGTGTGTGCATGTGTCTGTTGCTGTGTTTCCTACCTGTAAAGCGTCTTCTTCACATTTGAACAGCTGCACCATCTGAAGCATCTTCAACCTCCTCACGTCCACCATGTCCTCACACCTGCAACACACACACGATTAATGGCTTCATTCACATATCCTAACTAAAGGCCTATTTAGACTTTCCACCTCAACATGACCACGAGGGTCCGCTTTGGTCTGTGTGTTGTAAATGTCATCATCCATTTTGACAGGGAGCATGGACTGTACGCACAGCCAAAGCACCAACTGCACATGATCCACTAACACTTACATGCTGTACAAATGAAGTTTGATTAACTTATCATTCTAGATGTCCAATAAAACACTCATGGAAGCTGTAGTTGTAGAACACTGACAAAATATGTCGGAGTCTCATGTTGCCAAAATCTGATCATCTGTCTCAGTAGCAGATCCACATTTTGTCTTAAACCTCAGTATCATGTTTCAGCTTTTTGGAGACTCAGAAAGAAACCCCACAAAGCTCTCTGCTGTGAAAAGATGATGAAGAAGAAGAAAAGAAGAAGGTCACCTCTGCTTGCGGAGCTGCATCTCCTCCATCACCGCCTGAATGTGCTGAACGTTGTCCTGCTGTTCTCCAGCTGGACTCTCCGTCTCCTCCAGAGGCCACGACGGCTGGGTGCACATCTGCTCCATTAACACCGTCCCCTTCTGGCGCAGAGAACCAAGACCTGCCTCTGCGGAGTTAAGACGTAGATGGACGTACTTCATTAATATCACGACAAGCACTATTGTTTCAAAGGTCAAGCGTTATCATTCACAGCACCAACCGACAGTCTGCAGCTTCTCCTCCAGCAGTTTGAGGTTCTGTTGAATCGAAGCTCCGTCAGCTGGAGCCACGTCCGCACAGAGCATGCCCAGTAGGCCGTCCAACTGCTGGGACAACTGCGGAGACAGTTTGATTGCTCAGAATAAATCACGGACACTTTATTTACTTGCCGGTTGCCTGCATTTGGCCTCACCCTGAATGTTCTAGCCTTAGAACAGTGAGTGTGCGTTACCTCCTGCGTGGTGCTGTGGAAGCCCTGCGCCGCCTGCAGGACGTTCTGTCGGCCCTCCAGCTGAGCGGCCTGCTGGTAGCAGACGTCGCTCAGCTGCTGCTGCAGCGCCTTCAGCTCCACGACCTCCTCCTCCTCCCCGGCACTGAGCAAGGCAGCGATCTGCTGGTTCAACTCCACGTACACTGCAAACCACTCCTGCACACACAAACACACAGAATCAGCCCATTGATCACATTCACCTGCAGTGTCAAGTTTTTCTTCCCACTTAAGTCTTTATTTTAATTTCTGTGACACTGACATGTCGTTACAACAGCAAAATAATTTGTATTTTCCTCTCAGATTTTCAAACCTCTCCAGCCCCCCATCCTTTTCCGAAACACACCAAGCTTATTCCTTTTGCTCCTCGTTGCTTAAATCCTGGTTTAACATTTCTATCATAAGCTGCCCATTTTAATATATTTGCCTCGTTCTGAATCTTTTTCAAAACTTCAAACCACAGATCTCATGTGTGAACTGTTATTGGATCCAACAGAGTGGAAGCATCAAAGAAGAAACTTAAATCTGATTCATTAGTTTGTGCTTGACATGGTGTGTGTGTGTGTGTGTGTGTGTGTGTGTGTGTGTGTGTGTATTAAATGTGTTGCATTACACTGTGCTGGCTCTCGATTTCCTCGTGTTTCTGCTGCAGGGCCTGAGCCGCTCGCATCGAGTCTCCGATCGCCTGCTGAGTCTTCAAGAGCTCTGAACCTGGACCCTGCAACCAGGTGACCACCTGAAGTAAACACAGACAGAAAACACAAGATACAGACTTAGTGATCTGCTGTGGAGACAGAAGTGGGAGGTGCTGATTTCAGGAGCGAAGGCCCAATTTTATTTCTCAATAGACGATATTTGTAGTTTAGATGGACGATAACTGTGTCAGTAAATATCTGGCTCAAGCCTGTGTACAAACAAATGTTAGATAAAAAAGTTAATAATGATTCCCAAGATGTATTTCAATATGATACATCCAATCACAGAGCTTTAAATTCAGTTACATACAACAGGCAGAAGCCATGATGGTGTGAATATAAGCCAACATGCACATAACCGAGACCCTTAAACTGAAGCAGCTGAACTGAATTAATTCCACCATCATTTATTGTATTAATCACACCTGTGATTTTCCTCCTGTGATCTCAAAATGTCTGCTGTGAGAGGGGCTGTAAGAGACACAAGTCTCAGCGCTGCAGTACAGCACAGTGACCAACAGGGGGCTCTGAGGCTCCACCTGTCTTTATGTGAGGAAGTTTAGAAGCAGTCCGACATATCCTGTCATGTCAAACATCATTTTCTCTGATGGTCGCTACCCATACAGGTTTTCTTGTAAAGTTTGTATCAAAATCAGTAAAGATTAAACAATATTACTTCCACAAATATATTTACAGGCTTCATGGTTGAACAGTGGACAATTAACAGTGGTTACATGAGCCTCAAAACCAGCCACAACTCAGCCCTGAGCAGAGTGAACGTCCTCTACTGACCAATCAGACTGCAGTGTTCACAGCTCCACCTTTTAGTACCAGATCTGTGTGCTAGGTGCCCCAACAGAGGGGGGACCAAACATGGGACGGCACAGAACGGTTCCATTGGTACCATCCACAACTTTTTACAGTGGAAACAGAAAAAAATGCATACCGAACTGAACTGAACTGTACTGCTTGGTGGAAACAAGGCTCCAAAAAACACTAGAGCCTCCATTTCTCAAATTATTTCGATAGACCCTCTCTGCGTGGTTAATGCACATCTTTCAAACGCCACGTCTCAAGTTTGTAACAACAGCTGCCTGTGCAAAATGAGAAGCTTCAAGTCTGAACTGAGATAATTTAATGTGTAAACTCAGTGGAGTGGCCCTTTAAACTTCCACTAAAAAAGTCAGAAACTACTCTTAAAAATCTCCAAGAAAAATGGGATTTTTTAAAAAAAAAAAATTATTTTAAAAAAAATACCTATTTATTTGATAATCCAATTAAAAATATGTGTATTTTCCACAATATTTACAGTGAAAATTTCAGGTATTTGTGGAATTCTGTGAGTGTCTTGTTTGGTAGTGACTTAGTGTTTCGTGGATGATTATTTTGGGGGTAGAAAACAAAAGTTAAAAGGACTTTCTTTGTTTGTCCATTACAAAATAACACAACACAAAGTGAATATGATCTTGTTTTTAGTAGAAGTTGAAATGTGAAATGAAACAGTAACATCTGGGACAGTCTATCCAGATGTGTGTGTTTGAGTATCATGATTTAATTGTATTTATCAGGTCAGTGATGCCTTACAGAGCTAACACACACACACACACACACTCTATCCAGAACTAGGCCAACACCCCCCAACCTCAAATCCCGGCTAGCGGCCGACATGGTGCGGTTCCCATGGCAACCCCCAGGCTCATCTCCAAGACAGTGGTGTTACCCGTCAGCCCCTGCGGCTGCAGGAGCCCCAGTAACCACAGCAGAGTCTGCGTCTACTGAAGAGCTGCTCACTGACTCTGCTTCTACGGGTCAAAGGTCAAAGACTGGATGATAAAAGAATCAGGGCAAAGAGACTTTATGATACTGCAGCGATGTATAGGGAGAGCTGCGGGCGGGTGGAGGAGATATTTACACATTAGTGCTCTGCTCAGGAACATGAATTGCAGGAGGAGCAGTGAACGTGCTAACTTTGCTCTTGCTGCCTCTGCTGTAGAGATTCAGAGAAAAAAAGGACTCATACAAAACAACGTACATCAAGACAAGCTGCATAAGCCTCCGACAGCTTTACAAATAAATGTGATTTCTTTTTTCACAGCACTTGTCTCCGAGTCTCCCCAAAGGTAAACACAGAAAGGAGACGCCTGGACGGGACGTCACTGCTCACTAAATAAGGATCTACGTCTGGGACAACTTGCACGTCAGTTTGTTTACACGTGTGAAACATCGACTAGACACAGACGGGGGAAGCAGCTAGTCTGCGTCTGCCTAGAATCTAAAACGTAATCCACCTACCATCAATGTCTCAGTCATGCGTTAGTCTTGATGCATTTTACAGAAAGAAAACAACAATTAAAATCATGAACTGTCCACGAGGGTAAATAAAAACCCACAATTTTGTCAACACCTCCTGCGTCCTTGCTGCCTCACTACTTGGTCCCCGGCAATCTGCAGTAACAGAACAAACCTTGCAGGTAATCATCCGCTATCTTGCTACGACTGATTGCACTTCGGCTTCACTTTCAGGTTGCTGCTTGATGGAGACGCACGTTCACAGCCGCTCACACTTTTTCATCTGCGTGTATGTTACCTGCATGACCTTGGCGTGGATCTCGTCCAGTTGTGTGCGCTTGTTTCGCTGCCTGCAGAGCTCCTGGTATCGGGTGTACTGCTCCCTGAGCGAGTCCAGCAGCTTCATCACCTGAGGCTGAGCCAGCAGCTCCTCCTCCATGGGACACCAGGCTGGACCTTGAGGTCAGAGGTAAGAGAGAGTTCAAACAGACGTGGGGTTACAGTCAAGGACGTCTTCTGATCTTTGGTGTAATTGTATAAAAAGGTTCCTGCAGACGGTCATTTTCAGGACATTGAAATATGTCTCAAACACTGTGTCACACTGGAGTTTCCTGCCTAGTCCCCTGGAACAACTGAATGACTTCATTCAACAGCTCAGGGACAAAAATAGCACAAAACAATACATATGACCATTCATGCATCCGTTCATCCGCTCAGCTGTCTGAGCCGCGCCACCGCAGTGACACCTGGCCGCTTCCTCACCTCCCTGCCCTCCTCCTCCTCCCTCCGAGCCGTTAAATCGCCGCTGCTGCAGCTCAGACAGCAGCTCGTGACCTGCAGACAGACAGAGAGGGAGCCAGAGGGAGGGATGGTTTGAGATTTAAAAGCCTGTTATAAAAGCATTTGAAAACAATAATGTGTCAGTGTGTGCGTACATGCTGTAGAGGGAGGAGGGTGGTACCACAGACAAAGAGTCCTTTCACCTCCGACCAACACGCAGACACAAGGCTGCTCAGTACAGTGACCACAGCCATCCATCCATCATCCATCCATCCATCCATCATTAAACCATCCATCCTTAATGTCTGTGTAGCTCCAGGTCTTGGTAGTAGCACACAAAGGTGCTGATCAGAATTTAAGCAGCTGGAGGCGACTTTTTGCAATTGTTTTAAGTTGAAAAAACTTAAACTCAGATTGGGAAACCTCCGCACGTCATCTCTTTTTTCCCCAGTGTCCGATCTGATAATTTAAGAGGCTTTGTGTGATTGGGTATAAAATTCCGTAAAGGGCCAGCCTGTTGAATCCGTCTCAAACTTAAGACCAACATGTAAAATTGCTCACATTTATATAAAGATGTGCATGTCTGAAATAAGAGGAGTTGATATTTACCGGTCTGAAGGACAGTCTCAGGGTCAAAAGACGGCAGAAGTGCACAGTCAGCTGATCTGTAGAGGACAGAGAGACACAGCTCTGGATTTAATCTGTCTGCTGTCATACACTTTAACCTATGTGTGGGTGTGTGTGCGTACTTCTCCTTGTCCACCGAGCTGCTCTTGTCACTGTCGTTGATAATCGAAAGCTCGTCCAGCAGCGACGTCGACTCCTTGGTGAACTTCTCAAAAACCTGACAACAAAACAAAAGAAACGTAAACAAAAACATACTCCGACTGAAAAGAAAATTAAAAACAGAAAAAGAAACATAAATGTATTGAAAATAAAATACTGACCAGCCTCTTGTTGAGCCAGTCGTTGTGGTCGTAGTCCAGACTTCCTCCGAAATCGTCCGTCAGCTGACAGGGTTCAATGTAACGAGTCAACTTATTGGCCGAAACCAGGATCACCTGACAGGAAGCACACACACCAACACAGAGAGCATTGTTATATTTAACATGGATGGATGGATTTTAAATGTGATTCATACAGATCATTGTTATGATTATTTAGGCCAGTTGACAGTTCAAGCCCTGCTTCTGGTTGGCACAGTCAGCACTGAAGAATCACACTGAGACTTTTTAAACAAAGCTCCTTCTACTTTCTGATACATAAATCAAAGTTCTGTGCGATAAAAGGAAAATATAAGATGCAAATTACATCTACCTTTATTAAAGATCCTTGACTGACACTCAGCTATGTTCATGTCAATCAATGATTATTTAATTTTTTTTTTAATTTATCTATTTGATTTTTTAGTATAGTTAATGTTCTTTTAGTTTGTCTCAGCACTGTCTTCTGTCTAACTTTAACTGTGTAACCTCTTCAGTCCTTGTACCCTGTTTTAACAGATGTATATGGCCATATGATGTTGTTTTTTTCTGTACAAAAGAAAACAATAATAATTACTGATTATAAAAAAGGAAAATATAAGATGATGATGTTGTTGAATATTGTGATATTTTTATTACTTGCTAAAAAATAAACAGATATTTAAAGTGTGCTGCTTCTGGTACACTGCTAAACTATAACAGATTGCTTGTTGATTTAAAAAAAAAACATTTTGTTAATAAAAAATTGAACACTGAAAGAAACACAAGTGCAACATCACAGTGTTTCATGATGTATTTATCCCACAAGTTGACATTAAGATGACAAAAAGAAAGATATATCATGCAGCCCTATTTGGGATTGTTCTTCAGACCCTTCCTTAGATGTTTTATATCCGCTCTGTTCACAGATTACATATCAAGCATTGCTCCAGTGCTCCATCCCAGCGGAGGTCTGCGATCACAAGACAAAATTCTCCTTTGGCTTCCCGGAGCACTTTCTAAATCTGGAGACTGAGCGTTCAGTGTTCATTAACAGCCTGCGAGCTGATCTGAGGTTTCACAAAAGACCATCTTCTAAGTTTAGCTGAAGATTTAGACCTTGACCTTCTTTTTTCTGTGCCTGTCTGTACGGCACAGAAAAGTTTGATCCTTTCATGTTATCACTCACGTTAAAGTGCGCTCATATGAGAGGTGGCTTTACAAATAAACCTGGACAGTCAGACAGCTGGTGATGAGTCGGTCCTCCAGCTGTCACTGCGGCAGATGCAGTCAGAGACATTTGACTCAGCTCAGTGTGCGTGTGTGTGTGTGTGTGTGTGTATTTAAATGTCAGGTCAGACTTTGGAGCAACTGCAGGACACACACCCCACTGTGACATCCACACACACACTTCATAGTTTAGATGAGTCACATTTCAGCAGTCACTGGAATCTCCCTTCCAGCAGCTGTGTGTGTGTGTGTGTGTGTGTGTGTGTGTGTGTGTGATGAAGATGAGTACTCCAACAGATTTGACAACAAACTCAACCCCAGCACCTCATCTGTCAAATCATTTCATCTTTCAAAAACATATTCAATCAGTAAACAAACTCACAATTCGACATTTAACCTGTTTATCAAATGTCGGAGCGTCCTTGAACGCACCGGCAGGGACAGTCTCTGCTCTCAGCGCACAATGATAACTCCACTTTGGCTCAAATGTAAATAAAGTCGTCTAATCGTCGGCTGCGATGGATTATCTGTTATCTGCAGCAACTTTCAAGTCGCTTACACACCCACCAACTCGCTCCGGTTACCGTGGCAACAACCATAGAGCCAACATGGCTGCAGAAATCTGGGTCACAGAGACTACTGATCTCTGTCAGTAAAACCATCTGTTATAATAGAGGAGGAGGTTGGCCGAAAAATCTCACACACACACACACACACACACACACACACACACACACACACAATCGACCCTGGCTCAGGTTTCAGCAGCACTCAGGACAGTTAATGGTGCTCGAGGTTATCGTAACTGGCTGTTTGATATCAGGTAACAACACAATTCATCGTGTGTTTAGGAACAAAATGTCCCCACAACAGCAGAAACTGGATCAACAGACAGTGTGTTTGTCTCTGAGATTATTTCAGAGTGAGATTGAATCTGCGACTCTGCATCTCACCTTCTAGTGTGGCTGTTCAGAACAGCCATGAAGACTTGCCTTCAACAACAATTCAACAATATGGAACCCTTAACTATTTGGGGAGAGGAGACCAAAGGGTGGACCGGAAGATTTATGAACGACCGGCCGAGCAGTGGGGACACAGCACTCAGTCAAAAGTGCTGGGAAATATTAAAAAGGCGAAATCAGATAACAGAGAGCCCCAGGAACGAGTCCTAAAATCCAGTTATGAGTTTTATCAGTTCAGCATTCCCGCTTCCCAAAGTTAATGTTTTTTTGGTACGATTCCTGTGGTCTGTGGTTCACACAAGCTTAAAGGACTTTCACGTTTTGTTTTACGACATAAAATACGTCTGTAAATACCCCATGTGTCAACTTTGAAGCTTCCATGAATCTTCAAAAAGACAGCTGCTAACAAGAAGCTAAATGAGACTACAGAACGCCATTATGTCGAACACACCTTATAGTCTTGTTATAGTGGTGACGTTAGGTAATGCGACCGTGGTGTAGTTCATTTATAGCCTAACGTTAGTTTTTGACTTCTGCTGGTTTGCATTTAGGCCTCAAAAATCAAAGTAGTGTTCATTTGTTAAGATTATCTTGCTGAACAAAAATCTCATTGTGTAAATATTTTCTGAGAGAACCAATAGTCAACCCCACAATGTTGTCACAGTATCAATATCAAGGTATCTGGTCAAAAATATGCTGATATTCGATATCGCCCAGCCCTACTTTACACCCAAAATGGCGTCAGATTGTATCTAGTTTGAAGTGAAGTTCATGTTAAGCCCAGTTCAGACCAAAGATTCGCAACAAGCTGAAAGCGTTTTAGAACGCTGCAGAGGAAAGTTGCAGCGGTGTGAACTGGCCGGTCTGAGCTCAACTCAAATGCAGCTGTAACCAGTACTTCACTATCACTATCCTCATTCATATTTTAAGAAGCTACAGTTTATATTCAGCCACAAAATAAGTCTGAAAAGCTGAAATCAAAACGAAGTACAGAGAACTGTTGCATGGAGATGATACACCATCTCGTCTAGTTGCATTGGTGTGAACCGGCAGGTTTTTAGAGCGTTGCATTGCAAGTAGTTGCCTGTTGTCTTTGACCCGAACTGGGCTTTAGACAGAAAATGAGATACAAAAGCATATGAAATCACATCAGTTCCCCCTCAGTGCCAGAGAGGACACTGATCAGTATAAAGAAAACTGGTTTACGAGCAGCAGCTGAGAGACTCACCTCAAAGCCCAGGCGGTCTTTCTCCTTCCAGAAACAGAAGTGTGTGACTTTCTTATCCCAGAATTCATCTGGCTTCACCACGCAGACCAGCGACACCTCGGCTGGAATCACATTCTGCAACAGCAACAACAGCATCATCACCCTCAGCTCTAATAATCCTGTCATGTGTGTCAGTATTAATGAGCCTGGAGGCAGAGTGAATGTGTTTGTACCTGCAACATGAGCACCACAGTCTTCACAATGTTCCACTGAGACTTTCGTCCGTCCACGATGACGGTGAAACCCCGCGCTTTACACTTCTCACTATGAGAGAGGGAGAGAGAGGAAGCATTTTATTAAACAAGGAGATCATTCAAACACACAAACATTTACACACAATTTCCTGTTCATGCAGTATTTGGGTTGTCGACCCAAAATGACTCGAGTAAGTGTAAGAGTTTGTTGTTTTCCTTCTTTTAAAAAAAAAAACAAATCAGTGTGTTGAATCAATGCCATAACCTGACACGCACCTCCCCAGAAATGCAACTACACGATGCAGATCTCCTGTCTGTTTCTGTAAGCTGAAACCATTTCCCTCAGTGGAAACGAAGCTTTTATTCACTTTAATTTCACAGATAAGAAACAATAAATTGTGAAGACAATAAAGCCTCCACAAAAGTAGCATTTTAAGTCTTGTGTGTGATTTATCCTGGCTTCATATGAGCAGAGGAAAAGTCTGCTAGTCGCTAGGCTAATTTATACAACGTAAAATGCCATAGGCTTGTGCTACTAATGTTAGCATGTTATATTTGTTTAGAAAACGTGTTTAGTATAAGACAGTTGTTTTGTCAGTGAACCTTGTGAGTTGTAATGGAGCTGAATTGTTTAACGTTACCTTTGTTAAATGTTGCAGTTGTCCCTGGTTTTATATGAGTAGGGGGAAAGTCCGCTAGCTGCTAGGCTAATTTATACGATGTAAAATGTCATAGGTTTGTGCTAAAAACATTAGCATGTTGTATTTGTGGGGAATATGTGTCCAGGGTTAGGGAACGCTGCGAGTTATAGTGAAGCTGATTTGTGTACTTATGTTTGAAATTGTCCCTTTTAAGCCATGTTTAATGTGTGTTTAATGTGTGTTTTGGCGGAGGCTCTGCAGAGAACTGAGGCACAAGTATAAGAGTGTACATTTTTCATTGTGCTTCAAAGAGTCGGAGTGATCCATTCACCCATATTTACTTAGACTGAACAAATAAGTTGGCTTTCCAATGCAACAAACACTAACAGATTGTAAACTAGTATCACTGGTAGATTTATTTGCAAAGATTTAAAGAATAATTCAAGTTTATTATAACTTTGGTCTTATATAGATTTAATTTATGTGATTTATGGCCCACATATACCACATCTAAACCCACAAAAATAAGACCTGAAAACATGGTATTGGCCCGAACATAAAAACATTTTACTGTTGGAAATTACGTTGGAAAAACCCAGGATAGTATTATATTTGAAGACACTTTTGTATTCGCTGCATCAGATATTCTTTTTGACTGGAGAGAGTAAATCAGCTCTGACAGACAGTGTTACATCATGTGTTGATTGTAGCCTTGATGTTCCTTGATTCCACTGAGCCCAATTTAACCTAAAGGAATTTCAAACAGCTTGTGTAATATGTTTTGGAGGAAATAAATTCTTGACAGGTGATAACGAGTTGAAAGCATCTGCTGACATCTTTACTGCGGAAACGTAACGAGGACTGAATCACTCGTCAAGCTGCCAAAAATTACTGCTGTCAGAGAACGTCATGGAGTGGAGGTATAAAAAAAACAGACTGAAAAATACAAACAACCAGAGAAAATCACTCTGACAGGAGAGAGTGAGAGTATGAAAAACAAGCTGTGTTATGCTTTTATGGAGGGATTTCATGTTTACGTGAGAAAAGTCTTCAAAGGTGAGGACTCTCTGTTAGTATCTCAGGGAAACTTTCCCAATAGCTGTGGTAGAAAAGTACTCAGATCATTTTATTAACTAAAAGTAAAAATAATAGTTTGTAAAAAATACTCATGTTTGTACTTTGGGTTTCTACTAAAACATGTTCACAGGCTTTAATGTTAAAAAAGTCTTTATTTTCCTCGTATTGTCTGCACTGGAGCACCTGTATTCACCCTCTGTCTGAAACACTGTTTAATCGCTGTATCCTAAAGCCTCCCTCCCAAAAAAGCTGTCTACTCTGATTAAGTGTTTACGTATCTTCCCCATCGCAGTGTCTCTGCACCATCACTGCAGCCGGGAGAATGACTAAGACTTTAGCTGCACTTTCTATAATGAAAAATCCCCAATAAAAGCTTCTAAACACAATCACACATAATCCAGCAAGAAATGAACAACATCAACAACTAAGAGAACATCCCTGACGTTATCATGTAGCTACATGTAGCAGTGTACTTGCAGCCGGGAAACTATCACAACTGAGATTAGAAGCACTTTATACCATGAAAAGTCACCAATAAAAGCCTTTAAACACAATCATGCATGTTCCAAACGAAATATAATCCAACACTGGGGAGACATTAATATCATCAACAACCAATTAAGATTTCTGCTGTGAAAAATCACCAATACAGGCTCCTAAACACAATCACACATTTTCCAGGGGGGAATATAATCCGAAATCAGGGAGAAATTAACAACATCAACAACTAAGATCACAGGTTTATCTGACATTAGCATGTAGCTACATGTAGCAGTGTCCTTGTAGCTGGAGAATGACTTTCACTGAGAACAGCAGCGCCTTCTACTGTGAAAAATCACCAATAAAAGCTTCTAAACACAACTATAAGCTGTTAAATAATTTTAGTAGAGTAAAACGTTCTATCAAAAATACTCAAGTACAAGTACCTCAAAATTATACTTCAGTATAATACTTGAGTAAATTTACTCCACCACCGCCTGACAGGACTAATCTGAGAGTGTGTGAATATTCAAAAACAGCTGTTGGAAGGGGAGGGGTCATCTTATAATCAGGGTAGTCTCATATTCGGGCCAATGCGATAACACTCAAGTTGTAATAAAGTGGAATCATCCTTTAAGCCTTTTTACAACACAGCTGAACATGCAGGATTTAGACAAGATACAAAGTACACATCCAGCAGCTCCTCAGTGACACGTTAACCAAACATGTACAAAGACATTAAAAGTGAGACAGAACAGACGCATACCAGACGACTGCTGTTACTGCATGCTTGTGTATACCTGGGGATGCTGAGCAGGTAGTCCAGCGTGGCGCTGAGCTCCTCCATGCTGGTCTGATCTGAGCTGAGAGGGATGGTCAGGATCAGACCACTGCGCCGATCTTTGCCCCCTGAAGAGAGAGACAGACCGGTAGATCTGATTACAGCCCAAACTGCATGTAAACTGAGATTACACGCTCCTCACATGTAGACATGTTATCTCATGGTTGGTGTGTGTGTGTGTGTGTACCTGAAAGAAAGGCCAGTTTCTTCTTGAGGATGGGGAGCATGTTGGTCGCTTCCACTGTAACGTTGGACATCTGTAGACAAACATACAGGCGACAATTAAAGCCGGAGTAGGCAGTGTAATTTTGGCATCATCGGGCAAAAATAAACCTAAATCCTATAATAAACTTAGAGGATATTGTAATTTAAGCAGTCTCAGAGAACACTAGACTTCTGCACCCCCTCTTGGCTCTGTTTTGAGGCTTTAGAAAATCTAGGCCATGACAGGAGACTTTGGCCACCCCTTCAGTGAAAGCCTGATTCAATATGGTGCAGAGAAAGTTGCTATTCCAGCATTAGCAAATACTGCCTACACTACAGAGCAACCCAAAAAAACGGAAGACAGACTTATCAAACAGAGACTCTAAATACCCGTCGGTGTCGGCAGACGTTTTACAAATGTGAAAATGTTGCCAATAGTGTAGCCTTCTGATATCTGGAGCCAAGGGCTCACAGCTGTGGCTTCAAGTTCACATTTGTGTAGCTAATTTTAGCTACAGCCTCAAATGATAGGGTCTCCTCCGCCTCATTCCCCGCCGCTCCACAACACTTTGCTGGGTGGAAAGTGGGCATAAGCTCCAAAGACAGCGGCTGCAGCAACCTGAATCCAGCCAGCTCAAAGCCAAGCTCCAGGGCACCAGATAGCCCCAACTTCCTGCTGGATCAGCAAACTTTAGGTTGCTGCCACTAGTCACCAGCCAGCCACAATACCCAGCTTTAAGGGGACTGCGCTGGTTTAATTTGTGCCGCTACAGCTGCCGACCAAAGCCTAACTTTTCAGGTTCACATTTTTTCCATGGCTATTTTAAAATAACTTTCCTCTAATCATATGTACATTCAAACAGTTTTTGGTTGCTATTTTTTTTCTCCACAGCCTCAGGCATTAGTTCACAGCCTCAGACACTAGCCCACAGCTTCAGAGATTAGCAAAAAGGTCCAGACACTAGCCCACAGCCTCGGATACCAACTCAAAAGTTCAGACACTTGGCCACAGCTTCAGACACTGGCCCACTGCCTCAGACACAAGTCCACAGCCTAAGATACTTGCCCACAGCCTCAGACATTAATTCACAACCTCAGACACTAGCCCACAGCTTCAGATACTAGTCCACAGCCTCAGACACTAGCCCCCAGCCTCAGACACTAGCCCACAGCTTCAAACATTTGCCCACAGTCTCAGAACACTAATGCACAGACTAACATACTAGTCCACAGCCTCAGACACTAGCCCACAGCTTCAGATACTAGTCCACAGCCTCAGACACTAGCCCACAGCTTCAGATACTAGTCCACAGCCTCAGACACTAGCCCACAACCTCAGACACTAGCCCACAGCTTTGATACGACCTGTCTCCTACTGCTCAGATGACAAACACATGGAAAGTCAACACAGTAGTACAGCAGCCATATTACAGATGATGGAATCAACTGGGTCACTGTGGAACACTGTAGCACACAGACAGAGACAAACCCTGGCTGAAGTATGATATGAACATTATATCGACAGCTCAGTGATTTTCCATAAGGATTTCCTCTCAGCTGGCACTCCTCCCAGCTGATTCAGATTCTTGGCTCCACATTCAGCTCAGCCTGTGATTTGCTGTCTGTTTCATCAGCGTGTGTTCACTGTCAGTCAGTAAATCAGTCGGTTTATATTTCTGTCAGTTGTTTGTGGCTTTCTGCGTGTAATCATGAGATTAATTGGTGATGGAAATAACCTTTGGGTGCAGCTCTAGTTTGGACTTGAAACCACTACAGAAACTTGTTTTCTAAATCCTACAGTGAATGTCTGGACACAGATGTTGGTTCCACAGCTGTGTTTGTTTTTACCCTCTGTCTCTGCACTGTGCTGGTTTAGATTATCATTGTTCATCATTCAATAACAGATTCTGGTTTCAGTATGTTATAGTTTCCCAACCAGTGCTCTGAGAATCACGGGTTTTTGTTACCTTTGGACAGACCCAGGCTAGCCGTTTCCCTGGTTTCCAGTCGTTATGCTAAGCTAAGCTAACTGCCGCTTGGCTCCAGCTTCAATTAAGCTTACTTTAATTTTGTTTTCAGGAATCAAAGACAACTAATGTAAATCCAGCCAATCCCCATGAATTCTGCAATTTTCTTTCAATCACGGCAACTTTTTTCTGGAAATTTGACCCATCACTGTAGTTTCCTGTGAGTTTCATTGATTGCCAAAGGCAATAACCTGATGTCTGCACGAAAGCCGGGGTAAACTGTTTGCATGCAACATTGTGGTCTGACAAAAACAGAAGATACTGATAGACAAACACCTTTGTCACAAACACGCCCAGAGAACAAGACACATCACCCTGGCTGAGGCTGTTGCACCCAGATCTACTGTAGGTGCAAAAAGAACCAAGTTAGATTAGTAACGTCTGTGTAGTATAAACCACAAACTTGTGATAAAACTGCTCTTGATTGGTCAGAATTTCCATGTGGGAACAATCCAGGAAGTAAAGCAAACGTTGAAGAAGAGTACACTTGCAAGATAAATGTGACACTTTCTAATGTCACAATGGAGGGACAACTACGCAGGTTGATTTTAGCGCTGCTCATCGTGGACTATATTGCTGTCATTGTTCATTTTAGTCAAACCATACAGTTTGAAAACGAGGTGCGGCTCCAACTAGAAAACAATGTTTTGATGCATTGGATGTGCTGAATGTGCATATTAAGGCAGTACAGGAGGAGGTGCACATTAATAATCCTCCAGGACTGTAACATGCTCATGTTTAACCCAAACAATGTGTCACTGCAGTTGGTTCACATCCAGGTCGGAACATGTTCTCACCACAAACAAACCGCACCAGAGTTCGTTTGTAACTGGACTGAGACCACCTCTTCAAGAAGGTCTTGGTCCGGGTGTTTTGGTGCACACCTGAGTGTGATTGCTGTGTACACACCGGCTCAAATGAAGAGCACTTAGGGGGCAAACAAACTTGAATTTGAGTCTATAAATGAGTTTGACACCCCTGATTTAAACTTAAAAATAAAATGCGCTCTTTTAGTTTAACTTGAGTTATTCCTTTATTTTAGTCATGAACATACACATTGTTATAGAGAAATACTCCTTTGTTCTAAATACTTTAATATTATTTTACCTTTTTTAATGTTTCTTAAGCAACTGTTGCTTTTTAATTGTTTGTGTAAAACTTTAATCATTTGCCACAGACATTATTATCATGAGTAACAGTAACAGTACAGTAATATTACTGTTGATGAATGACTGGTCACTGCAGCACCCGTCAGTCCCACTGCAGAGGGCTTCACCTTCATCCTCCTCCTCCTCCTCAGCCTGCCTGCGGCCTGGCTGCAGCTGCAGGACAGCCCGGCCCGGCTCGGTTTGTCTCGGCTTGGTTCGGCTCGGCCCACAGACACAATGACCTACATTCAGCAGCTGCGGGCTGCGGCGGCTGCGGCTTTCACCTCCGTCACCTCGAGCACCATCCGCTCAGTATCGATAACTTCAGGATCGATCAGTAATAAGTATCGATCCGGCGGGTTTTCTTACCTTTCAGTCAGCTCTGCAGCATTATACTGTCCCGATTTTTCCTTTCTCCCTGTCCTCCTCCTCCTCTTCTCCTTCTCCTCCCGTGTGACTCCTTCTCCTCTGCGGCTCTTCGTCTCCTCCTCCTGCTGCTCTTCCTCTTCTTCCTCCTCTCGGGCGGGTTTATCGGGAGATATTTGATCTGTTTTCCATTAAAAACACTGAAGATCTTAGTTTGCTCTGTGTTAGCGTTGGACAACAGTGGAGGCACACAGGGAGCAGGCGGTGGAGCTGACTGCTGTGCGCAGCCGCAGTGAAGCCCAGCAAAATAACAGAACTTCCGGTACAGTGACGTTCAAAATAAAAGCCTGGAGGGACGCGCACTAACGCACGATCCACGTTAAATCACATTTTGTAATCCATATTTATTTTTGTTTACAATTCATAGGATTTAGTCTTTGATGATTTATCTTTGTTTGATTTGCTTTATTTTTTTCAATTATTTTAATATTATTATTCTTTATTTCTTTTCACTTTTTTTATCGGAATAAGATTTATTGCCACACAGGTTTTCACTTACAGAGAACTTGCTTTGGTTTTTGGTGCAAAGATAAAGCATACAATAAACATATTAAGAGGAATTAAAAATAAAATAGGGCAAAGTGCTACAAAACTTAATATATTAATCAGGGAATTTGCAAAGTTCTTAATAATAGCCTCCTTTTTTGGATCATGAAGTTTAGTCTTTTTTTTTGTTTAAGTTAGTTTAAATCTAATTTAAAACTTTAAATTTTAAATGTGCATGCATTAGAATATTAATGCCTGAGCTAGAGGACCAATGAAATGTTGCACTACAGTGATTAAGCAGTAATGCAAATAATGTAAATTCTGCCACTCAGCCTGTTTATTTATTATATTATATGATTATATCTTGCTTTTTGATGCTTCCTCATTAAATTGCTTTGTGTTTTTATACTGTTTGCTCATTATACTGCTCTTCATTTTTGTACAGTTTAGTTCTTTTATGCATTAGCTGTGTACTTTTTTTTCACTGATACTTCCTGTTTGTACTTTTCCTTTTCTGCTGTAATGCTGCAAATTTCCACTCTGGTACGAATACAGGATTATCTTATCTTATCTTGTTCTATTTTGCATGTGGCAATTAGTGTCTCCATTTAATTTGTTTGTAACCTTTTTATTGTGTTATGTGCCTTAGTGTTGCGTGTTTTAAATTGAATCTGCTTGTGAAGTATGGGCCTGTTCCTTGTGATATTTTTCTTACAAACATTAATATCCTCGTTTCTTTTAATTATTGCTCTAAATGTTTATTATGCTCTCAGAAACGTTGTAATAATTAGAATTAATCATGTTTAAAATATATAAATATTTTCTGTTTTTCAATTTCAGTTTTCTTTGTAACATCTGGCACTATGGATAAAAAGAATTGCCTCTTCGTTAATATTTACATTAATGCTTATTAATGTGTACTGTTTGTGTTAAATAAACCAATAAAAAAAGCAAAAATTTCAAATGTCTTTAACATAACATTGAACAGACTATTTCACAATAATTACAGCATATTCTCTATCCAAATTCATTGTTATTTTCCAAGATTATTTTCAAGTATCTTTTTTGGAAAAAAAGGATTTTTTATTTGTAAAAATGAATATACACATTTTCTTTTATTTTGAAGGCCTGACTGCCTCGCTTCCGGTGATTACTGCGTGGCTCGAGCTTTATAAACTGGCGCCGTGTATCCGGGGCGGGGCCACGGTCAGACAGGCCACGCCCTGTGCAGTTCAGACCACTGTGACATTCAAAATCAGATTCATGTTCAAATAAAGACAATAAACTTCACATATGAAAACACAAAGACAACTGAATAATAAATAAACAACAAATACAAGAGCTTTAAATCATTTATTTATTTATTAATTCTTTATTAAATCATTTATCACATTACATATTTACACATCCACAGGTTTCTCTGAATCGTTCTGGTAGACACCAAACGACACAGTCTTTATATACACAACTAAAAGTTTTTATTAACAGTTCTGAATTTTGTGTTGCTGCTGCTACAGGAGCAAAAATACACCTTAACACCTGGAGACTGTACAGTATACATATTCAGATCTTCTTCATATTAACTACACATTATAGTCATTGGTGTGACTCCTTATTTTCTATGAAGGTTTCTTTTTTGTCTCAGTACTGTAGGCTACAGCACTCTGTCCTCTCTGTATGTAGAGACAGTTTCCATCCATAAAGTGTCAGTGAATGTATTCTTGTTCGTTAGTTCTACACTTGTTGTGGTGTTTTCCAGCAGTTAAAGTGTCTTCAGTAGTTTTGTTTGTATTCGTTTTTGTGTCAGGAGTCTTATAGGTGAGTCGAGCAGATGACCTCGGGTGCAGTGGTCTGGTCTTTAGCAGATTTCCCATCATCCTTTGAAGGCGGTGTGGAGGCCCACGGCCACCTGAACCTGGAAGCCAGATGAAGAGAGTTGCATTATGTAGGCCGCACATACACAATGTTTTTTCATTCTGTTGTCAAGTGTTTGTCTTAGATTTTTGAATAAACTTTTGTGATGGATATGTGACTAAATTAAGCATATTTGCCTCTCATAGATATTTTGAACACATATTTGTGTTTTGGTTCTTCATTGCCAGGTGCTTTCTTTGTTCTTTCGTCTACACTTTATGTTGTTGTACATATTTAAATAAACTGTTTGTTTTATTCTCCTGTGCTGTTTTTTGAGGGCTGAGCAGCAAAACTCTAAGCAGTGTGAATGTTTTCCCACAGAGCAGCACTGTTAGAGGTGCTGATGTCATGTTGGAGACGTGCTTCTCCTTCTCTGTATCATAACTAAAATTGACCAGATAGCACAGGATAAGTCCGTATCTTTGAAATGCAATCGATTTTTTCACTGCACTTCAAAGTTCCATCGTCAGATTCGTAGACTGTATACTTTTTCCTATGCTAAATGTTTGCATCACAATGTTCAGGTGAACGTGACAACTGACCCCTGTATGAGCGCCATCTGCTGGATGGTGTCGGGCAGCGGCTGTCTGAAGGTCTCGGGCAAAAGAACGCAGACTAGAACACTGAGCAGTGACAGAGAACCAACAACGATCCACGGCAGGAACTGATGGAACACAGCTGGAACAAAAACAAGACAGAACTTTATGAGCATTGAATTAATCCGAGTTACAATAATAAACTAGAATTTCCGCCTCATGGCTGTATGTCTCTACATATCAGTCAAGTTTCTCTTACAGTTTACATTCATGTCTGTGAAAACATGAGTGCTTCACTTTGTCACTCACTGTATTTCCTCTGTTACCAGTTTGCGCCTTGTGTATCGTCCACAGAACGAGGCTGCACGCCAACATTTTCAGAACGAAATAAAACAGGCTGCAGTGAGAGTCTCTCTCCATGGGATATTTAAAAATAGCAGGTTTGTGCATTTAGTCCTGCTCAGGCAAGCTCAGGGGTTTAGTGTTGCTGTAGCCCACAGGAACTACACTCTGTGATGCTTTTTTTTCTACAAATGAGGATTAGAATATAGGTCTTTCACATATCTCGGTCAAAATTAGTATATATTTTTAAATGCTTGAAGTTCTACTCATTACTAATGGCTATTGCCATGGCTATCGCCGCGACGGAGGAATAAAAATTCAGACAAGTTTCTCTTAACCTCACCAGATAAAACCAAAACTATCTGTATCTTAAGGTTTAACTGAGGACACATACGTGTAGAAAAACTTTAGTCATTTGGGTGAACTGACCCTTTAAAAGCCAAACCTGAATGCATCAGAAGGGCAGCCTCACAGCTGTTACTTCAGCTGGTATTGTACTGCTACTTTATTCTATATGATGACGTGAAAGGTCTCACCCAGCTGCATCAGGTAAGGTGAAACAGACGACCCCAGTCTGGAGAACATGGCACAAGAGGACATCGCAGTGCTCCTGATGACCGTGGGGGACAGCTCACCCGTGTACACGTACAACATCCCGCTGCCAGCCAATATGCCAAATTTACCCAGCAGCACCAGGGTCAGCGTGACAGATGGATAACCTGCGGGGGAGAGGTGTGCTATATGTTAGTGATAAGGGAGAGGAAACACTCCTGAAGCACTCAAGAAAAAACCCTTATTAGCTACACGTTAAGTTACAACACTGTACTGCAGTGCGGTCCACCTCTGACCAAGGATCCATTGTTTCAAAGTAACTCATGATTTCAGTGGTAAATCTGCAGCTGTTATCATTGTTAACTTCATGTGCTGTGCAAGAACAGAAATCCTTGTCAGGCATGGCAATGTTAAGTAAAGGGGTGGGGCTGAGTGAACAATCAGTCGTTCTGAAAATGGTTCATTGTTTTGAGTTTTTCAACATGATGAATACAGTCACAAAGAAAGGATTACAGCTGGTCGTACTCACTGTTCAGAGTGATCTGGATGAGGAACAGAGCCAGCGTCCCCATCAGGGTGAAGCAGGTATACGACAAACGGCGAGGAAGACTGCGTGCCGCCAGCCAGCTAGCAAGGTATGCCGGCAGCTCAACAACCCCCGACAGGAAGTAGTTCAGGAAGGGGTTGCCGTAGAGTCCAGACATGTTGAAAGACAGTCCGAAGTAGCTTAGATTCAAAGAAAACCTGCAAAAAACAAAAGAATCAAACTTAAATGTTAGTGCCCTCTAGAGGCTGCAGTGGATGAACCAGTCGACCTTGATATTATGAGCACTACCAAGGAGGAAACAAGAAAGTTAAGCATTTCTGGGGGAAATCATATCAACTGAAAAGTGCCTCAACTCACCAGATGAGCCACAGAATAAGTGTTAAATGTCGAATGTTTGCTGTCCTCAACAGATCCAGGAAGCTGGGGGACTCTGCCTTCTTGCTTTCTGCTTTTTCAGACTGTGGACAGACAGAGATTACAGCGCAATGTTCGCTGTCCTTCAGGGTAAGTGTGTCGATCAAGGCTGAGGTTTAAGGTCTTACATTGGCTGAGGGGAAGATGACACGTGGAGCCTCCACTTGGTTCTCGAGAGCTGCGGACCTCAGCAGGAGTTCTGCTTCCTGAAAACGGCCATGAGACACCAACCAGCGAGGAGACTCTGGAATCAGCCTGGTGTACAGAGAGTGGAAAACGTTTTGGTGAAGATTGGGAAATTAGTCTAGATCATCCTGGCTCATCTGTCTGTGTGTGACTTCATCAAGCTATGGTGGGAACGATTAAGGAGTCCACACAGGTCATAAAATTCTCTGACAAGCTGTGAAAATGTCCTCAATGCACCAAAATACAAAGCACTGACCTTGTGCCTTTGGTCTGGGTTTAAATGAATGTTTTGAGTATGTGCAGGGGGGCACGGTGAAGCTAAAATGAGTGTTAAGCTGCACTTTAAACATGCACTAAGATATTCTCTAAGGGATCTGACACACCAAGCCAAGGGTTGGCTTCAGGTCAATGCCAGGCTGGCAGTGAGTGTCTCTCGCACGATTTTTTGTTGAGTGTCCAGCACTGTTGGCACTAGTTGGCTCTGGACTGCTTTTCTATGGTCGATTCAGCATGTTTGAATGAAATCACACTGATTGGTAATTCAGCTCAGTGTGTGAGAAGATAAATGGAAATGAGAAAAGAAAACAAAGTGAGGAGGTTATGAGATTTAAGCAAAGTTCTTACACAAGGTCAGGCCCTGATCACACAGAAAGCATTTTGCAGGTTGCAAAACACAAGCTGCACTTCTTGGCAACATTGTTTGCTAGTGCACAGTAAATATTCTTTAAACATTGGGTTATGTTGTTAATGTGCTAACTGGCTAACTAGCATCTTGAATCCGGTCTGTTGGTCTTCTGGTTCCCCCTTTTTGAATGACTAGTACAGACTAACGCCGCTTTCTAGTGGGGGAAGTTATTTCCTCTCACTCAGGCACAGAACATATGTGCTCGTTGGCTATTGGCTGTAGTCTTTGCAGTGTGTTCAGTACAACTTTTTGGCGGAGACAATGCTGCTGCCTGAGGAAATACAACAGTTGGTCTTTGTCGCCACTAGTTCGTTGATGTCAGTTTGGTGTATCTGGGTCTTAAGAGGGTTATTCCTCAGTCACTGTGTGGGTGGGAAAGGCCAGTTTGAGTCATACATCCATGAGTTTAAAGGTTTATCAGATGGCAAAACACTGCACTGCACTAGTTATCACAGCAACAGTTACTTTTTTTCTTTTGACTGTCTGGACAAAGTCCTTTGTTTGTAATACATCAAGGCACAAGGTAGAAGGCAGAGGCAACATCCCACAGCTGGATATCTTTTCCTGTTATAAAAATGTCACCTGCACACCAATTGATCAAGTAAAGCATTATCTTAATAGTGTACTGAGGTCATCTTACCACCAGAGGGGGATACAGACCAGGCCTGGCACAGCCATGGTCAGTGAAAGGTGTCTCCAGCTCCTGACCACGTAGGCAGTGACAGGCAGCAGCATCGTACCCAACACATAGACCCAAGACACACAGAGGCTGGAGAAGAGAACTCTGGTCGAACCGGTCAAGATCTCTGAACCTGTCGAGGAAACATTATAAAAACTGTCAGGGAATGACCTTTTTGTCAGTACAGTTTCTGTTGTCAAGGCTGAAATAATTATGGCTTTGCAGGGCTGGTTATTGGTATTCAACACCCTTAAGGTATTGACTGAAATGACCCAGTAACAAGAACTATTGAGACATCTTCATTCAAATGAAACCAGCTAATTACTGCAAGTGTTCTTCGATTTTTTGGGGTATGTGATTGGTTGGCTACAGCAGCAGCTACAACCCATACAGTCTGTGGTATGGTGAAGTTGAGCGTGTTGTATTTGATGGAGTTGACAGTTCAGTGCGCCAGAGATGCCACCAAATGGTCCAGGTATCATCAGATACTTCGTAATTCATTTGTAATTTAAAAACGCACCTTTTTTTGTTGCAAAATTTAAAAAGACAAAAACCAATACAAAGCAGTCCGTTTTTGGTTTCTTGCAATTCCTTTTATCCTCTTTCATTTGGAAACGAAAAACGGAAGTCACATTTGTTTTTGTATTTGCCATTTTAAACCAAAAAGATAAAACAAAGTCACGTGGTCTATTTGTTGTTTGTCGACAGCCGAAAAAAGAAAAGTAAAATGCCCATTTTGTTTTTTTGCTGATTCCTTTTTGCCTTTTTTTAAACGAGAAAATGGTTGAATTTTGGTTTGGTTTGTCTTTAAAATGCAAATTAATTACGAAGAATCCAATGATACTCTGACGCAAAACATTCTGAAGTATGGCTATACTACACGCCTGTGACGTCTGATGGCATTTTACGCACAGAAAGCCTCCAATTAGATGATGCGTATAGAAAAAAAGGTGTAAAATACTGGTACTGGTATCGTCATTTTTTAAATGATTCCCATCCCCATTTGTCAATGTTTATAAAAGCATTAATATTTGTCAGCATAAAAGGCTGCTCTCTTTTCCCTGCCAACAATACAAAGATTTATTTTTGGGATTGAAAGCACTGGCTTTGTTTGTATCCGAGGCAAAAGCATCGAAGAAGATAGGATTTTAGTGCACATCAGTGTGGACAGGGTCAACAACAGCGCGCACAACCAGTGGAGAGGAGGATCAATGTCAGCAGTCACAGTATCGTGATAATGAAAAAAAAAACATACCCAGTACAAACACAACTATGAAGGTGGCGATCTGACCAATTCCCAGCATGAAGAAGAGTATGGTGAAGACGGGCCAGGACGGAGCAAAGGCCAAGGCACTGCTGAAGATGCTCAGCACGGCAAGGGCACCGAACAGTACAGGCTTCCTGCCAAACCTGAGGTAGAAATACAACAGAAATTAGTGTCACAGCCGAGACACTGGAAAGGGAACGTATTGTTGGAAGCTAGCATATACATCTGTCAAGGTTACGGCGAACCATGAAAGCTGGGTCTCTAGATTTTTGGCCTGTCAGCTAACGGAAATTCAAAATTTTGTTGTTGAGTTTTAGCTATACATTTCCTTTTTCTATGACATGTAGCAGTCCTTCATCTCTTTGGTTGATGCTAGGTTAGCTCACAGCTAACTACCAGACATACTTTGGTAAAACGTTCTACCTCTGCTAACTTTGTAGCGGCTGAGAGGAGCAGCTACAGGAAACCGTTTGAACTGGAGCTGAAAAGTACCGATCAGAGATCTGTCCAGAGATGAAACATCCGAACAGTCCTCCCAGGAAGTAGACGAGAGAGGTCAGAGGCTGTTTCCACTGGTCGTCACACACCAGATTAAACTGGAAGACAGAGAATAAAAGGAACTCTGCAGCAGACATGGAAATATGAACCGGGAATAAAACAGCCATTGTAGACACTGGAACATAAAGCCAACCTGGTAATGCAACCAACAAATTGGAAAACATTGGAACAAAACAGCCCAGAGATCAATCCTCCTCTATTTGGTCTCTTCCTGTCCTGACCGTTAGTTTTAACAGCCTCCAAGTTGCTTGCGTTTGGTGGAACATTGATCTCAAAACCCACCAGCTTTTGGTCTGACAGTGATAAGCTTCTGGGGGCAATGGCCAATATTTTGGTTGTTCCAGTGTAGCCTACATTGCCACAACAACGCAAAGGATGTAACTTTGGAAAGCTTTGGAAACTTTAAGAGTTCAGCAAAATACTGAAAATGTAATTCTTTTTTTTTTCTTGGATATTCCAGGGTGTTCTAGCTAGATTTAGTGGTGTATGTATCCTCATGTGCAGCAGCAGCATCGAGTGTATTTAATTCTATGGCTTTTCCCAGTTAGCTCAGAGGTCAAAACCTGGTTCCTTATTTGCTGCAAGGGTCCTAAGGACAGAGGGCCTTGTGAGGCAAATTGTGATTTGTGATACTGGGCTTTATAAATAAAATTTAATTGAAATTGAAATGAATAAGTTCTGCTCAAACACAAACATGAATTTAGTTGCTGCAGAAGTTGTTGTGTGCAGGAGACATCAATCCAGTTTTGTCATTTGAGGTGGGTCAATGATTGGTGGCTGCTGAGAGAGGTCACGACCCCTCTGTGTTGTACAGACAGAGATTATTCTGACTCGACTGGATTCTTACATAACAGTCTAAACAGTAACAAACAGTGGATGGATGAAGGTGGGGGTTGCCAATGAAAACAGTAAAAGTAAAACTAAATGCATTAGTAGATGTAAAGCAGTAGCTTCGTACCTCACTGACTACAGTAGACTGGTAGTACTCAGAGCTGTAGCTCCACCCATCTTTACAGCCCTCCTGCTTCAGGTTGGAGAGGAGGACGTCTGGACTCGACAGGTTCTGGATCAGGTTCAGGCTGGTTGTGTATCCCAGTGCAGACAGGTTCTGCACCAGGTCCAGTTCATACCGGCTACAACTGCTCCTCTCCAGCCGCCCGTCCTGCTGCTGAACAGGAAAACAACATCATCATTATTTCCAGCAGCAGTCTGGGGAGGCAGACCGCATCAGTCCAAAGCAGACCAGTTCTAACCTGCACTGAGATCACAACCTGGATCCAAAGCTGTATTGTCAATTATTAGCTGACCCCATTTTCATGTATTCAAAATCCTTCAAAAGCTTGTACTCAGACATCAGCTGTGTTATAGCTCAGCATACGATTGGATATAAATAAATAAATAAATAAATAAATATAAAGACAATTTTTTTTTTTATTACAAATTATTATGACATTTAATGTTAAATGTGCGAATGCAGAATCGTCTAATTAAATATGCAGTGATTTGCATACTTTTCCAGAACAGAAATCCAAACTAAAATAAACTTTGCTGTCAAATTAAACTCAAATGATTTCACAGAGTGAGTTTTGGATATCTCTTTTTATCACTTCATAAATAAAAAATAAAAAGTATCCATTTTCAGTCTGTTTGTGGAAATAAAATGTTACAAATTATATATCAAGGAAATACTCATTTTGAGAATATGGCCGTACTGTGGAGGTTCATTCATCCATTTAATGTCGCGCATGTATGACGCAAGTTACTTGCACATATGAAGCGAGGCAACACTAAGTATTTTATCTTTCAAACTGGTGCGAGTAACACAGCAAGAACATTCACATTGCGTTTGGTGTGAGCACTTTAGGCTTGAACAGTGACCTCTAACCCTTTGAGTTAGAGAACACTGAACAAACATTGCATAGTTTGCTATCTGGTTTTTGCACAACAGTGTTCAGATGTTGAAATAAAGTGTTTTATGGTTTATTTCACACTTGTGACTATTAAAAAAAACCATTGTCCCCATATGAGGACATTATTTTCTTCCAAAAAATGCAGGATACATGACCAACAGGAAGACAGAATTTTGGTCAGAGGAATAGGTTAATAAGATACTGTCCTCTGTAGTTTTATTGTTCCCATGATAATAAATCTAATCAGAAATTAAGGAGGCAGCTCTCTCCCTACACTGAGCCAAGCTGTGTTTGTGCAAAACAGTAACCAAAATGTTGTCTCATCATAAAACAATCATTAGTAACAGTTTTGGAAGTCACAGGCGAATAACGTCATCCTGTTGATGGAGGCATCAGATCAGAAAACACTTCTGTGTGTTGCTCTGGAGAAGTGACACATTTTAGAGGACATGTTTGTTAATAAATGGAATTTCAAAACCTTTGGGGAATTAATCTTAAATCAATCATTCATTTTTTTTCCCCAACTTAATTATAACTTTCAGAATCATTCAGTTCTGAGCTGGCCAGTTCTGACCTGTACTGGGATGCTGGCCTGGATCCAGTCCTGGCTCAGGTTGGCGTGGGCAGGGATGTGGCAGTGGTGGGAGGGCGTAGCCAGCAGGAAGATGACGGACAGCAGATTGTATCCACTTGGGATGGCGGTGAAACAAAGCAGGAAGAAGACTCTCCTCTGGAACGGGCCCCAGGTCCCCAGGAATGACACTGTCTCCTCGTAGTCCTGCATTTTACTGGAATCTACTGTTCGACTCTGGTTTCTACTGTGCGCCTGCACTAAGTTCTTTAATAACCACTGTAGCAGCTAACAGTCAGGCTGACAATGTATGTGCAAAGAAGACCTATCTTGAATCTGCAAATACTATAAGAGCTACATTTAGAAATATTACTGCCCTGCCAAAGTTCTATTAGAATTGGTGCAAAAACTACCAACGTATAGGCAATATTACAACAAGTAGAAATGACCTCTGTTATGACAAGTACAAATACAGTTCTCCTGCCTATAAGTGCTACAATAAGTGCAAATACTTCACATCTCTGAATTCAAATACTGTTCATACTCCTGTTGCAGCAGTCGTCAGCGTCTCTCTGAGGGACCTTTCTGAGGCTTTACACCTCTTTTATCTCAAACAAGACAAAAGAACTCCACCTCTCCTCCTCAACCCCTCTCCTCCTCCTCCTTCTCTCAAAGGTCTGTGCTTATAGTGCAACTACTTGTTGCAATCTACACTTTACACCCAAAGTAGACGGGAAGACAGCAGAGCAGAGGAAAATACTGTATCCCTTTTAAACATGAAGATTATTGGGACTAAATGAAGAAGAAGGGAGGGACCCAAAGCTCTAAAAATATAGAGTTTTACTCTAAAGCTTTGTGAGTTAGCTCAAATCAAACTGTGTCAGGAAGCTGATGAAACCAGTGGTTCTCTCCCTTTTTTTTAGGCCAGTGCCCCCCCTGTCCATTATTCAGGTCCCTTTGAGCCCCCCATCAGTTTAAATGTAGGCAAACTGTCTTCCTTGAGTATTGTGTTGCATGTAAAAGCATGTCACTGAATGCTAAATAACAGATTTGATCACAGTGACCTTGACCTTAGACTAACAAATTCTAATTCAGTTAGGAACACTTTAGTCAAAGTAAACGTTATTTCCATTTGTAGTATTATATTAAGCAGTATGGCTCTGTTCTGGGGCCCCTCTGCTTTTCCTCAGACCTACGCAGAAAGCCTCATGCTACATGCCCTTCCATGCACCTACATGAAAAGCCTAAGGCAGGGAGAGTGGAAGCAAAGACCCCGGGAACAGAACAGAGCAGCATCAATGACAAACAGAAATGACACTGATAAGTCAGACACAGCATGCAAAAGGAGGAGCTGGGTGGGAGGCGGGTTGCAAAGCGGCTTGCAGAGGAAGCAGCAACAGTAGGCAGGCCAGAGCAGTTTAAATAGGGCGCCCTGAATGAGATTCACCAATTGGTTGCATAGAGAGGAATCATGTGATCTATCATCAGCTGCTCCATCAGTGAATATTTGTGCCAAAATTGCTGAAACGTCCTCAAGGCCTTCTTGAGATAATGCATCTACGAGAATGAGACGGACACAAGGTCACAGTAACCTTGACCTTTGACCACCAAAATCTAATCAGTTTATTGTTGAGTCCAAGTGGATGTTTGAAGAAATTGCTTCAAGATGTTGTTGAGATATCACATGAGGTCACAGTGACCTTAACCTTTGACCTTTGACCACCAAATATTGCTCAGTTCATCCTTGAGTCCAAATTTGTGCCATATTTGAACAAAGTCCCTCAAGATGTTGATGTTATCTTGAGACATTGTGTACACAAAAATGAGACAGATAAGGTCACAGTGGCCTTGACCTTTGACCACCAAATAGTAATCAGTCCATCCTTGAATCCAAGTGGATGTTTGTGCCAAGTCCCTCAGGGTGTTCTGGAGATACTGCATTCACAAGAATGGGACAGACGGACAATCAGAATTTTTTTTTCTGACTGTTTTTTTTGGGCTTTTTGCCTTTAATTGACAGGACAGTGAGGGAAACAGAAAGGACAGTGTGAAACTGGGGGGGGGGGCAATAACATGCAGCAAGGTATTGCAAGTCGGAATCGAACCTGCAAACGCTAGTGTGGAGGCATAAAAATAACTAAGTTAAGTCCAAGCAACTTAAGTATTTAGTGTTAAGGTAATTTATGTAAAGAAAGTTGTATCACTGTATGAAGTGTTGTGCACTCAAACGTTGCACCGCACCAAACAAAAGTGTTAATAGAGTTTGTTTTTGCTGGCGATTACTTTCATGCTTCAAGGTCACAAACTCATCTGTCACTTAGGTGGATGTTAGAAGTGATTTGAAGGTTTTACTTAAAACACTAAATATACAGGTCTGAGTGAACTTTTATCTGAGGTCAGCTGTGATAAATGTGCTTAAGTTAAAGTCAGGTTAGCCGTAATATCTCATCTTTCTCAGGGAAAGATTCTAATTATTAACATCACCAAGAGGCTCACAGAGTATCTCACCGTAAACTGACCTCTCACAATTGTTTGGTTTCCTTCTGGCGTCTCGACGTCTCACAGAAAGTCAGTCATTGTGTACACTGTGTGAGGCGCTGTCAAGATTTACAGGCTCATGACAGGAGCCGGACGACACCGAAGCGACCTTTTAACTGACCTGATCATTTATTTCTTTCCACGGAGCAGGAAACGCCGAGTGTACAGTCAAAGATTAAACCAGTCAGTTGCTTCTAGACCAGTCCGGTTCTGTGTTTTTCTTTCTCTTCAGATGATGTCAAACTTAAAGCATCTCTCTCATGAAATTTGAGTAAATCTATGAGTAGGTTTGCAGATAAAAAACCTTGGTAACGCTGTAGGCATGTGTTTATTCATGAATCCCAATCAAGTGTCATCGAGCAAACAAAGAAAGAGAAAGAGAGACAAAGAAAAATTTGTCCGACACTGAGATTGAAGTTATTTAAGGTGAAGTGGGTTAAGAAAGGCATTTTATTTCAATCTGTCAGTAATAGTGTGACAGGAACAGGTAAATCAAAGGCCTGAGAGAAGGTAACAGGTGCCGTTAACTCTGTGTCATCTGTTGTAAGAACCATCCGAAAAGTTAAACGAAAATGGTCGGACATGAAACTTGATGCCAAAAACGCACACAAAAAAACCATGACGGTTACAGGAGGCTCCGCCCAGTCACAGATCTCTGCTGCAGACAAACGCATTGCTTGCGTCATCAGGGAGACCTCTCTGTCAGTTTGCCCTCAACCTCAGCATTCTTTGTCTCTGTTGTAAAATGAAACCACTATTAAAACATCTTAATACAGGCAGTCTGATGTCAGCAATAACCCACCGTTAAGTTTAACAACATGTAATATAGTCAGTTTGAAATAATGTTTGCATCTCCCACGTCTTGTCTCTGATAAATAAATGAAACAAAAATGACATGCAGTTTGGGGCTGCGGTGCGTAAAGAGTGCAAAGGAGGAAGGCGCTGGTTTATTCTATTTATTCAGAGAAGAGCCTTTCCCAGTTTTGTATCTTTCACATTTTTACGAACCCAAATCTGAAGCTTAAATCTGCTACTAATTTAACTAAATATGTTCTGTTTCTAATCTCTTGCCATGTTTAAGTTAACATGTTTCAAAGGCATCTCAACACAACAGAGCACAATATGAATCAAAACTGTAATCTCTAATTATGATAAGCAACATTTATGTGCAGTATCTTATTTACACAAGCACTACGAGCAGTCAGAAGCAGGTGTAGATTTTGTTAGTACCAAAATAATCTTTAATTTTCACCATAAACATCTATTCTCGTCCTGAAATGAGACCAAAACCAACAATAGACGAGACTGTCAGCTGTATAAAGCACTCAGTCTGCAGATTTTGATTTACCAGAAGAGGGAGGATGAGAGCGAGCTTTTTACCATCACCGTGTTCTCCATCCAAGGCCGTGTGTGTGTGCAACATGTTGGTTCAGCTGGGGTTCAGTTAAAAAGTTACTGTGTTAATTGTAAATGTGTCAGGGAGTGCAACTTCTCTCTGTCGAGGAAGAAAAGGTCAGAAGTTGCAGTTTCTTGCAGCTTTTCTTCATATTAACCCTCCACACTGTCCACAGCGGCAGATTTCCTCCATGTTGATCTGGTTAAAGTGTCCTCTAGTGGACATGACATGAGAATAATTATATAATTATACTTTTTCCAACCTCTCCAGGTAACGAGATTCATTAATACACGACGTGCCCCAGGAACAACATTTAGCTCCAAATCCACAAAACCAGCCTGAAAATGAAGGAAATCTGAAACGACTGCATTAGAGTCAGTGGAGCAGAGCTGTGTTGTTGTCGGACCCTGGTCTGAACCGGCCCGATGCTACGATATGATTGGCCAGTCTGCGTCCAGGGTGGGACTTAGCAAAGTCAATTTACAGTACTCGACAGATTTTCATTCAGTAAAACTGAAGTCAGTGCTTCAGTGATGAGTCAAAGTCCCACCAGCTAATAACTTACTCTAAGGAAATACAGGGTCGATGAACGTTCAGCAGTTTTTTCTTTTAATGAAAACAATTAAAACAAAGTTACAGAAATAAAATGATAAGGAGAGAAGTGGTACATAATCTCAATGTGACACATTTGCATATTATCATCATCATCATCATCATAAAAAAAAAACAAGCTCGGAGAATAAATACTGTACATGAAGAAGTGGACGGAGTTTCTCTGAAGCAGGAAGTGTCGCCTTTTAACACACCTGAGTACGACTGAACACAGCAGCTCTGAGCTGAAATCTAAAAGAAATATCTGTATTTTTTTTAATCTCTTAATTGTTTTTCTGTGTTTCTTCTTCAACAACACCTCTGAAAGGTTTGAATCTTGAAGGCAAGTTGAACTGACTTAGTCTGACCTTGTTTGCCTTTTTGTTGTGCAGAGTCTCAGAAAACTGAACCTGATGTGTCACCACAGTTTAAACTCACAACTCCAAAACCTATATTTTTGGCGGAAATAAAAATAAAAGTTTGATCAGATTTAATTTCAGAACTTGATTTACAGTTTTTGAAAGATAAAAATCCAAAATTAGTAACTTTCTAACTAAACACTATATCAGAGGTGTTAAAAGCACCTACTGTCTGGTTCAGAGTGGAGCCCCGTGTGCAGCGGTTTGGGTGAACTGCTCCTTTAAACACTTACATTACTCACTGATTGCATGTTCCTCTGGGGCTGATGGAAGATGAGCTTTTATTTTGGAAGCAGAGTGATTAAATCACATGGTTCATTCCAAGCATGGAGGGAATACACACAGTCAGTCAGTCACTCACACACACACACACACACACACACAATCTTGAGTTTCAACAAAGACATTTTCAACTGCTCAAACAGAAATTAAAAGTTTATCACATGTCGACTAGAAATAACTCTTCAGTTCAAACTGTGAATCCCTGTTTGTTTTATTCCAGTATTGCACCTCGGACCCTGTAACCAGACCTGAACCAGTACCACAACTCTCAGGCCCCAGTATCAAGACACTGACTAGAATCCAGACTCAGTACCAGTATTAAGACCTGGACCAGTGTCAAGACTCTTAGGGCCCAGTAACGTGGCTCGGAGCAGTGTCAAGACTCTCAGACCTTCGTATCAAGACTCTAACCCACGTATCAAAACTCTGGACCTTTTTGAAGGCCTCAGTGTCAAGACTCTGGACCAGTATCAAGACTCTCAGACCTCAGTATCTAAACTCTGGACCAGTATTATAACTCTGGACCAGTATCAAGACTCTCAGGCCTCAGTATCAAAACTCTGGTTCAATATCAAGACTTTCAGGCCTCAGTATCTAAACTCTGGACCAGTATCAAGACTCTTGGGCCTCAGTATTGCTGATAAGGAAGCAAAGCGAATAGGAAAGCAGCAGCTGATCTATACATTATTGCATCATGATGACATCATCGGACAGAGGAGGAAGTTCAGTTGAAGAGTTCAGAGCTTGGTTGCGGAGGTTGAATCAGCATCATCAACATTTGATTTGACACGTTGTCTTCTTTTGTACAGGTTAACATGTTGATGAGTTCGATAAGAGCTGCTGCACCGTAAGACCAAAATACTGCATAGATAAACACACACACACACACACACACACACACACACACACACACACACACACACACACACACACACACACACACACACATAATGTCCTTAAATCTGTTTGTTCATTATTGGAAGACTGAGGTGCTTCAAGTTCTTCAGGAGGAGGCAGGAAGACAGACAGGAAAACACCCACCATTTGAAACCACAGAAAACAACCGCCAGTGTTTCTTTTTGTTTGTATTATTAATATTTCAGATTATTCCAGTCCGTGTTCCTTGATTGTTAAAAAGGAAGACAGTATGACGTTTTTGGTGGGTGGGGCTTAGCTGGAGGCGAAACAATTCGCCACAGACATTATCCAGCACTAGCTAGCAAGTTCTCTTAGCTTGTTTTAGACAATGGAGGAGTGGCACATTCAGAAGTGTGTGATTAAGTTAACCATTTGTGAAACCATGTAGAAATACAACGCTCCATTTCTTCGACCAACAGGGTTCTCATTTTAGTGCAGAGCGTCAGACTGAATTTACCAACAATTAATACACACAAAGTTATTCAACCCTACAACAGGAAATATCTTAGACGCCCTTTAATTAACTGATCTCGGAGCGAAACAAGCGACTCCCCCTCAGTTAAGCTGATTGGTTCAATCAAAGAGGATAAATTGTCCAGTTACATCATCTTTTGCTCCACGTCTTTAACATGTTTCTTCAGTGTTTTCTGTGGTTTCACCTGGTTCTGCGAAGCTCTTTCACAACTGTCAAACAACCACCTGATCGTGTTGATTTTACCACACTGAAATCTAAAAATACAAATAAAATGCTAGTGCACCCTAGAGGCTGCAGTGTTCACTACACCCAAAATACTAATGTGATGGACAGACAAAACAACACTGATGTTGAGCAGGGAAGATCAGTTTGTGTTTCAAAATAATCTCAACTCAAAAATCCACAAATACGTGTTGTTGTTTTTTCCTTAGCTTTAAGCAAAATCTTATTATCTTCCTTAGTGAATGGAGCTAGCTCACAAGTGTGGTTCAGGACAAAGAGAATGGCAAGCCCTTTTAACACTTATTATTAGCAGTAATACCTTGACCTTGACTTTGACCTTCGATCGCCAAATCCTAATCAGCTCATTGTTGAGATCAAGTGGACGATTGTGCCAAATTTGCATTAATTCCCTCGAGGCATTCATTCACAAAAATGAAACAGATGAGGTCACAGTGACCTTGACCTTTGTCCTACGACCACCAACATCTAACCAGTTCATACTTCAGTCCAACAGCGCGGTTGTGCCAAATTTGAAAGAAAAAAAAAATTCTCCAGTTAGATATTGAGATATTGTGTTCACGAGAATAGGACGTATATAAGTATATATGAATGGACCTGAAAATATAATGCCTCCAGCCAAGGGTATTGCCGGCGTGAAGGCATAAAAAGGAATCTCCAGTAGTCAAAAATGTCATCGTAGATTTCTTCAATGCCGTACGTACTTTCAAAAAAGAAAATGCTAAACTGGGCTACATATTCAAAATAAATATGCTAATTCAAAAGTGTCCTAGTGGCTTTGTGGGGCTTGAATGACATGATATGATGCCCACATACCCAAAATGGTTTGCTGATATGTTGGACATATTGGAAATTCAATTGTTGATATCTGAAAGACAAACTCACAAACATCACTGTTATTACTGCTAAAATGCAGCGTGAGTTAGTGTCATCAGGACAACTGGCAGCACAGACTCGCTACTCATAACAATACCACATTTTTTAAGCGCTGCCGTTTCCTGCAAACTGAGTCTGAACTTGAGTAGTTAGGTCATGCTGAAGAGTCTGTCCGAACAAATCAATACAGACAAAATATCAAATAAAACTTTATCTTTATCTACAGTATTATCCAGTTCTGTCCACTGTGGTCTCTATTTTTCATTATTTTTGATGACTCAATGCTGTTTTATTTGTTTCTGAATGTAAAAAAATCTATCCTTCATAATGTTTTGGTTCAAACACTTGCTCCTGCAGTTTCCCACAGTGTGGTTATGGACCTACCAGTGCAGCACAATGACTCGTGACTCTGTCAGACAGCAGGGATGTCAGTCATTCAGAACTGATTAATGTCACGGCATCTCAGGGCAGGAGCTGCCATTTTGTCTCAATATTACAGGAGTCAGTGGAGCCACGAAAGCTGGCAGAGTAGTGACACACTTAAAGCTGCCCTGTGGAGTTTTGCCCATTTGCGCCATCTGCCGTGTTTCTCCGAGTACTGCAACAATAACAGTCAGCGTGCGCCGTTTAATGACGTCGGCAATACGAGTGAAGCGGCCTTCACATGATAAGAACAACGTACTTCGCTCACCGCCAGATGTGGCGCAGCGGCGTGGTCAAAGTTCAAATAATTTCAAATCTGAGGGCAGCGCTCGGGTGGAAAATCCGAGCGGTGCGCGACGCCAAGGGTAGTGGTACCGCTTTGTCAGGAGTTGCCGCCCTCTCCATAGACAAACAATGGAACAGCCAGCACAAAGCAGCTTTACAGCTGATCATGTGTAGAGGCCTTAACGCTCCCACACCAATGCATCATTTCCTGTGCGACAGCTGAGAGGCAATAGCGCTTCTAAGCAAACCACAGACTGTTGTGTGGTGGAGATGCGTTCAGTGATCATCCTAATAACTCGTTTGGCAGCAGCTGTAATGTAACAGACATTGGTTTATATGTAAAAACTCCACAGGGCAGCTTTAAAGGTGACATTTTCTTTCTTTGAGAAAACCTCAGATTCAAACCCTCGGGCTGTGTGTGTTTACTCACCCACTGACTTCTTTCCCTGCTCTCAGACGTCAACAGTCACTCTGTCATTATATGTGGTGAGTTTAATCTGGTCCAAGACAATAACAAGCTCCTGTCATAGTTTAAAATATATATATATTTATACACTGTACACAGTGTGGGAAACAGGGACTGGGAGAGGTGGGGTGTAAAGCGACAGAATACACACAACAACAGTTAAAAACTGAGAGTAAAGCTGTTTTTGAGTTGAGGTTATTTTGTCAGACATCTTGATTATTTAACCAGTGGGGCCAGTCTAAAGCATGTAATGTCTCTAAGTGTTGGCTGGACGGACAGATCATGTGGTTGTTTAAAAGTCATGACAAAGCTTTGGGTAGTTATTTACAACATACACTGTAAAACAACTTATGGGAGCACAGAAAAAGCAACCAGAGAAGTGTTTATATTTCCTTGTTCGTCGTTGAGAGTGAATAAGCTTATTTAAGGAGAATGTTCCTTTGCTGTTACAGGTTCTGAAAAGTTCCAGTGATGTGTTCAAAGTTTTAAAGAGTTCCTCGGACTCCTTGTGATAAAAGTTTTGTGGTTCGGATGCCTTACAACTCCAGAAAGTTCTGGTCAGATTCAGCAACAACAGGAAGGTGAAGACTGAAACTGACAGAGTGATTGTTCAAATCAGGCTAACAGCCAGGACGAAAGGCGTTTTTTCACTGTAAAACCAGGAAGTAGCCTGGTCCGGACTGCAGAGTGAGTCTTTAACACACAGGCAGTGGAGACGACAGCAGGAAGAGGCAGACATGAGGACATCAGATATAAGGAGGAGGCGTTTGTGTACTTCAGTTCAGACTCTGGTTCCAAACATACAGCAAGCTGAGTCAGCAGGAGGCCAGAACGAGCAACAAACTGTCCTGAATTAACGATCCAACCATGACTTCTGTTAAGGCGTATTGTTTGGGTTTTTTACTGAGTTAAAAAAAAAGGAGCAGACCTCTTAAAACTAAATCTTAAAGAGCAAGTTTAGCAAGTTTAGGCTGCAGGTTTATTCCACCTTGGCAGGGCTGTAGCCACCTCGAGGACAGGTGGTGGTAACATTTTGGAGATTTTGGAAGGGGTTACACATCACCAATGACACACATATTACACATTTTAGATTTTAAAAGCTGATGTCATTATTTTCAGCCTGTTTTCATTCCTAGATCACCATATATCGACATTTGGGTGGGTGATACTGACACTGAAGGCAGGGACGCAACAGGCTTTTAACTAACTTCAGTGTGAACCAATCCATGGAAATATCTGACGCTCAAAGCAACTAGGTATAAAGAAAGAAAGTCTCTAAGGGTGGGAGAGAGGGGAGGTGGTGGATGTGTTGAACAAACACAGACTTTAACCCAAGACACAGCCGTTTTGTGTCCCGCTTGAAACCAAAAGTCAGCATTGTTTTAACACAGCGTTACGTAACTTACATAGACACATGACAGACTTAGGTCATGTTACATACTTATTTTAAATAAACATTTTGTAAACCTGACCAAGTGGTTCCCAAGTGATTTCCTAAACCTAACCTCAATTGTTTGACAACTGGAACCACGTGTCATATTGTGTTTCACCCAGGAAATAGCTGTGCATCACATACAGACGCTCGTATATCGGTACCTTGGGGGTGTGACAGTGTTTCTACATGACGACCTTGGAATGAGAACTGGTTTTACTATTTTAGTGTCAACTAATAATGTGACGGTTTTTAGGGCAAAAAAACCTAAAAATATATTACAACGAAAGGGTTTTGCACACCGAGTACGTTTTTTTCGTCCGAATTTGTCGCACATCTAAAGATAAATCTAAGTTCACGTTGTGTCAATCACGTTTGCACACTGAGTCTGAAACATTCGTCCATCATGAAAATTTTCAGAACAGGTTCGATTTTTCTGCGTTATTTACATCCGTCAGACCCTTTAGAGACGTTTGACTAAGAATCAGTGAAGAAAATGTGGCGGCGGGACACAGCCACAACAAGACAGTTCTTTCAGATGACGGATTACAAAAACGCATTTGAAAAAAGTGACTCAGTGTGCAAAGGCCTTAGTGTCCACTAGAATTACACACCTGTCTGGCAATGTAAAACAAACATCATGAGGACCAGAGTGTAGGGGGACGACATCAAATATAACTGAAAAATTAAAAGAAAGCAGGTGGAAAATTTCAGAAGTGGATGGCGAGATAGACAGAATCATAAAAGTGGTGTTCATTTGTGAAGTTATACCTTGAAACTGCCAGAATCTAACAAAATGACGTGATACAAATTTTTGGTCGCACCGCCCAGCACTATGGTTTTAAAGATTCACGTCTTCACTGGAGGGTTTTGGGCTGAGAGAAATAGAGAGGACAGTGAGGTCAGAAAATATTGCCTTATTCTTTAATTTCTCTTTCTCCCCTTCAAAGTTTGTCTGCTCTAGATGCTGTATGTTAGGAGCAAGTCAATCACGAACGCAAGAACGTCTGAAGGGGACATCTGTGGCATCACGGTTCAGTGTTGCTATGATATGAAGACATCTGCATTCTTATAGTTTTCATTCATGATGGAGGACGTCTGACATCAGGTTTGTGCTGGTTGGCTCCTCCAGCAGGAGGAAAAAGAGCTTCTGTGATCAGAGGAGATTTTTTTAAACAGAAACAACCCCGTCCAAACTCCAAAGACCCGTCCGAAACAGACCTGAACCGAGCCCAGACGTTCTTGACCACCTTTGTGTCTCGGTCTCAGGTACCATTGAGTTATTGCTGTTCTTTACGAATCCTGGTTCTTTTTTTAAAATGTCAAAGCAAAGCACATTAAAACAAACTCCAGCTGTATTTCTCAGTGGATTCAGGCTGTCACAAAGACTCACTTGTCATGAGGGACGAGGTACTTCGGGGTTCTTGTTTTGGTAAAAAGGTCAAAGAAAGAAAAATATAATTATTCTCTATGTTTCATGCACGAGTTGAATGTTTTTTCTTCTTCTTCCAGTTGGATGTTTTGAATCTGGAACATTTAAATAACAAATGAGGACGACAGAAAAAGCTGCACACTGATATATTTCCTCCAGGACCACTTATTGCTTTCTAGAAATTTCAGGACAGTTCTGTCATTTTCAGGACTTTCCAGGTTTTCCAGGATGTGTGAGGACTTTCCAGCCTCTGTTGTGTTCAGCTTCATGTCTGGTTGAGTTAAAGCAACGAGAAGGTTCAGTCCTCTCAAGTCTCCTTCAGTCAGGTGAGAAGGTCGCAGGTTTGAATCCCCGCAGCCACGACGGCAGAGCTGATGTCTCTTCTGTTACTTCAACAAACTGAAGGTCAGAGGTCAAAGGTCGCCGATTCAACTCCCCACCCTCGACCCCGCCATCAGTAGGGAGCAAAGAGTATCGATCCTTGGCTTGCTCTGATTGGTCCAGGAGCCGGACGCAGGAAGGAGGCAGTGAAGAGGGACGAGGAAGGGGGAGGGCGAGGGTGGAGAGAGATGGTGGGGGTGAGGGGCGAGGACGTGGGAGTGAGGAGGGGGGAGGAGGAGAGGGGGGCGGTCGGGAGCGAGATGGTGGAGGTGAGGGACGAGGGTGGAGGAGCAAAGGGAGTGGAGAGGAAGGAGGGTGAGAGGGAAGGCTTCACTAACTCCTTCTGAGGAGAGAGAAAAAGAGAAATAGGAGGGAGATGAAGAGGAGAGGAAAGAAAACAGGAAACAAGGAGATGATTGGAGTGGAGACCGGGAGAGGAAACAAGAGGAGAGGAGAGGAGACATGAGGGGAAACAAGGAGAGGGGAGGAAACAAAAGGAAAAGAAACAATGAGAGGAGAGGAAACAAGGACAGGAAATGAGAGGAGGAGATGAATTAATGAGAAAGGGAACAATGAGAGAAGAGAAGACAAGAAATAGAGAGGAAATAAGAGGAGAGGAAACAAGTTTAGGAAACAGAAAGGAGAGAAAACAGGATGAGAGGAGACAAGGAGTGGAGAGGAAATAAGAGCAGAGGAGACAAAGAAAGCAAACAAGGACAGGAAAGGCGACAAAAGAGAGGAACGAATGACAGGAGAGAGGACAAGAAGAGGGGAAGAGACAAGGAAAGGAAACAAAGGAAGGAGAGGAAACAAGAGGAGAGGAGATGAGGAGTAGAAAGAAAAAAAGAGGAGAGAAGACAAGCAAATGGAGGAAACAAGGAGAGGAGGGAAACAAGAGAGGAGAAGATGAGGAAGGTAAACAAAGAAAGGATGAGTGGAGAGAAAATAAGAAAAGAGGAGACAAGGGAAGGAAACACAGAGAGGAGAGGTAACAAGGGGTGAGGAGATGAGGAAAGGAAACAAAGAAAGTAGAGGAAACAAGAAGAGAGGAGATGAAGAGTAGGGAGGAAATAAGAGGAGAGGGGACAAGGACAGGAAACAAGGAGAGGAAAAAGGGAGAGGAAACAAAAAAGAGTGGAGGAGATGTAAGAGGAGAGGAAACAATGATAGGAAAGGAAACAAGAGGAGGGGAGACAAGAAGAGAGGGGACAAGGGGTGGTAACAAGAGGAGAGGAAACAAGGAAAAAAAAGAGAGAGGAGGGAAAAATAGGAGGAGACCAGGAAAGGAAAGGAAACAAGGAAAGGAGAGGCAAAAATTAATACAATTTTTCTCTGTTGACTGTTTTCATTTGCATAATCAGTTGTATGTTTTATTCACTGCCTTTTAATCATATCAGTGTTTTGGTAACACATGTTAAATGTCAGTAGAGCGTGTTAAACTGAACAGAGACACACTTACAGTGAGCGAGCTGCGCTGCTGTTTGTTATACGGGCTGTATTTGGGTTTGCTGGGTTTTCCTGCCACTCGGTCCTTGTGCCTCCTGCTGGAGATGTGCTGCAACAACAACAACAACAACAACAAACACTGACAACAGAGCTGAGGACAGACGAGCCTGAGACTCCTCTGACTGTAGAGAGGCAGAGACAGAGTAAGACTTCCTGTCAAAACTGAAGAAAGGGAACATTTTACAAAGCGTTTAGCTCGCTCTCAAAACTAAATATAACATGCACTTGCAGGCAGAAGGTATTTACACAGAAATATGAGCCCGAGGAGAAACAGCTCCTTCAAAATCTGACTCCTCTTTCTTACGTGTTTAAAATCTCTCCTCATTCACAGTGTAGAGCACTTTATTTACTGTTTTTTATTTGAGTGTCCAAATTTTGAGTTTGTTAATATCTCCACTGTATAGTGCCCTCAGAAAGACTAGTGTCCGTACAATGGCATGTAGACTAGAGAGCAGCAGAAAGTCCATGCTGTATATCAGGAAATCGAAACTGCTGCTTTGTTTTCATGTTATGTCACTTGTTTGCTGACTAATGCAGTAAACAACCGTCCCTTTAGCTACACAAGCCACACAATTTGAATTAAAAATAAGAGTTTCTGTTTACAGCACGGCTTGATTGATGCTGTTATGTGTCCATGCTGTTCGTACCTGTTTGAGTTGGATCTCAGAGTTGACGTGGACGTCACAGATCTGGCAGTGGAAGGTTTTGTTCTGCAGGCCGGAGCCCTTCAGTGCGGAGCTGCTGCCGTTCTTCAGCTTGGCTCCGGCCCGAGGGTAGGCCTTGATCGGCCCGGCGCCACTCCGAGCCTCCAGCATCGTCTTGTGCTTTGAACCTTACAGACAAAGACACACAGAAACCAAACTTCTATTAGACGAGAGACGTAACGACAATCACAACCCCTGTATACTTTCAGTTATCGCTGCTCATCAGTTTTAAAGAAAAATTTCCCTTGCATAACTTGACACGGCGTCCTAGAACGTCAAAACTACCGCACCCTTTAACGTCGCATCGACATGATAAATGGTGGCAGATGAAAACGTGTCACTCCATCCATCATCTCCTCACCTGCGTTATGAGCCTCCAGCTGAGACAGAGAGTTAACGGCGACTTTACACAGAGAGCAGTACAGCAGCTTCTTCGCCTTCTCCTCCTCCGACTCCATTGAGAGAGACGCATCCTGGGAGGAGGCCTGGGAAGGTGGAGGAGGAGCAGGAGATGAAGAGGAGGTGACAGGAGCTGGAGCAGGGGGAGGCGGAGAGGCTTTGGAGGAAGGGGGAGAGGAGGAAGAGGAGGAGAAGAGGCCCGGGGCCGGGAGAGCGGTGGGAGGACTGGAGGGAGGAGGCTCGCTGCCTGGTCTGCTGGAGGAGGGGGAGGCAGAGGAGTGAGGGGAGGAGGAGGAGGAGGGGAGGAGGAAAGGTTTGAGAGGAAAGGAGTCGGCGAGGCTCGATAAGAGATCTGGAGGGCAGAGGGGGAAGAAGAGGCGGAAGAACATGATATAAAAAACAAACTCCAAAATAAAAACATGACTCAGATCAGTGGTATTAAAATCAACCTGTGTGCTGATTGGTGCTGCTGTTAGCTGAGACAGGAGGGGCGGGGCAAACAGGACTGGTGCTGCTCCCATTGGTCTCTCCAGCGATTGACAGCTTTGCCTTGGTCTTGTTCTCCTGAGACTTGAGCTTCTTGGCGTGACGACTGCCTCTGTAGTGAGCTTCTGCCTGAGACTGCAGCAAAAGACAAACAGAGAGACTGTTTCATTTTTATATCTGGGCTTGTTTCTGTTGTCTCCTGAACTCCTGATGTCACTTCCTGTCTGGTCTTCCTGACTGTGTGTTAAAATGAGAAACATGACCTCTGCTTTGGGGTTGCACAAGGGACCTGCCTTGGTCCACTGTTATTCTCACTGCAACGCTGCCTCGTAGTGACATCATTAGAGAGCCCAATGTTTGTTTGCAGATGACTTGCAACTGTACATCTCTGCTGAACCAAACGATGCTGCAACCATAAACTCTTTTACTACCTGTCTTTTGTCAATAAAATAATAAATAAATGGATGAGAAATAATGTCCTGGAGTTGAATGAAAACAAAACTGAAATCCTGCTCGTTGACCTAAAACAAAAAGAGAAGTGCTGTTCAATAATCTGGGGAATTTAACTCCCTGGATTAAATCTGAGGTTACAAGTCGAGGTGTGATCCTTGGTTCAGATCGAAGCTTCCAGTCCCACATTAACAAGGTGACAAAAACACCACTTTTCCACCTCTGAAACAGAAACAGAGCTAAGTACGACCATTTCTTAATGGAAAATATACAGAGACATTGATTCATGCCTTTATTACAAGCCGACTCGACTACTGTAACACATTTTTCATTGGCCATCCAAAAAACACCACTGAGAGACTTCAGCTCATTCAAAACTCTGCAGCTCAATTACAAGAGGAGAGAGCACATAAGACCAGTCTGAGCTACTCTGAACTGACTTCCTGTTACATTTCGAATTGATTTTAAGCTCCTCCTCCTTGTATACAAAGCCCTACATGGGCTGGGACCACGCTACCTTGCTAAGTCCCTTGTTAACCTTAAAAGTCACCGGCAGTCGGCCCAGTTAATTAAATTATTTCTTCATCCTTTCATTTTATAGTTACAGTTTACTAATAAAACTAATCCACAGTATGAACAGTGGTTACATGAGCCTCAAAACCAGACACAGCTCAGCCCTGAGCAGAGTGACCGTCCTCTACTGACCAATCAGACTGCAGTGTTCACAGCTCCACCTTTTAGCACCAGATCTGTGTGCTAGGTACCCCAACAGAGGGGGGACCAAACATGGGGACGGTACAGAACGGTTCCATTGGTACCATCCACAACTTTTCACAATGGAAATGGAAAAAAAGCGTATTGAATTGAACTGAATTGAAATGTACTGCAGAGAGACAGAGATATACGGCATCATCGACTCCAGATTTAACTTCTCTTGTTTCAGATTTTTCTCATCAGTCCTGTTCGGTGATGAGACAGACCTGAGCTCAGCTGCACAATCCCCACTTCAGCAATACAGTACGCAGTTTCAGATAACATTACATAACACATCAAATTTATTTTTTACTTGCCCAACTGGATAACTGCATGAGGCGTTCCACTTGCTTGAACACGGAGTTAAATGCCCCGGGCAAGCATTAATGTGGAGCCCTGGCGCTGCTTGTATTACTTGTCATTTTGCTTATTTTTGGTTAAAAATGAACCTGTTAGTCATCAAAAAATAGGTAACCAAACCAAAACTGACATCACTGGTTGGGATGTACTGTGAATAGACTTTAAATGTGGAGCCTGATTTGTGTATGAACAGTTTGGATAAACTGTAAAACAAAAGACTCATACTATGTGTCACCACAGAGTGTAATGCGCCCAGAGTGACAGGGAAACAAAGCTACAGGTTAACAATGTCCTCATGTGACTGTCTGGACTCTCCATGACTCAGCTTTTATTCAGTTTATTAGACTGAGTTAATGCTGCCCCTTTACTCCTCTCCTTGTCTCCTCTCCTCTCCTCAACAGTGATTCCTGTTTTTCATGTTCACTCATGAATAATTTTAACAGCTCATAAATTAGTCATGTCTGACTCGCGTGTCACAAACAATGCAGCTCGTTACCTCTCAGCAGTCATTATGTGAATGAGCTGAATGTCATTTATATGGCATGAAATAAAAGGGCAGGGGTTACACCTGATTATACACACCTGCTGTTCTGTAGAGACACCTGACAGGGTAATGACAGGACAAAGAGCCTCACAAGAATCAGTCTGAGCTGCGGTAAGCATTACATGAAAATATTTTCTTGAATAGTTCTCCGCTGACAAACATTTCAGTCATGTCCTCAGGAAAGCTCCTTAAAGGAACAGTCCAACATCAACTTCAGTCAGAAACGAGCCCTAAAACCTGAAAATGAGTTAGCATCTTTTCGCTCCCGGTGCCCTCGTCTCAAGTTTTTGAGACCTGATTAGATGCCTAAAATAAAGTTTGTGATTAACACAAGCAAAGCACCCCAGACGTCCTTCTCTCCAGCAGCACTTTCCAGCTCCTCCTGGGGGAGCCCAAGCCTTCCCAGGCCAGATGAGATATGTAATCCCTCCAGCATGTTCTAGGTCTGCCCCAGGGCCTCCTACCAGTGGGACGTGCCTGGAACACCTCTAACAGGAGGCGCCCAGGAGGATCCTGATCAGATGCCCGAACTACCTCAACTGACTTCTTTTGACATGAAGGAGCAGCGGATCTACTCCGAGCTCCCTGCAAATGTCCGAGCTCCTTACCCGATCTCTAAGGCTGAGCCCAGCCACCCCACGGAGGAAACTCATTTCAGTCCTCTGCCAGGGTTGTCCCTTGTCACCGATCCTGTTTCTGATATTCATGGTCTGGATCTGGAGGCACAGCAGGAGGGAGGAAGGGGTCCAGTTTGGCAAGCTCAGAATTGCGACTCTATTTCTTGCAGATGATGTGGTTCTGTCGGCTTCATCACACCATGACCTCCAGCATGCACTGGGGTGGTTTACAGCCGAGTGTGAAGTGGTCGGGATGAGAGTCAGCACCTCCAAGTCTGATGCCGTGGACCTCTGCCTGAAAATAGTGGTTTGCCCCCTCTATGTTGGGAGAGAGTTACTGCCCCAAGCGAGGGAGTTCAGGTATCTCAGGGTCTTGTTCACGAGTGAGCGTAGAATTGGAGCGTGAGATTGATCTGCGATTTGATGCAGTGTCTGCAGCGATGCAGGCACTGCGCCCAACCGTTGTGGTGAAGAGGGAGCTGAGCCGGAAGGCAAAGCTTTCTATCTACTGGCCCATCTATGTCCCAGCCCTCACCTATGGTCATGAGCTCTGGGTAGTGACCAAAACAATGAGATCACGGATACAAGCGACCTTGTAGTAGTGGTGATATTAAGTCATGCAACTATAGTGTAGTTTATTCATAGCCTAACATTAGCTTTTACATCTGGCGAATGCATTTAGGCTTCAAAAGTGGGGTTCATTTGTAGAGATTATCTTGCTGAACAAAATGTGTAAGTATCATAAGGGTTTGTTTGCCGCAGAGCTTGTTTTCTGCAATAACCCAAAATCCAATGGAGAAATCCCAGTGGCTTTTTGACAAGGGAACCAGAGCGGCGCTAACTTCCGTGTTGGCCTACAGAAAAACATCATCCCTGGAGCAGTCTATCTCTGTGCATCTAGAGCCACCACCTCCTATCTATTAACCAGGTCCTTTACTGCCCCCATCGGATAAAATGCAGTCTAACTATCTTGGCTGAATAATAATGTTGATCATTATTTTGTGTTATATCATTAAAAAAGCACATCACTGAATACAAAATTCCAGATTTGACTGAACAGGACTTTTGGAATATTAATGTTATTTATTAAAAGTTTTGAGCGTCAAAAACTTCCTGCACATTCAAAACATATCCCACATATCTGAGTTCTCTGAGAAGTTGAGAATAAAGTCATAACATTCTGAGAACTTGTCCATCCTCTGTGTTCTCTGCAAAGGCACGAACAAAGTCATATTATTTTGAGTATAGTCATTCCCTATAGTCTGTGGTGCATTATGTTATTGCTCTGCACTCTAGTGTCCTAACAGAACGCCACCTGGGACTCTCTCTGGATGAGACAAAGTTTAGCAAAGCGACTGTGTGTGTCTTCATTAGAAGTGGAAAAACAAACAAAGAGCGAGGAGAGCTGACTGTACAGATCACTGGAGTCATTGGAAGGTGTATTTTATCAGGTTTGATGGAGCTAGGCCAGCACTTTCCCCCTACGTCCAGTCTTTGTGCTAAGCTAGGCTAAATACACCCTGAGCTGACTGTGTCTCTGGACATACAGGGATGAAACTGATATCTTCTCACCTGACACTGAAGAGGACAAGGATTTACAAGACATGTCAGACTGTACCTTTAAATGTGCTGCAGACATTTTGAGTGCAGCAGGACCAGAGTGCAGATGGATCACATGACAGGAAACTGATCATAGAAGCATAAATCAAACTGTCTGGACGAGTGTGAAGAATCAGATCTACAACACGCACAGAAACATAGAAACTTACGTCAGAGTTGAACCTCAACTGGCAGACGTTACAAGAAATGACCTGCTTCTTCTTGGGCACCAAGGTGACGCCAAAGGTGTGGTTGATGACGGCCTTCTGCACCGGGTCCATCTGCAGGAGCCGCACACAGAGGTCAGAGGTCAGCAGCCTGCTCAGGATTGGCGGAACAGTGTTGACAAGGTGACGCTGACAAGAGTGACAGGTCTCTTTATCATAGTCAGTCTGTACCGCCTGCAGCTATGACACGCTGTCACAGCTACTGTTCCTCACACACACACACACACACACACGTCATACCGTGTTGAAGTTTGGGAAAAGTCCAACTGGCGACGTCGTCTCGACAGGAAATGGCAGGAATGGTTTCATCATCACCGAGGGACCAGTGGCGCCTATCAGTCCCGGCAACGCCCCGCCCACTGCACCACACCCACTTCCTGTAATCAGAGAGATGGACACAGCATCTTAAGTCTCTTAAACTGCATTCATGTTTCCCTCACTTGCGACTTTTCCTTGAATCTTAGTCCTTCCTACCAGGGATGCACGGAGAGACACAAGGAAACTACGCAAGGAGAGAGGAGTCAAGGAAATATGTCTTTAGAGAAATGACCCATCATTTCGTCTGAGGCGTCACAGGAAGCGACGTCCATTTTTGATGACAGGAATAACTGATCGCAGCTGGATCAGCTGTCAGTAGGTTTTATAAACAGCTGTAGAGACTTTTAATGTAGTTTGCGTCTGCACATGTGCTCATTCTAATAAAGGGGGGATGACATGCAGCAGGGGGCCCTGAGTTGCCAATGCGGCAAGGATACAGCCTTTGTACACGGGGCGCCTGCTCAACAAGATGAGCCAGTGGGTGCCCCACTTTTATTGATTTGAATGCTCTTTAGTTTCTGTGGCACTGCTGGATGCAGTTGATGTTCTGTTAAGGTCAAACAATGAAGGTGATTTCATTTCAAAATAGCTTAACGCTCAGACAACTGTTAGGTAAGACCTGTTAATTTCTCCAGGTGTTCTTACAGAGAGAGTCAAACGCCGTGTGACCTCACAGATGTGTACTTTCTGGACAAAACAGTAACTTTTTTACCCAGGGTGAAACTACAGTGGCCAGCAAGGTCAAATGCATCACAATGGCCCCAAACATTGAACAACAGAAACACGCCGCAAATGCAGAATTGATGTTTAAGCGATGGTGAGTTCTGCAATGGTCCAGTTGCAGAACTATTTGTGCTGGCAGAACCAAATAAATAATTAAATAAACATTCATTTTCTGTCACCAGAATATCAACACGATCATTTTCGGCTTGCAGTCTCGTGCCCACGACAGAATCCCAGCTGTGTTGATGTTCAGCCGTCCTCTGTGATATTTCATATTTCAGATAAACCGCTGGACCAGTAGCCATTTGTGTTAAAGTAAGCAGGTCGGTGAATGTATCTTGAGCTGGTCCGTTGGCTGAGTGACACCGACACCTCTTGGCAAATGTCAGGAGAACTAATGAAGGAAATCCATCTCACTGTGATATTTATGTCATTTCAACCTGGAGACCTGAGCAGCTGACTTGCTTTACAGTAAATATATGAAGAACATATGGAGCTGCAGTAGCTGAGGGCAGGGAGGTAATGTTACAGAGATAAATAGAGGGTGAATGAGCTGCTCACATAATGAGTCCATGTGTCCAGTCGCCACAGGGCCGGTAAGAGTTGCTCTGTACATCTCAACTCTCCTTCATCTCCATTTAAAGAGGCAGAGAGTAGATAAATACATTTACTACAACGTGACCGAATCCGGGGCCGGACACATCACACTGTACACCACTGTTACGAAACAAAACGGCTGTGAAGAAAAATAAGTGCTGATGCTTCTGAAGGAGGTGTTACATATACTGTACACAGTATACACAAATACAAATGTGATGAGGCGTAAGTGTATTTCTTGTATCTGTGTACGTTTACAGTCACAGCTTGTAGGAGCCCTGCAGTGAATTCTTTCATAATGATAGTGTGGGTGGAAACACTGAGAGCGACTGAATCAGCTCTGACAGAGGAGGAGGAGGAGGAGGAGGAAGAGGAGGAGGAGGAGGAGGAGAAGTTTTGGTCTTATTGATTCCGTCCATCTGTCCATCTTCACTTAGGTAAACCCATTCAGTCCCATTTAAAGAGTTTAAGGTTTAAATACTATGAACCAGTTTAACCACTTCTAAAAGCTTTTTAATTAAATGTAACCCTATTAAGTCCATCAACCCATTCTTAATGCACAACTGCCTCATAATTTATTCCAACTCATTGCACTAAAATTCATGCTAGCCCATTCATTCTATAAATGCCTTATAACCCATCCTAACCAACTCTAAATACCACATTATCTATCCCAGGTGTCGGCAACCTTTACTATCAAAAGAGTCATTTTTGCCCCCATTTTTTTTCAGTATAGTACCTTTTCAAACCAAAGTAACCCTTCAGACATGGTACCTAGACACTAGGTCCGTTTAGTGTTTCCACTGCAAACAGTACTCTTAAATGTGAGCGGGGTTGTTGTCACTCACTGCTACGTCCAGCACTGTATTTCCTAATTACTGGTGACACAGATGGTGATGGGAACGACGCTATGCGATGCTTTTTTCCTCAGAGTAGGGTGCAACGATTAGTCGACTAATCGATGACTAAACAACTATTAAAATAATTGGTTACTATTTTAATAGTCAACTAATCGGTTTGAGTCATTTTTCATAGAAAAGTACTATAAAAACACCCCAAAATACTCTTATTACAGCTTGTTACGTTCAAATACTGGCAGCTTTACACACTCTCCTATGACGGGGAACTAAAACCCTTTGGCGTGAGTACGAAACAAGACATTACATGACATCATTTTGGGGTTTGAGAGAGACAGACTGACATTTTTCAACATTTTAACACATTTTTCAATAAAATGATTTGTCCACTAATCGAAGAAATAATCGTCAGATTAGTCGACAATGAAAATAATCATTAGTTGCAGGCCTATAAAAATAAAAAAATTAAGGTGTGCTGATGGATTCATGTCATCATCTCATGCATTGAGTAACATTACAAGTTAACATTCCAACTTAAAAGTCGCCGGCAGTCGGCCCAGTTTACTAATAAAACTCTCCACAGTATGAACAGTGGTTACATGAGCCTCAAAACCAGCCACAACTCAGCCCTGAGCAGAGTGACCGTCCTCTACTGACCAATCAGACTGCAGTGTTTACAGCTCCACCTTTTAGTACCAGATCTGTGTGCTAGGTACCCCAACAGAGGGGGGACCAAACCATTTCGTTCCATTGGTACCATCCACAACTTTAACAGTGGAACTGAACTGTACTGCTTGGTGGAAACGGGGCTTTAGGCAAATGATGTGCAGTGCAAATGAAACCCTGACACTGGAGGACCTGCCTGAAAAAGTTGAGTAGAAGACAAGGACGGTGTGTCGTCCTGGCTCCACCATTGTCAGGTATGTGAGTGGAAACACATGCAACATGCTAACATGCATATGACCGCGTCACCCAATGTGTTGTCACAAGGACAAGGAAAAAACAGCCCGGACCCCAACTCCTTATCTCCACTGCTTTCAAACAGCCTATATGGAAGGATACCGTAGCTTGTTACATGCCCCCGTCTTGTAGGTTGATCAAATTCATCCGCGTCTGCTCAATTTCACCCTCATTTGGCTGGTGGCAAGTATCAATTTCCATATAACCATCCCATTTTAAATGCCTTTCAACAAATTCTAACCCACCCTGAATGTATTGTAATCCACTAAAACTCGTGTTAAATCCATCCTAACGCTTGCAGATGATGACTGACAGTTTTAAATGTTGATCTGAATAAAGTGGATCGACAGGTTTGGTTTTAGAGTGGAGATCAGGCCAGGCCGGGTCAGCTGTGTGTGTTATTTCCGACTGACATTAAGATGGCTGTGGATTAGCAGTGTACCATGCTACTGCTGCCTGAGTTTATCCTCATATAGCAGAGCAGTGAGTCATTGCGTGTATTTATCACTACAGCTCATTATTGAGTTCGGGACAGCATGACACAACACAGTGCTGTAATCAAACACATGTAGCCAGACACACAGCAGCTCAGATCACTGTCTGTTATGAGCTGGGATATTATTTATGATGATGTAAATGCGGATTAGTGTCTATTTAAGGGTGGTTTAATGTGTCAGCTCGGTGGACCTGCCAAAACAAAAGCTTCACCTTCAGCATTACGGTCACAATTAAGAGTCACAGTTAATTTGAACTCCTGCAGACTGTCACTAATAAAACAAGGTATGTGCAACTACTGTGGAATTAAAAGTATTCGTCAACCTACTGACAGATTTTATTAGCAATATTTAGTGTTTCCAAAGTCAGTTTGATTTGCAGTTTGGATCAAATGAAGCTCTAGCAAAAGTTCAGTCAGGAAGGCAACACTTTTCATGCTCAGGCTGAGTTTCTTTCTCACCCTGCCATTCACTACTTCAGCGTATGCTCACTCACTGCCTCTAGGTGTCATTGTCTGGGTAGGTCACTTGAGTCATCAGCTGATTCACAATCAACCAATAGCAAAGCGACACACCTTCTCTGTCAGCGTGTCATCTCGATGCTCTTCAATTTAAATATGGTTCTTTCTTGCTGCCGTCGTGTGCACCCTCCACCTCCCCATCACCACCTAGTCTTGACAGATTCATCGGCCTCATATGCTTCAGCAGCCTCAGAGTCATCAGCCACCACCTGTGGATTTACCTTGCAGCCACTCAGATCATAAAGTCTCTCCCTCTGGTGTCCAAGTGCCAAAGACTTCTGTTAAATCTTAATCATCAGAAGTCATCTGTTATTCTCCATACTCATATTCTGTATTAAATGTTATCTTTACTTCCTTCCTCCGTCTCCCCTGATTGAGCTAAATTTCACAACCACAAGCTGACATTTTATCACTTAATCATCTTGTGTGTATGTCCTTCATGTTATGCGTTGCATTGTGGGACAGAAAACTCTGCAACATCCTGAAAGACAAAACCGTCTCAAGAACCATTTCACTGGATCGCCCACTAGCTCATGTGCAAAAGGTTGTGTCCAGGTTCAGGTTCAGCCCATGGCCCTTTGCTGCATGTCATTCCCCTCCCCCCCTCTCTTTCCCCCTTTCACGCTAGAATGAAACAGGGCACTGTCCTATCAAATAAAGGCAAAAAAGAACAATTTCACCTTAAAGAACAAACAAACGACAATGATTTCATTCGATCTCTGTACACACAAGCATTTTAGCACCATTTCACAGATAATCTCCATCCATACTTACACGCCTGAAAAATGCATATCACATGACCATTCATGTACAGCATTCATGCGCTTACCAATGTAAACCAGACTGTCTACTCTGCAATTTGCTGCTTAGTTACTTAAAATACAAAGACGATGCCGGAAAGTAAGACGAGAAATTTCTCTGCTTGGACCAACGAAGACGTGGAATTGTTACTGAAAGTAAAACATGAGTATAAGGCTGTCAAGGTAGCGGACAACAGATTGGAAGTCACTGCAAAGCAAATACAGCAACACATCAGAGCATTAACACCACCACTGATGAGATATTCCAGCAATCCGTGTTTTCACTTTTATAAGATAGGGGGACGCTGTTTCACGTCTTGTGAAATAGAACAGCACTGCCATGTCAAAAAACAAAGATGAAGATCTGCTGGAAACTAGAAGAAGATGTAGCAGCTTATAAACTGCACAAAAATGCCAGAGCTGATGGAAAAAGTTCACGGTTGCACAAGCTGTTGATATTCTCCTATAATTCCTGTTTTGATCAACATTCTGAATCTGAATGAGTTTGGTGGGGCGAAACGGGGACGACAAGACGACCAGAGAGGAGACGGAGACGACAGTAAAGACACTTAACGAACACTGACCATGGTAACGTGTCCTGCTGTGCCTCAAAGAGAATATTATTTTCATTATCATTATTATTATCAATATATTCAAACTGACATAGGAAATGAGAAAAAAAATGTAAATGTGAAATTGAACTTGTTCTTGAGAATGTCTGTCCGAAATATTGTTTTTTATGTTATGAAAATGCACAAATTCAAGAATTGATAAAAAAAAAGGAATTTTTCTGTGTATAAAACAGAGGGTCTCTTCTATACTTCCGTGTAAATACTGATTACATATTCATGGAACAAATTATTCTGTCGGTCTTGAAAGGTTAGTGAATATGATCAAAAATGCTGGCACTGACTGGCAACTTGAAAATAATACTCTGGCGGGGAAAGTGTTAGACATCTTTGGATGAAGCCAATGATGGCAAAGGGACAAGTGTACCCACACAGGACGGATGAAATCACAGAAGGTATGTAGACATGGTTATGATAATTTGGATTGACATGTTGTGATTAATAAGACCCTATCAGGAAGTGAACGTGGGCGTCTGCGTCATTGTTTGCAAAAGTCTCCATTTCCGTCCGTACAAATTAAAACTCCACCACTGAGTTTTCAAACTACAACTGGGTCAGGAGCATTTTTAAAGGTCTCCACTCTAGGGTTTCCAAAATGTCAGTGTAGTGTGGATGCTAGAAACTTAGCAATAGTTATGCATTTTAAAATGTATTAGTGTGGATGTAGCCCTTGAATCTGCTCAAGGATTACTTAAAATTCCCCAAATACCTTCAGAATTTTAAAAAGGACCCTTAGAATTCGCTCAAGGACGACTTAATCCACCTTGAGGACTACTGGAGCCTCTCAGAGACTCCGTTAGCCTTTACATACCCTGTCTTGCAACTATGTGACCTTTTGTTTCCAGTGCCAATGCCTCAGTGTCCATCAACACCACCCTCAAATATTTAATCTGCATACTTGCATTTTTATCTGCACTTAATTTTGTCATTTTTACAATGTGAATGCGCGACATACTGAAAATAGCGCGATATTAAGTGTGTAGTTGGACAGTTTCCTGTATGATCAGTACGAATTGGAGATATGTTTCGGTATGTGCGGGCATGATGGATGATGTGGTGACAGGGTCGTCTTAATTCTGTCCTCTGGGATCTGGTTACACACACACACACACACACACACACACACACACACACACACACACACACACACACACACACACAGTGACCCTTCTGTCTTACAGTAAGTTGCTGATCTAACAAACTGCTATAAATACTGCTCCACATCTGCTGCTGCATTCGCATGGAGACGGTCTGTAAACCAGCACTGAAAACCGTCCAAGTACTAAGTAACGAGCCAGACAGTTTTATTTCAGGAGGTTGGTGATTGGTCAGAAGTTCTGTGAAACGCGGCACTGCATGTAAACAAACTAACACTCTCAGTTTAGAGCTTCTGCACATGTTTCTTTACACAACACTTTTCCATCTGCAGCCTGCAAATCTAGAGAGTGAAATAAGTAACTGAAGTGCTGAGAGGTTTCAAACTGGAGCTGATACTGGAACTAAAATTGACCAGTTTAGACGAGTATGATAAAACTGACCAGTCTGGCACTGGAACTGGAGCTGGCCAGTACTAGCTAAAAGTCATTTTACATGCAAGGAATATGTCTCGGTGCTTTGGTGCATAATGGTCACAGTAAACACAGCAGCAGAAAAGAAAAACAAGCACTGCAAAAGCCAGTCTTTTTGTCCGTAGTGTGATGTTTAGTCACCACCAGCATATTACTCTCAGGATTACACATCCTTACATTCAATAAAGAGGAACTGAAGGTTGAAAGAAGCTTTCAAACCTGGGGAGATCACATTGCTGTGATGCAAATGAAACAAACCAGCTTTATTTACTTTAACTTCACAGATGAGAAACAATAAATTGTGAAGATAATAAAGACCCCCAAAATGGCATTTAAGTCCGACATTCGATTTATCCTGACCTCTTATGAGTAGAGAAAAACTCCGCTAGCGGCTAGGCTAATTTATACAATGTAAAATGCCATAGGCTTGTGCTAATAACATTAGCATGTTGTATTTATGGGGACAATGTCGCCAGCATAACACAAATGCTTTGTCTGTGAATGCTGTGAGTTATAGTAGCCAATGTCTGTCATTGTGTTTGAACTTGTTGCTATTAAGTCATATTTGATATGCGTTTTGAATCAATCAAGTTTTGAATCAATCAAATTTTACAGCGCTTCACAGAAACCCCACCACCAACTAGGGTTTTGCTGCTTTTAACCTGGGCACCAACGCAACTCATTTCTCAACTCCTGTCTTCAGCTGTCCACAAACGATTCCTCTTTTGTGGAGCAGTTTAAATACACTGACACAACCAGTCTTATCCCCAGGTTGTCAAATACCAACGCATTGTCACTGTCATACAATGTTAAAGGTACCCTGGGTACATTGGTTGTTGACGATCTGGGACACCGTGTCAAGTTCTGCCAGTTACATGCATCGTCTTCTTTCAAAATACACTTCTGTTTTCACAGGATATTTACCGTTAACATACAGTCACTTTCAAAATAAATGCACTAAGTCAGCACAACAATGTAAACTGACGTTTTTTTCACCCTGTAATAACTAATGCATGTGGTTGGATTTTGGCGATAAAACCACACAGTTAGGTTTAGGAAAAAGGAGCAGAGTTTGACTTTATAATCTAACAGGATGCGAACACCACTCTCCTGGGCGAAGGTTGGAGTTTGTTGGACCCAACCACCACCCCTCCCATCTGCTCTACTCGGACTTTCGCCGCCTTAACTTGATTCTAGTCCCACTGTGTTTCCCCCTGATGCTGTAGAGTGCCAAACTGCGTATCATGCTGACGTTAAAGGATGGCTTTTTTCATCAGTGTCTGACACCGCAGTGACTGCCCAAGCGCCATATTTCAACAAGGTCAGGTGCAGTTCCCTATAAAGAGCAAGAAAGTCGGCGCAGGGGTGACAAGGAGGGGAGGTGGATGTGTCAAACATAACCGGACTTTCACCCACAAGACCACAGTTTGAGGCACTTGAGAAACCAAAAGTCAGCGTTGTTTTAACGTAACGTTATGCTCGTGACACCTGTGGGAAGTATTAATGTCATATTACATTATGGATAAAATGCACTTACATTAAACCAGCAAATGATTTTTTTTCTAAACCTAACCTAAGTTGTTTTGTTCCCTGAACCTAACTGTGACCGTTTCACAACATAAACCAACTGTTCCGTGTTTCAGCTGTGAGTCAAACTGAGATGTTAAAGGGTGCCCTGTGCTTCGCTCCGAGATGTTGATGGGTGTGACAAAGGGTTGGCATTTGACGACCTGGGAATGATAATGGGTTGACTGACAGAGGAGGTTAACAGCCCTGCACACATGAACCTACCCTGGCTGCCGATGACCTCTGCTCAGGTTGAACGAGGGCAGAGCGATTCCACTAATCACAGCAAGTCCAATGAAATGAATTTATTTTGCTGCAGCTGTAAAACGTGACATGTTCAAAGTTCCTTTCCTGGTTCAGTGTCCGCTGACATCAGCAGCTGCTGAAATTTATAGTCTATAAATTTATTGTAAACCCTCTCTAATCCTTAGTGTCCAGTTTCCCGCCGGTCAGTCCAGTTTAAGATTTACGATCGTGACTGTGGTTAGGGTCATCTCTGGCATGCACACTTCGAATACACACACATTTACACACACACACACACACACACATATTCTCATATAATAAAGACGTACGGCAGAAAATCTCACACAGTACCCCGCTGTACCATCAGCTGCAGACTGAAGCTCCTGTAACTAATCTGACCTGCAGAGCTCTGTGTCATCTGTTACCAACCACCCCCACAATTTAGCCAATGGCTGTGGGTACTAAGCAGCGTGGCTGATATTTAATCACTCCCGTAACCCCCCCTCTCTGGTTTATGAATCCAAATGGGACAAACGTTTCAGTTATTTGCGGGAACTGGCACACAGAACAACTCGAGTGTTTCCAAGAGGTTGAAAACTTATTCGCAGTAATCAAAGGTGTGGAGAGAAGAGCCCTGATGAGCCAATATGCATCACAGCAGTTAAAAGATCCCCTCCTGATACCTTTAGGACATTTAAAAATACTCTGCTTGGAATAATCATTGGTGTTGGTGGTAGTTTTCCTACAAAACAAACTTGAACTAATTGGTTGAAAATTCTTGAAATTGCATCTACCCCTTCCAGAATCCAGAAATTTCAGCTTCTACTTGTAGGTGCAATATCAAAACTTCAGGAACTTGCAGAATCTCCTCAAGGATCCCTGGAACATTAGCATTTTTTGGCCGTAATTCAAGAATGCAGGAATAATTTACCATAATCTCATTGTGTCTGTCTTCTGGTAAAAGACAAGGGTCATAAAATACAGGGTGCTTTCACACCTGCCCTGTTTGGTTCGGTTCAATCAAACTCAAGGTCGTTTGCCCCCTCGGCTGCCTCCTCTCTAATGTAATGGAGCTGGATGGCACTCAGCTGTGGTGCTCAAAGCAAAACAATACATTTGAAAAACTCAACACCTATGTCTCTTTCTAGAAATGATGACCCAGTTACTCAAGATAATCCACAGACCTTGTTGTGTGAAGTTTCATAACATTACAGGTTTCGTCCATGAGTAGATGCACGCTTCCTTTTGTGTGATGATAAGATTGGCAGTTGTAGTATGATACAAAGAAAATAGTTCCTACATGAAACTTGAGTAACCGGGTCATGATTTCTGGAAAGAGACATTGCTGTTGAGTTTTTTTTAAATGTATTTTTTGGCACTTTGAGCACCACAAGCAGAGTGCCATCCTGTTCCATAATATTTGAGAGAAGGCAGATATCTCTACCGCTGATAGACACTCGGCAACTCCCACCAAAACAATCCAGACTGATAAACAGCACTACAGGTGAGAGGAAAATATGTATTTTTGATTTTTGGAGTGAACTGTCCCTTTAAATAATGTTAATATGCTTGCATTTCTTGCTCTGAAAATAAAAATGCTACACATTAAACAGCTTCATATGCAGTGTACATGTGCGACTAAGCTACAAATTGACGTCCACCATAATCAGCTGCATGTTGGTTTGAGTTAGGAATAAATTCAGGACAGGGAAGACAAAATAAGGAGCTCTTTTTTAGTGGTAGCATCTGATCAGGAGGGCTGCCCAAATAAATCTAATGAAACACTGAACTCGTCTAAATAAAGTATAAAGAAGTGGTGAGACAAACACACACACACACACACACACAGACACACACACACACACAGACACAGACACAGTGCCAGGTAGAAGTAATTAAAATAAAACTAGCACATAGCAACCAGCCGGCCAATAACAACTCGTGTTTCGACTGCACTACACACTTCTCGTGTGTGTGTTTGAGTGTAAGAGAGACTGTGAAATAGCTTCACTCTAAATATGTTGATGCAGATTAAAGTGTCGCGGTCATACCAATGGATTTCTGAATGACAGAGATACTTTGATATCAACAGCAGCAGGTATGAAGTCACTTAAACACGGCTGTTTTGTTGGTGCACAGACTGCAGCACGAAACACATGCACTGGATTCACTTTAAATCCACGACAAGATTTTTGCACTGCTGATCAGAAGAGAGCCGAGTTGACAGAAATGACCTTTGAGGGAACAGAGAGCTGGAAAGTCTAAAATAGAGGAAGATATCATTGCTTATTAGCTGTGTTGCTCCATCCAGTTTTATTCAAACTGATCCACTAAAGAGGAATGCTTCACAGTTATGAAACAGAAGTCCTTGCTACAAATATGTCTCTTAAATAAACTGCGTGAGCTTATTGTCCTTTTAGCGACCAAGTTAATGAGCTTGCTAACTGACAATTTACTGAGCCCACTATCTCAAACATTGCTTTATGCTTCTTTAAAGCTAAGCTAGTTTTCCAAAATGAAGCTAGTACAATTAAACAAAATCCTCAGTAACATCTAACAAAAACCTTATTAGCTAACATTACTGTGGGGTTAGCGAGTTAGTCTGCTAACTAGGAAGTTAGTAAATGTTAATAAATGTACTGGAGTATAAAGAGGCCTAACAATATTTGTGGTGGGTTTGAAGTATAAAGTAACAAAAAAATATATTTTCTTAAAACAGATGAAAAGAAAATCTGTTGGTTCACTATTAGCATTAGAGCACTGTTAGTATGTTAAACTGTTTTTTGGTTACATTGGACGTGTCCAAAAATTGAACTGTATCTTCACTATCAGGTGCGTTATAATAATAAGAAAAATGAAACCTGATTAATTTGCAATTATGGACCTTTTCTCATGAAAATAAAGGATTAAAATTCAATTATCAACTAAAAACTAAGAAGAATACAAAACAAACACATAATTTAAAGCGTGATCATCAACATAGTATTTTTGTGTGACAATATTGTATCGTAACAGTGCCAACTATCTTTTTCTTTTTAATAATATAAATTATTAATATCATAAATGCAAATTAAACTTCTAGGTAGCCCACCAGAATCATATAACCAATTGCTCACTAGATAGCCGACATTTTCTACTGCAAAAAAGTGGCTGAAAACAGATGTTGACAAAGTTTTCCTTTGGGGACATAATTCACAGTTGAAAAAAGGCATTTAATCACAATATATATTTTATCGCAATACGTAGCATATCGCAACATTAATTAAATTGCAATAATACTGTATCGTGATACATAAGTGTAGTAATATTGTATCGTGAATCCTCTACTGACTTCTTTAAACACAACTTTGTCTTAATAAAACATTCATCACAAAAGCATCAAATACAACACACTATTCAGGAATTGCAAAAATATACCACTGAAAAAAACAAATCAAAATAAAGTCATACGCAGATATAACAACAACAAAAGCCAGTTAAGCTGAAAAACAGGGATTCAAACTCATATAAAAGATCAAAATAAAGCCTGGTCAGGGTAATTTATACCTTGGAAGATCATACTGATGTATTTACATGATTTATAATTACATAATATTCCAACAGAGGTCCTTGTCACCTTCCATAGGGAAACATCAACACGATCATAGTCATAGAATATAGTATATAAATTCTAAATATAATAACATTAAACATTTTTAAAGACAGTATTCTCCAGAGTCACACACCTTTGGGAAGCAGGAAAAAGGCTGAATATCAAAACGCAGTATATTCTCTTCCATGTCTCGATATTGGATAAACTAATGTCAGAGTTTGGTGAATAGAGGTATGAATGATGTCCTGGATAAGAGTTGTGTGACAGAGTATTATAAATGTCAGCCCATAATTATTATAGCTGTATTATATCATCATCCAGCTCAGCGGAGAAAAGAGAAACATCTGGTGCTGTTAATCAGACTGTAAACTGATGTGAACGGCTGCAGTTAAAGTGAAACCGACAGCAGCAGGCTGACAACAGGCAGCAGGAAGCCATAAAGAATGAGGATGAGGATGAGGAAGAGGATGGCGATGGCGATAATGGCATTTATTCAAAGTAAAGGTTCCTACCTGAATCAGACGAGTCTTTTTCTGTATCCTGATCCAGATTTGACTTTTTTTCCTTTTGTCTGTAGTTCTGTTTGTGTCTATGCTATTCCACTGTGCTCTGTCGCTCACTGTACCCCGCTGCGATCTATTCTTGATCCATGCTACTCTGATCTCGTCTTTTTACGAACCAAAGAGCAAAAGCCAAACACACCCACCACTCAGTGTGCGAGGGAGAGAGTGTATCAGGTGACTGGAGCAAGAGTGGCATGTGTCATCGCTATCTGAACCCCCAAACCATCAGCGTCAGGTGTGTGTGTGTGTGTGTGTGTGTGTGTGTGTGTGCGACTTCTTAATCCCCTGCTGCCATTTCCTCCACAGAGGAGAAACTCTATCCCTGGGGACGAGAGCGTCAGAGAGAAAGAAAAGAGGTATAAAGTGTGTATGTGAAAGAGAGATAGAGAAGGTTTCCAACCAAATGTAATTTCAACCAAATTCTCAGAAAATTTTAAAAAGACAATGTGAATTTATGAGCTCCTCCATCCACTGTGGGTATGCAAATACTGGGAGAATAACAAGTCAAAATATCGCAAGTATCAGGATATGAATTTTTCATATCTTATTAAATATTATACCGGTATTATCATGTAGAGATGATATGGTGGCACAAACATTTCCATTGCACCTACCTCACTGAACCCCACCAAAAATCACAGGTGTGAAACTTACCCCAAACAGCCAAACCTTGGCTCAATGAAAAAAGGTGGTCTCAGTCCAAATCAAATCAAAACACGGTGTGATTTGTTTCTGGTGTGAAAACCTGTTTTTGGATTGCTCGGACTTTCGGACCAATTACAGGAAGTTTTGACAGACTGCTATCAAGTGATGAGAATAGTGTAGCTCCTCGGTGTGTAGCGTGTGTTGGGTTTCGCCACGGAGAGTGACAGTGGTCGCGCTGAGAGCAGAGGAGAAATTAGCAGTAATGGTGGCAAATCTACAGTGTAGGTTTCAGTTTGTCCGTCAAAAAAGCATCGTAACAAAATAATAGCATGGAGGGAGGAGGAGAAGACTTGTTATATCAAGAGTCAGTTGGAAAAAACTCACAAACACTTTTCAATTATTCTCTGAGAGGACACGAGATGACGGGACAGCCCGTCAGCAAACCAATTACTGTCAAGCACAGGAAGACACAGCTCACACAGGTGATGACAACAGGACATGGGTTTGTCATGTATAATTCTTTAGTTTGCTCCCATAATTGCAACGTACAACCAGAACCAACCGGATGAAATGTCTGCAATTTAACAAATATGCAGAACTTGATTTGGACTTTCAGGTTACCATTTATTTATCTATACAGAACTTTTCCACCTCTCCTGAGCATGAAACTTCTTAATGTTTTGACTGAGGACTTGTTATTTGAAAGAAAAGAAAGAGAAGATGGCCCCACACTACTTACAGATCATATTGGAGGATTAAAGATTAAATTACTCTGCTGTAGCCACTCCTTTGAGTGTGTGTGCTGCTGCAGTTGTTGGTTCACACCGTCTCCTGTTACACAGAGCACAAGTGTGTGTGTGTGTGTGTGTGTGTGTGTGTGTGTGTGTGTGTGTGTGTGTGTGTGTGTGAAAGACAGAGAGAGAGACAAAGCCAGCTGGTTCACAGTTAATATAATGCACATTAAAATAAAGTGAGGCATTAAATGTTTCAGTTACTCACTGACACTGTCTGGTGGACCTGCAGTAAAGGCGTCAGCGTGTTTCAACAGAAGTGCTTATCGAACAGCGTCTGAAACCCCTCCCTCCCTCCATACCTCTCAGACATCTGAATCCAACAATATTTTTTACTTCACTAAAAAGTTTTGTCCAGTTAACAGTCCAGGAAGCCAAGTACTTTGTTTACAATCATAGTCGGCTTCGTGTTGCATGTGCAGTAAATGGTGACATTTATCTTTAAAACCACACACGGTCCCTTTTAAATAAATTGAATAAATCTGAAACATTTAAGAAGCTGGAACTCGAGAATTTTAGCATCTACTTTTAAAAAATTGACACAAGACAAGCTGACCAGACACTCTGTTTGGCAATGTAAATCCCTAAGGGTCGCTTTAAATACTTAAAATTAAGAAGTTTTCTAAGAAACCTTCAAAGACAGAGGAAACTACCCAAGATGTCACCCACTGAGCTTCGTTTTCATGATGGTCAACCAATGGTTAGAACCATCTCTAAGGTTTATGAAGCCCTGTTACCTTGTATCTCAATTTCTGAACCGGAAAGATCTAGACGTAGGTAGGAAGGGGATTTAGATATTGATCCTGCACTGTGGAGAGAGGGTAAACAGTACACATAGGTGCTATAGTAGGTACATTTTTTCAAAACTTTGGACAGAGCGAGGCTAGCAGTTTCCCCCTGCTTCCAGTGTTTATGCTAAGCTAAGCTAATCCCGTCCTGACTTGATCAAAAATTGAGAAATCAAGGAAAAAGATCAGCTCCATAAGTACCAAATGACTTTCTGCCTGTTTTGCCCCTTACAGTACAATGACTTGATCCCTCACTGGCTTCCCACTGCAGCTGAAACCACTGCAGCTGAAGATAACGCCTGGAAGAGCGCAGAATGTTAATGCACCAATGATCCTAGTGGGAGGAGAACCCGTCTCACTACCTTCATCTGCATCTTAAACACTCCTGATCCACGGAGAAGGAGAGAGGCAGAGCGACATAGACTTAGAGTGTTCTGCTGACGGCAGCATTAGACATCACACCACATTATTATTATGCAGAGAAACACACACATTAGCATAACAAGCCTGTATGTGTGTGTGTTTAAGTAGGTCACGTTCAGATCCTTCTTCATCCAAAATAACACACACACACACACACACACACACACACACACACACACACACACACACACACACACATCAGACCAGTCAGGAATATGAAAGCAGACAGGAGAGCTCCAGTCTGAGACTCAGAGGAAATAAAGCAGCATAATCATCTGATTAAAACCAAATGAACGTTGTGTATTAAAATGTTGGACAGAGCAAACAACGTGCTGATGGTTTCACTGTTCTTTGATTACCAGTGGTGGGGATAAATGTAAAGTTTGTCTGGGAATCTGACCAGTAGATTACAAAATACCGTCCCTTCTGGAACGCTCTGTATGGTAAGAAGTGTTGGATAAACTCTGGTCCTACCTCGAGATGGACAAAAATCTAGCCAATACTGGACAATATTATGAAAACATAGCAATATCATTTATTATAGGATGTTTCCTAGTACTAATACTTCGAGCCAAAGGGTGTAATGAAATTACTGAGGAAAGTGTTGAATCAAAAAGAAGCTGTGTAAATTTATCTGATCTGTCCCATTTGTCTAATATTCATCGAAGAGAAATTCAAATTTTTGGCTGCACTTGTGATGGAAACATTAATATCTGTTCAGTATTTTTTAATCTGGACTCTATTTTCCAACATTTTGTGTCTAAATGACTAATAGGAACACGAGTTTTTGAAAGTGGTCCAGTGTTGAGTGAGAGTGCTGTAACTACAAGGGGCATGTTCATTAACATTAATGTACATTCACTAAAAGTGATTGTTTTTGTCACTGACAGGCTCATTACAAGTTATTACAAGTTATTACAAGTGTCTGACAACATGATGGAAACGATCCTTACAGAGATAGACCTTTTGGTTTAAAAAGAAACAACCCCGAAATCACCATCGCCAAACCCACCAGACTCCATTTAAAAATTAAGTAATTTTAGCATGTTAAGGGTCAGCAAATTGTCACATCTAACTTAGTAAATTAAGGGTCTATTTCACCAAACCAGAGTTCTGAACTGTTGGAACAGTCTATGACAAACTAAGACAGTTTTTGTGAGTTTTAGTTTGTTTCTGTAGACTGTGAATGACATGTGTTTTACAATGATAAAATTACTCATTATATAAATGGAGTCTGGTGTGTTTGGCGATAGTGAAACTGGGGCTGGTTTTGGTTAAACAAATACCCAAATCTTTAACAAAAAGGTCCATCTCTGTAGGGATCCTCTCCGTAAGTTGTCAGACATTTAAAATACTAATCTGAAGCCCCTTTTACACTGCCAGATTTTCCGCGAATGTTTGGCCGTTTTGCGCATCCTCCTTGCCCTCGCAAATGAAGAGGCCATTAACCGTCAGATGATGGGGACGGTGAAGAACGGGCCAACTTATGAGAGAATCGCCGAGGGACTGACCAGCCGCGGCTTCCCTCCCACGTCACTGTTTACGCCACACGCTGAGCAACACGTTTTGTTACTTGCTCACGCCCCCAATTGCCCTGAAAAAGGCACATTCTGTATAAACAAAAGTAGGTCGGTGGCATTTTGCCGCACTCCCCAATTTTGTTTTTATACTGCGAATGCTGAAAAAAGACGGATTGGTCTTTCCTGCAAATTTGCACAATTCCTCTCTAAAAAGGGCTTGAGCCTGTCAGTGGCAAGAACAAGCACTTTCAGTGGACCTAAACTGACAGTGCGAACGTGCCCCAAGTGGTTACACTGCAGAATGTTTGGCTCAACACTGGACCAGTTTCAGAAACTGTTGTTCCCGTTTCAAAACTGAAGAAGTCCCTTAGATGAGAGTTGAAATGTCTTCGAGAGTCAAGTTTCCTTCAATCTAGCACTTACGATCACCACGACCTGGATGACTGAGAATCTTCATCAACATGTTCCCATTAGTCACATAGACACAAATACATCGGAAAGTGGTGTACAGGTTGAAAAATACCAAACTAACCCTTTAAGTTAATTTGGTTCTGACCTGGAGAGGCTGAGCAAACACTAAGCAAACTGAGGCCAGCTTCACAAAGATAGATTTCAACCACGAGAATATTTAACTAGAATTCTAGTAGATTACTAACGTCAGGCGAAAATGTTTGCCCAATGGCAAAACTCAACACTTACATACAGGACATTTTATTAAGAAATTAAGCAAAGAATGTAAACATGTATCGCAGGTGTCGCTGATTGTTACTATGGAAACATGGGATTCAAGTAAGCCTGGGGGACGGGACGGATCATTTTTAAGGCTTAAAATAAGTCTGTCTTTTTTTGGTATGTGTCTAAATTGAATTAATTTAAAAGTAAATTAAGACAACAGAACAGTCTGAAACCTCCTTGTGAAACCAGGTCGTGGCGACTGTGCAACCACAACAGGCAACTGTGAGGTCACAAATGAATGACCAGCCAGACAACCGAACCCATAATGTATCAATTCAACTGTATTTCCATGAACTCTGTTTTTATGATTTCCTAGAAGTTCTAGAGACAAACAGAAAACATCTCAAAGAAACAGCGAGGGATGAAGCTCAGGTTTAATCTGCAGAGCTAAACCCAGACAAGGCAAACAATTGTGCGTGTGTGTGTGACAGAGACAAACACACACACTGTGTTGTAATGATGAGCAGCAGTGTGTGTGTAATCACAGCAGTCACGCTATCAATAATGAGAGGAATGTCAGACAGACAGGAAGTCGTCACAGATTCAGCTGACCTATCACAGTCGTTTATTTTCTCTTTATCACATATACAGTTTCTTCTCTCTTCCAGGAATCCTCTACAAGTTTTCTGTGTAAAAAGGATCCATAATATTCATTTGGCAAATGGCATTCCTGGAAAACGTTGTTGTCTGTATGAACAGAGGCAGTCAGATTTAAATTTTGAGTGCACATAAGAAGATAAAGCTGCAGAAGCTGCACAGTGTGTGTGTGCCAGAGAGACTAACTGCATTTCCATCTACCTGTTAATGTGCATTTTCAATCTTGAATAGAAATGCCAGAACTTAGAAGATTACAAACTTTCCGAGGAGTAAAAATTAGAAAGTGAAGACAATGGCTGATTTTGAATGGTAATGCCGGTCTAACACTTTCAAATTCCTGAAATATATAAACAACTGTTGCATGGATGAAAATTTCAACAGACATTCATAGTCCAACAAACGCATGTGGATACGTTTTGCCTAAACACGCACATGTTTGGGTTTAGGCAACAAAAGCATGTGGTGGGGTTTAAGAAAAAGAAGAACAGGGTTTGGCTTTACAATCACTCGGGAAATGAACACCGGCCTCCCAGGTGGAAGTTGGTCCACCACCTCTCCCACCCACCCCTACTCAGACTTTCGCCGCCTTCACTTTAGATGTTTCAGGGTTCGCCAATGCAGCTGGGTGCCGATGTGAAAGGACAGTGAAAGTCACTGACCACCAGCACCAGTTTCTGACAACTTTGAGTATTCAGTATAGTATTTAGTATAGCTGGCCCGGCTGCTAGCAGCTAACGGTGTTAACTCCATTCACAACACTAAACAATGGCAACAGTGCTGACAGAGCTAATGGTGTTAACCAGAGGGGAACAACAGGATGGGCACTATACATTCACGATGATGCTTGATAGTACGCTTGATGTTTTGATATCAGCGGTAACTGCCATATGTTCACAGCTCAAAGCGGCAGCAATGAGGTAGCCACTGGAATACACACATGCACTAACATGCACTCATGGCCAGACTGGCCTACCACAGCAAACCACAGAGAAGCTCAGATAATAACACATTCAGATGTAGCATTCATTCTCTGCTCAGGACGCCATTACTCCACTATATTTTCACATAGCAAATAGTAAGTTGCTGTTATATTAACACTCTGTCGCATACAGAACTTTTATATTATATATTACTTAAATATAGCATGTCCAAATAATTTTAGAAATTTAAAATAATAAAATAACCATCAAAAAATACTAAAGCTATCTCTGATTTTCATTTTATCTCAGATATCTGGTCACATAACATCATCCTTCATAGTTGAAATCAGCTTCCATCAGGCTTCACATCTCCTCTTAATCAGTAGCACAACTTTTACACCTCAGCCAAGAAACAACACAATTAAGACATACTCCAGCTCTAGCAAAGAAAAGCAGATCAACAGAATTGTACTGACTGGTTGATTATATTACTATAATATTATTACAACAAAATAGAAAACAGTCTGATGAAAATTAGACATTTTGCTGTGATGTCATTATGTCTGCATATGACAATGACCAATTTTAGACTGTACACATCATGAGCAGAGAGACCATCACTTCAGTTTAAGGTTCGAGTCCAGGTCACGACCTCGTGGTCATGTAATCCCCCCTGTCCTCCCCTCAGTGAATAAACACATTCACACGTAACAGACCCAGAAAAAAAAGGACGCTAACATTGACAACCACAGCGGCTAAACGTGGAGCTCAAACACAAACACACAGAAGGATTACCTACCTCGACTCAGGAAACTACTCCACATCATCAACAGGGAGACAGCCGTCTCACCTCCTCCTCCTCATCCCCCTCCTCCCTCTCCTGTCCATCATCTGCTCCCCCGACAACAAAAACTAACGGAGAGAAAAGCCAAACCAAACAGCAGAGAATCGCCACCTGACTATCTGTCTGTCTGTCTGTCTGCCTGTCTGTCTGTGTGAGCGCAGAGGGACACTTGTGTGGATGGAGGAGGGCGACCGACACACAGCGAGGAGGAGGAAGAGTGTGCAGTGGAATCACTGAGGTGATGATATTCAGGGTGAGCAGCGATGACAGCCACTCTGTCTCAATGGAAATCCCTCTTTCACTGTCTCTCTATCTCTGTGTTGCTCACACACTCTCAGCCAGTTCATGGCACTGTGACTCAAAGGAGGGGAGAGGAGGACACAAGCCATGAATTACTTAATACTCGAGAACAAAATACAGAATGAGTACATGAAGCAAGAATTAAAGAGAGCAACAAACAAATAACTGAACAAAATAAGCATCAGGAAACACGGAAGACAAAAATCAAACCAAGAAAAAGGAGAGGAAAATAAAAAAAAGAAGCAAGCTAGTGAACTGAAAAATGTATGATTGAAAAGCAAGGAAAACAAAACCACAAATAAACAGGACTGGAAAACAACAGCCATCTTCTTGGAACCCATCAGCTCTCAGTCTGACAATGATAAGCCTCTGGGGGCAACGGCCAGTATTGTGGGAGATCCAGTGGGGGAAGCAGAAATCCTGCCAAGACTCTTTCTTTCATGCACCGCTCATTTCAGGTAATCTCTACAAACAGAAATCTGCATATGGATGCAGAATATTTTTACAAAAAGCGTATGTGAAGCAAAATCATCTGAATGCCCAGTTTGGACCACAGATTCATGAGTGGAAACATGCAGCTACTTGCAATGTGCCGTTCTAATAACCTGCCAGTTCACACCAATGCAACTAGATGAGATGGTGTATCATCTCTATGCAACAACTCTCTGTACTTCTGTTCTGAATTGCAGCTTCTCAGGTCTTCTGAATTGAGGTTAAGATTATAGTCCAGCCAGTACCAGTTTCCTACTTAACCTTAATAGTTCTACCAGTCCCAAATCCCCAACACCAATCCCTTTACCAGTTCCAGTCCTACCATATTCCTACTAGACCTTGGTACGTTCTACTAGGAGTAATAATTCAGATAGTGTTGTGTCTGTCTCTAATGCTGCTGTTTCCTGTTATTCTGGGAACAATGGCCTCTCCTCACCTACCTATATTGGGTCCGAGTCATGTCAGGTCATCTGGCTGAAGTCATATCAGGTCATCTACACTATAATAGCAGACCCTTGTTAACTGATCATTCACAAGGGGGGGCAACAAGTGGCCACACACCCAATACAGAAGTGGCAAAAGTATCAGACCTTTGAAAGGCCACTTGAGGCTGGCTCCTGAAGCCAGTCAATCTCTATACAACTCCAGCATGGACAGACAACAGACTCCACTGTCTAGTCATCTTCCTAAATAGCAAGTGTATTTCATTTTTCTTTTCACTGTTATATAATATAATAATCAGGCACAATTCTTATTGTCTGTTAAACAGGTGTCTGCTAGTACTCTATCAATGACCAGTCCTCCCAGTCCTCTGCAAGTTCAGCTGGTGTCAACAGATTTCTACCTCCTTGGTTCCCAACTGGTCCAGCCACAGGGTCCCGATTTCTCCTTAGACCTAATTCGAGGTTCACACAGTTTAATACAGACCGTTTTGTGAACATCATGACATTTTCTGGTGGGTGGGGCTTAGCTGGAGGCAAAATGATTCTCCACAAACATTTGCTAGCGCTAGCAAACAGGTTCTGTTGGCTTGTTTTAGACGATGGAGGAAGATGATACAAGTGGTGCATTTAGAAATCCTCTTCTGTTGTAATGTAGAGCGTCAGACTTAATTTACAAATGCACCATGTCAGGTCACACACTCTTCAGGACTGCAACAAGTGCCAAAGCGTGTCTAGGCGCCATTGGTGTGGGGTTGTACATTGAAAATAACTTTTTTTACCCGTGCCATTTGCCGCCAGTATATTTTAGCCTCAAGAGTTCCATAGCAATTAAAGATTAACCAACACTGTAACATACTTCCACTATGGATGGATGATTTGACAGGATTGCCGAAGGTGGGATGGCCGTCTTTGTGGTTGATTACTATGGCAATCTTACAAAGGAGGACGACACTTGAACAGTTTCCTCTAGCTAATGTGCTAAAAAGTTAGCGTTACGCAAAAATCCAGTATTCCTTTTAATCCCTCCCCAGTTTCTGATGAGGTGGACATGATAACCTTTAATACACATGACGTTATTCATCCCTACAACAGGAAATACTTTCTCCCTAACCTGATATGAAGTGTGCGCTGCACATCCTTTCTTCTTTTCACATTTAATCATTTGTCTTTGTTTTTTGTCGATGGGCAGTGACAGCTAGTTTTGAGCCATGACTCCTTCTATTCTGGCTCCCAGTAACACAACAAGACCACATTTCAAGACTCCTGTGTAGCCTACAGCCCTGTGGGGGCAAGTTGTGTTTTACCTCCAGCTAACAAACTGACGTCATTGTGACATCGGCCCTAAAAGGGTCTATATTTAGCATCATACTTGCATTTGGCCATGTCGTCTAGCTAGTTTGCTGCCTCTGTGAAGTAGCTGTCCATTATTCATCCACTCTATAGCAAGAAACAGCACTTCAAAATAAAAGTTCTGCATGTTTTTTTACAAATCAATCCATTCAGAATGGACTAGCGACCCTCCTTCTGGACTACGACCCACCAGTTGGGAGCCATTGTTCCACCTAACCTTGACTAATCCTCTCAGACCTTGAACAGTCGTTCTACTGCCTAGACCTTAATCTGTCCCACCAGTCCTAGTTCTACTAGCCCTAGCAGTTTTTTCTTGACCTATAAATACATATTGTATTACAAGTTGTCAACTGGTGGGCACAGATGTGGGTCATGTGGGTGCAGCATCATAGGTTCAAATCTGGTCATGCACCCCCATGCAGTCTCGACCTCCCTCCTTCCCTCCCTCTTCTGAGCCTATTGTCATCACTGAACAGCGCCCTGAGTGTGTGTATCCGTCAGCAGGGTCTATTCATACACAGCTGAATACATCAAACCAAGACCACACATCAACACCTGCTAAGTCTCTCCATCACACTCACACACACACACAAACACAAACACAGCTACAATAGGTATCTATTAATAACTGTCTGGTTCTCATTATGTATGAGGTATCAGCAGGACAACACGCTGACCTTTATTAGCCCAGGAGAGCTAATTAGAGTTAGCTCTCCCTCACACACACACACACTCACACTTTTACATGAAAGGCAAAGAAAGTAAAAGGTGAACTGATTTTGACATTTCCACAGCGAAAGAAACCAATCAGGAAAACAGTTGGTCTCATTAAAATGTAACTTTACACTTCACCCAGTTAATAAAAGAAACTTCAACACTCTCCTCCAAACATTTTACACATTGCATTCTCGGCATGTATTTGCAGCAGTACAGTTCATTACACAGTCAAAGCACATTAGTGTTGTTGTCTTAAGGACCCAGCAACGTCTCTGCCCACGCTGAACACAGGAAACCAACAGAGGAGGGGAGCTGTAATATTGTAAATGTTATGAGTCTCATGTGAGTTAATCTCTTCATTTGTACTGAGCATGTGGATCATGGGAATTCACTTCTTTCATTAGTGACTGAGTGTGTGTGTGTTTAAGTGTGTGTGTGTGAGTGTTAATACTGCCTCTCAGTGGTCATTAACTGCCACTGAGGAGAAAAGTAGGAGCGTTCTCAGTGAGAGGAAGCACTCCCCTCCCCTCACTATGACTATGACTCTCCCAGATCCTCAGCCTAAGAAAACCAAGTTATCATTTTTATTTCATGAATTCAGGTTCTGATAGTGCTTGTGTGATTGTAGTTTTTTTTTATTTTTACAGTGCTTTTTTTAAATTAATGGATTGATTGATTTGGTTTTAATTGTGTGTGTGTGTGTGTGTGTTTTCAGACCTTTTTTACATGATGTATGTGTTTAGCAGTGGTGGAAATTAACTGCATTTACTCAAGCACTGCGTATTTTAGAACACAATTTGATGCACTTTTCGCCAACGTCACACTTTTTTCCATTTTATGCTACTTTATGAGTCTGCTCTACCACCGGCAGCTCGTTTCAGTTGAGCATTATGTTTCTGGTAACAACCACTACAGTAGAGCTGAAAATACACCGGCACCGGCACCGCGCAGAGCGCCATGTAATGCGCATCAAGTGCCACACCGGATACGTCATGCTGTAGATCGTTAACCGACAACCAAGCAAAGTTATTACGTCTTTTACTGAAAGATCTATACCTCTTCTACCTCTGTGTTAGCTTAAAATGATGTGTGGACACCGTAAGTGCTGATCTCCTGACTCAACAGGCGATGTCTTTTTGGCCATGGTCTTTATAATGTTTGGACTGTGGGTCATTTCGCTCAAGATATTTCTCGACTTCAACAAGTCTCTCCTCATCCTTTTTTTTTCACACTTGAGTCACAGCGACAGAGTTCTCGTTGCATCAATGGTGCGGAGAGGAGTCGAGCTGCCACAGGAGCAAAGAAAAAGAGCTGCTCTTGGTGCTGATATGTACAAGCAGAGAGCAAGTGGGGGGAAAGTGCATTTAATTCCTCAGGAGGCGAGATTGAAACAGTGGTGTGAAGTGCCACGTGGCAACACATCCAGCAGCGCCAGCATTTCACACGGTGACATTACATACAAAGTCAATGCAAAGACATGAATAGACACGAATTTGCGCCAGGCAACTACTATGACCAACATGCAAAATTTGCTGTGATCTATTCGCGTGAGCTGAAAATTTCTCAACTTGAGTGAGAAATTCCCATGACTCTGTGTTGCAAAAGCCTGTCAGCATTGAGATCAAGTTAAGATTTGACTGACGTTACTATGAATCAGCATTAGAGGACAAATTTATTGCTCTTCAACTTAATAGCAGAACAGAGACAGAACAAACAAGGAGAAGGCTCTGAGATTAGTGAGTGAAGCCACAGGACTATGTGGTAAGTTCTGAAGTCAGGTAGTCTTTTATTGAGGAAAGTAAACAACAGAAGGAGTGAAGCAGTGATGTGCTGCCACGACCGTATGAAAATAATGTAGCGTTGCAGTCGCAGTTCACATTGGTTCAGAGCACGGCACCTCTAAGTTCACTGTGTTTACATCACTTGATTGCAGCTATCGTGTGTACTTAACGGCAAACCACGTCAGCCATTAGCTCCCTTCCCCAGTTAGTAAGCTAGCACAACTATTAGTACAGCTGTTAAGGATGAATATTCGCCAAAAATTACTCCAGCAGCTGTATGCAACAAACACAATTTGAAAATTTTGTTTTGCTTTGAGTGTGAGTACAGACTAATGTGTTGCCTACATAACATCCTAGCACTGCTGGGCTAACTGTTATGTATTTCACTCTTTGTTCTTTCACTTATGTTTAACTCTATGTGCATGTTTTCAAAATTAATTACAGTATTTACTGTATACGGGGGCTTCGTGTTGATCTTTAACTGGTGATGATGTCTTTCTGGCAGTTCCTGAGGGACAGTGTAACAAATTTGACAGCTAGTCTAGACTCTTATAAATCCGCCTTGTTACTGCACTAATTTATTTTTACAACAACTTTCTTTATGGTCTCCAATACTGCTTCACAGATTCACAAAGACTTCCAGTAAATTCAAATGCAATTCCTCATCTATAACCTTTACTGGAAGTGTATTTAGCTTGCTGCATACTGTAGCTGTGCACCTACACACAATGTGTGGGCAGAAGAACTACACTGCATTTCAGAGGGAGATACTGCACTTTGTACTACTACTGTATGTTTAACTACATTTATCTGACAGCCGTGGTGACTACTTTACAGATCAGATTATACATAAAACATGAGGTCTATTTGTAAACTATGATTCATCATCATAGGTTAAACTACCCAACTGTATAAAGTAATAAAAATGAGCTCCACCTTCATCAGTTAAATATAATATATAACAATATAACACTGACAGGATTATTTTACACAGTGAGTACTTATACTTTTGATGCTTTCAGTAGATTTTTAGGATGATGTTTTCATACTTTTACTCGGGCTGCTTCTGAACAGTTGGTCGACCAGAAAGGTCATTAGTTGACAAGATTTCATTGGTCGCCGAGTCAAACAAAAAAATAAACATGAAACTCTATTAGGAGCTGTGTCTTGTCAACATAAATCCAAACCTATATGACTGGACCATGTGGGCATTTAATTTGAAAGGACGGACACAGGAAGTGTCCACGCTCAGCAGTCAGACAGGAGTCAGGTTAATTTCCAGGGCTGGTACCTGCGGTTATTCCACAGGCTAGTTAATAACATGTCGGGCAGGAAATCCAAAGTGTGGGATCATTTTGAGAAGGTGAAGGACGAACCCAAGGTGATATGTAAACTCATCTTCATTGGTCGACTACAAACATGACGTATCATCTGAAACATGGAAGTAGCTACATGCCCATTAGCCCACAGCGTCATTAACAGGCGGCTCGCTTAGTGTGTGACGTGCACTTGGAGATAAAATATAGGCCTATATTAATGAAGGTTCATTAGTACGGTTTTGTATTTCTCTGTAATGTAGCACAGTGTTAACAATGTTACTGATACTATTCCTTCCTACACCTAAACATGCAGGCGACTGGTTGACTAATGGCCCTAAATGACGACTACTGGTCAACTAGGAAAGTCGGGAGCTGTTACTTTTAAGTACAGTTTTTACACTGTTGTACTGATACTTTCATTTGAGTAAAGGATCTGTGTACTTCTTCCATTTCCGGTGATACATGAATACTGACTGTGAGTTCTAGATTACTTAGGAAAAGATGAAAAAAAGAAAACATAACTGGTCTTTACAACATAGTTGATACAAATAACTGATTCCAGCTGTTTATATGATCATCAGTGAGGAGCTCACAGATC